>QEPC01003743.1:7634384-7671746 GCA_003113815.1 Sphenodon punctatus | reverse complement strand
CTGAGAACCCCAGGGAGTACCGTTATGCCAAAAGGATCCGGAACGCCCTGGCAAGCCACATCGCCCGGGGGGGCCCATTGTGAGGGCTTTCCCACCCCTGGGGGCCCCGCCCCCGGTTCCGTGCCCATGCCCCTGCACACTTGGGCCCTCTGCCCTGTCCCCCACAAACTGGGTCGCGAGCCATATTCCGGTTAGCAGCTTTTATTTTCCACACAGTGCACACAATCACCCGGTGCCCCCACCCCACCTCCATCACCGTGTCCCCTTCCATCACCCCCCCTCATGTGGCCCTCCCCCCCTTCCCTCCATCCCCCCTCGTTTCCTTGGCCATCCCCGCGTGCGCCCACTGGGGCCCACTGAGCTCTGCGAGCTCGCCTCCCCCCCCCTGTCTGTGTCCCCTGCCATGTCCTGGGCTGGCCCGTGTCCCGGCAGGGGGCCGGGTGGTGGGTGGGAGACGGTTTCTGGAGCCCCGGCCGTTCCCCAGGGAGCTGCACCCTCCGGAGCCCTGGGGGCACTGGGAGGTGCATGCGTGGGCCCTGGGGGCGGGGGGGTGCCAGGGGCAGCAGGGCGGGGTCCGGGGGCACCGAGGGGTCTGGCATGGGGACCTGGCTGGGCACGGTGCCCGGGGGTGCACCTGACATCACGTATGCGCACATCGTGCCAGCATGCAGGAGCAGGGAGGTCCCGATGTCATGGGACCGGTGTATTTTGGCACTGTGGTCACGCACCATGCCATGTATGTCCTGCCGGAGGCCCCTGAGCACCTCCTGCTGCCGGTTGTGCTCCCGGCGCTCCCGCCTCCGCTCCAGGCGCACCTCCGCCTCCAGCCTCCTGTCCCTCTCCAGGGCCTGCTCCATGGAGCGCTCGATGGCTGCCTCCATGCGGTCCACGGAGGCTATCATGCGCTCCCCCTGTTCCTCCTCCTTCCAGATGATGTCCTCGGCCTGTTCCTCCCTGAGCCTGCGGACCTGCGCCCGGTGCTCCCTCATCCATTGCAGTGGGGCCACGGGCTGTGGAGGCGCCGTGCGCGGGGGTTGCCCTGTGGGAATGGGAGGGTGAGTCAGAGCCAGCCCCTGTCCCCTAGGCTGGCCTGGGGTGACCCCTGCCCCCTCCCCCCACCACCCCCTGTCATTGACCCCCTGGTCATGGCCCCCCCCTGTCCTGGCAGGGTGCCTACCCTTCATATCGGTCTCGGAGCCCTGAGAGCCCGGCGCCTCGACCTGGGAGTGCTCCCCCAGGGACCACTGGCTGAAGGTGGTGAGGGTGCCAACCTCTGACTCCGCTTGGCTGGCTCGGAGTCGGGGACAAATACCAGTGCCACGGTTCAGTCGGCACTGATGATTGAAGTGAAGAGACCGGCCTGAGAGAAAGCTAAGTGCTAGATTGTGATATTGATTGTTGTGTTCTTGCTACGTGTTTGGAACCTTGCCTATTGCATTAGAGAACGAGTGTTGGAACCGTCCCTGTTAACCCTTGAGTGTGCGAGGAGAGTGTGAGGGAGTGTGAGAGTGTGTGTGAGTTCCTCCCAGTTCCCCCTTCCCCTCCTGTGTGCATACCCCTCTCCCTTTCCCCCTGTACCTGGATACCCCCTCCTGGTTTCCCCCCACAAGCAGCACACCACCCTTCCGTTCCCATTTGCTGGTGTGGGTTATCAAAGGAGTGTGTTTGGGAATTGGCCTGAGGCTCCCTACAAACATTTGGCACCCTATGATGATAGGGAACTTGCCTCAGTGAGGCCTCATGATCCATATACTATTCTGATTGGTATTTATACCTTGATAGACTCCTCCCAAGCAAGGGCTCATGTGCGTGACTGGTTAGTTGGTGTGCAAGGAAATGGCCCTTCGTGGTCCTTGGTTCCCCCTTAACTCCCCCCTTCCCCATGACACCCTATTGGCCACCCTCGGCCGCCCACTCGCTGCCACTGGCCGGCGGCTGCTGTGTGGCTGATGAGGGCACCCCCCTGGGTGCACCTGCACTCCTGGCATGGTGGCTTGTGCCCCGGACCCACATGCGCCCGTCAGTACTGTCCACAGCTGGTTGTCTCTTGTCATCACCTCCCTGTTATCAGTGCTCACTGTGCTGTCTGTGTGCTCGGTTCCTGCAGCTGTGCTGAGTCCGCTCCCCATGCATTGCTCACTAGCTGTCCCATGTTGTGGCCTGTGGGCTTATCTCATGTCCTTGGAACTCCCCTACTTCCATCCCCAGCCCACATGGGAACATGGGGCCCCTCTTTTTTGCTGGGCAGATCCTCTGCCTGCTGGACCATGGCTGGCTGTGCTGCCCCGGGGCTCCTGTGCCCGGGATCGCCTGCTGCCCCCCATAGCTGGGCCTTCCAGGAGACTATGGTCCTAGGTGACCTGTGGCATTTCCTGGCCATGCAACTGCTCCTGTGCTGCCCAGGTACTCTCTCTGGTGCCTATGTGAGTCTGAGCTCCGGCCTTCACTACTTTGGCTATGAGGCCAGCACTCGCTATTGCCGGCTCTGTGCGAAGGTGCTGGGCCTCCATCCCTTTCCCGATGGGTGCATTCCAGAGATGAGCTGCTTGCATGCGGCATGGTCCCCGGCAAAGACAGTGTCTGCCCTCTCAGTCTGTGGCCTGTCTGGGTTCACGAGCTGTCTGGAGGAGGGGAGCCCTGCCCTGGCGGTTTCCTTCTTCAACTGCATCCACAGGGTGCGTGGCTACCAGCGGTCATGTGTGGTGGCGTATTACCGCCTGTTGGAGCTTGGGAAACTACCATGGCCCCCTGCTGCTGACTATACCTTGTCAAAGCCCACTGGACCGGAGCTGGTGGCACTGGCTGCGGTGTGGTCCTGTACTGATGTTCAGATGGGACTCGCCAGGCCGGATCCATTTGAGGCCTACTACCTCATTGCCCACCACATGGCGGGGATGGGCTACCGCAGGGGCATGCTTCAGTGACCCCACTATGTGCATCTGGTGGGACAACCAGACCCATCCCCCTTCGTGACCCCCTGCAGCTGGCTGTGAGGCCCTCTGTGTCTTAGGTGTCATGGATGACAGCCTCACTGTGTGCTCCCTGCATCTCCATGCCAACTCAGGGCACTGGCCGCTCGCTCCATGCCGTTCTGGCCTCATGGCTGTTGTGACTGGTTCACTTGCCTCCGTTCCACTTGACTGTGTCACTGTGCCCCCTGTGCACAGTGAGTGCCGCTGCCACTCGACTGTCCTTCGCTGCCTGTGGTGAGCCTCTCTGTGGCTGGCCCCCCCTTTGGCTGGTTCCTGCTGCCTGTGACCTCTACCGGCTCTCCGCATGGTGTATTCCTCCCTTGCACAGCCGCCTGCACACCTGTGTCCGTGCCCTGCCCCCCCACTCCCTGGGTGCCTCCGTGACTCTGCGGGACTTGGGGCCACTAGACAGCGCCTCCCGGCTTCCTCTGGGGGGGTGCATGTGCTGCCTGCAGGATGCTACTTGACTCCATCCCCAGCCATGCTTCTGCATCAGTGAGGGGGCTCCCTGCCATCTGGACCTGCCTTGGACTGCTCAGGTGCCTCCTCGGCTTGGTTGCCCTCCCCCTGTGATCCTGCTCTGTGGGGACCCCTGTGACTTGGGCTGCCTGTGTTGCTTCTGGGTGGCCCATGCTCCCTGTGCTTCAGTGGGGTTCTGGTTGCCTTTCACCGAGTCCTGGACTGTTCTCAGCCCAGTCCCCTCCCCTTCCTTGGGCTGGGGCTCCCCCCCCCCCCGTGTCCATGGTGCTGTGTGTGTTGACCTTCCTGGTGTGCTCCCCCCTTCCTTCCTGTCACGTTCAGGTGTGTTTGCACCCAGGCGTGTGTGTGTGCTTTGTGTTCTGCAGTGTCCTTGGTTTCCCTGTACCTGCTGTGTGTGCCGCCTCAACCGCTCTTCTCCCTCCTGCCCCTCCCTTCCCATTTCCCATGTGCGGGTATTGTCTTTTGGAGCTTTTGGCTTTGTTTTCTCTCAGTCAGCCATGTCTGCCTCCCGCCCTGCCCTGCTCCACCCTGGTGTCTTCTTGGTGTTCTGACCACGGTCCGAAATCAGTGTAACGTCTGTTGCACTGCCCTGGGCCGTGGTCCGTCCGTCCGTTTCCTTGCTGTGGTCCCGCTCTCATCACATCTGTTCGGGGCTTTCCTGGACCATGGGAGGGGGTTCGCCGGCTCGTCACGGTTGGGAATCCACTGTGGTGACCCGGGAGAATGTAACGTCTGAAATTACCCTCTGTGTGAAAAGGACTACTTATAATGCTACATTTTGTAGAGAATATCGTAAAAGACCCTGAAATGAAATCCTTGCCCTGTTGTAGACAATGCAAGTTTTGCCATTGGCTTTCACCCCATTTGCTTATTTTAGACAAGAATGCAACAGAACATGAGTCAGAAACTGGAGGGAAGATGGAATAATATTAACATGAACATGTTTTTGCACGGACTAGCAGCTATCATACTGGAATAAACTAATTCAAATAGTTATTTATTATTTGTGTTGCCCTGCAGAGCCTACAATGTAAAAAAAACAGAAGTCTGATGAAGGCTGAGGAGTGAGGTAACAGTATATCCAAGCTGAGGCTTCAAGCAGTCCTAAGTATACTTGCAAGGGTGTATCCCATTATCCAGCATGATGGTTTGTGACTAACATGTAAGTTTCCTGATTTTCCCATTCTAATGATTGAGTTGTATTAATTCAAGGATTTTACATGGCATTTGCATCTTTGACTTGAATTTTGTTTATATTATATAAATTAATGGTATTAAACGTTATAACTGGGTAGTCACGTACTAGCTTTGGGACTTCATATTTTAAAAAAGAGTTACCCCACTAGGTAATTTCTTTTTTTAATTATTTTATTTATTTTTAATTATTATTTTTTATCTACAGTTACATACCAAAAATACATTTATATTGGTCAAACATTTGGACCTGTTTGGGACTATCCCATTACAGCATCGGTCCACTACATTTCTATGTAACTTCCTATCTAGTTCTTTTACATATCATATTTTTGTTAGGCATATTGTTGCTTTTGTTCCATACTTCTTGGTTTGTTGCTGTATTAATTCCCTTATATTATTCCAGACTGCATAGAAGCCCTCTAAGTTCCCATGTATATCTGCTTGAATACACTCCATCGTTAATGTAAACCAAAGTCTTTGTATCCATCTGTCCATTGATGGATTTTGGACAGATTTCCAGTTACAAACAATTGTATAAATTGCTTCCAGTCTTAATTGCTGACATGCCATTTTTCTTTCTTTTGTGATTTGTATGTCCGGAAATACTCCCAGAAGCGCAAATAAGGATTGGAAGGGAATTTCCACCTGAGCTATTTCACTCATGTGTTGTCATATTTTTTTCCAAAAATCTTTTATATGTGGGCATTGCCACCAAAAATGTAACATAGGGTATTTTTAGACATGACAGGCCTCCATTTTACCACAGCCCGGGATCCGTTTCGAATCCTGGTCCAGAATCAGGCGGTCTGTCCTTTAGACGTGCTGGCTTGATTCTGCTCGGGGATCGAGGAGGGGGTGGGGCTGTGAGGTGCGATGTGCGGCTGCACAACCCCACCCCCACATGCTCCCCTGGCCGACCGCCCTCCAGCAGATCGGCGGGTGCAGCTGCTAATCTGGCCGCTGCGCCCAATCCCGGATCATGGCCGGGACCATGATCCGGGATCGGGGGAAGGTAACAGACGTTACTTTCCGCTGATCCCGGATCATGGTTGCACTAACCACGATTCCGGAGGTGAGGCCGGACTCACCTCCGGAATCTTGGTTAATCTGATTCCCACCGGAGGTTCACTGGGGTGAACATCTTTCGGGAATCTTTTAGACGTTACGGGCCTCTCCTCCACCACAGGGGATTGACTGTGGTAAGAGGGAGGCCTGTAATGTCTGAAAATACCCTTTATTAATGATATAGGTCGATATCCCACCATAGATTTCTAAGTTCTTTTCAGGTTTGGGACATAACATTATATTCGCTTCATAAAAGGATCTTGGCATTTCTTGCTGTTCTAAAAAGGAGTTGAACATTTTAGTCAACATTGGTGTTATCTGTGTTGAGAAGATCTTATAAGATGGAGGTGATGGTGGTGGTTAAGGCGAGGGAGGTGCCGACCCCTTTGGTGGTGGTGGTGGGTCTGCCTCCCATAGCCCAGCAGGTTCGGAGTCTGGGGGTGATCTTGGATCCAGAGCTCAGTCTGGATAGGCAGGTGGAGGTGGTGGCTAAAGCCGCCTTTCGCCAGCTGTATCTGGTGCGGAGGCTGTGCCCATACATCTCTGGGACCGACTTGGCCACTCTTATTCACGCCTTCATCACCTCGAGGCTAGACTACTGCAACACGCTCTACGTGGGGCTTCCCTTGATTCTGGTTCAGAGGCTGCAGTTGGTGCAGAATGCAGCGGCCCGTCTCCTTACAGGGACGAGGCGACGGGAGCATATTACACCTGTGCTCCGCGCTCTGCACCGGCTGCCTATAGTGTACCAAGCCAGGTTCAAGGTGTTGGTGTTGGTCTATAAAGCCCTATACGGTCTGGGCCACTCATACCTTGGGAACCACCTCGCATTCCGCGCCCCAGGGTGGTCCCTGCAGTTCGCTGGGGGCGCCTTCCTGGAGATCCCTCGTGTTAAACGGGGGGCCACAATGGAGAGGGTGTTTTCAGTGGCCAGGCCGCAGCTATGGAACTCCCTCCTGGAGGAAGCTTGCCTGGCCCAGGGTCTGATGGCTTTTTGCCAAGCCTGTAAGACCTGGCTATTTGGCCAGGCCTTCATAGGGGAGGGTGGGAGGGGGAGGGTAAGGAGGGGGGGAACTTGGGGATGGGGGTGGCGGGTAGTTTTAATTGTTATATTGTTGATATTTTATGTATTTTTTGTATTTTAGTATTGTTTTATCTGTTGTGAGTCTCCCCGGGATGCCGTAGGCATGAGGGGGCGGCCAAGAAATACAAATAAATAAATAAATAAATAAAATTCCGGTGGATATCCATCCAGTCCAGCTGCTTTATTAGTTGGTAGTCTTTTAATAACTTCCTTCACTTCATCTATTTCTATTGGTTGGTTTAAAAACCTATTCTGTTCTCTTGTTATTTGGGGTAATTTGGCTATTTAAAAAAAAATTGTTGATATTTTCTTTTGTGGGACTGCTAGTCATATATAGTTTTTCATAAAACTGTACAAAACATTGCTCTTTGTCCTTGCCTTTTAATATTTCTGACCTTGGGGATTCTCTTATGTATGGTATATTAGTTTTTTGTCTTTTTTTTTGTTAACCATGCCAGGAATTTGTCTGCTTTATTTGCTTTTTCATAATAAAAAGCTTTAGTGTATCTTAGTTTACTAATAACTGAATCAGTTTCCATCAAATTTATTGACTTTTTAGGGTGGCAATTTTTGTTGCATTTATTTTTGGTTGTTTAGCCAATTGTTTGATTTGTAAATATAATTCACTAATTTGTTTCTTCTTTTCCTTTTTCAGCGAAGCTCCTATTGAGATGAATTGCCCTCTAAGGACCACCTTGGCTGTTTCCCACAGTATTTGTGAGGAAGTTTCTGGTTGATCGTTATGTTGTATAAACTCTGTAATTTCATTTTGTATTTTTTCTTGTACCCACTTATTGGGGTAAGTCCATTTTTGTGTCTTTTTTTTTTACCTCACTGCTTGTATTTATTTTCACCACCATTGAATTATGATCTGAAAAAGGGATCATCTGTATATATGCTCTCACACTCCTGTAACAAAACTCGACTTACTAATATGGGTGATTTCAGATGTCACGGGCCACCAGGCCCACCATGCTGAACCACACATCAGGATCCATTTTGGATCCCGGTCAGGAATCAGTCCGGCCGTCCTTTAAACATGCCGGCCTGATTCCTCTTGGGGATTGGGGAGGGGGTGACCCCCGCGCTCCCCTGGCCACCCGCCGCCACTGTGCCTGATCCCGTATTGTGGTCTGGGCCATGGTCCATCCAAGCTGCAGGGTACAGACGTAACCCATGGCCCATCCTGGATTGTGGCCAATAGATCACGGTAGGAGCCCGATCCTACCATGATTCTGGACTTCTAGCCGGATGGACGTACAGAATCATGGTCATTGGGATTCCTGTCAGGGATTCACTGGGGTGAACATCTGGCAGGAACCCCAACAGACAAAACGGTGCAAATGGCCACCACAAGGGATTCACTGTGGCTGACTGTGGTATCGTTTCGTCTGAAAATATCCTATGTGATCTATTTTGGAGGATATTTTATGGGGGCATGAGTAAAATGTGAAGTCCTTTATTTTTGGATGAAAAACTCTCCCTATTTCTTTCCAGTCCTGAGAGTCTATTATTTTGGCTATTATTCTTGTTGCTTATTTAATTTTGTTTTTGTAAATAGATCTAATGGGGATAGCGGGCTATTGAAATTGCCACATATCACTACCTTTTCTTCTGCTTTTTGTGTTATAGTAGGTATTATTTCTGTAAAAAACATTGNGGAAATAGCGAAAATGTCATGTTTCCACGATTCCACTAAGTTGCGGAATTAAATAAGCGGAACCGTGGAACCGCGGAATGAAACCGCGGAATGAAAGCCTCTGCCATGCCGTTCCACTAATTGCGGAAACACTGTTTCCGCCGGAAATAGCTACCGCTGCGATATTCCGCTACAGTCCTAACTAATACTCCTGCTTTCTTTTTTTCCCGCATTTGAAAAATATATTCTATAATTTTTATTATTAAACCCATAATTGTCTTGTTTCAACAAATGAGTTTCTTGTATCGCAAAAATATGTGGAGGGGTTTGGTTGATATGTTGCCATACCCCTTTTCTTTTAGTTGGGTTATTTAACCCACAAACATTAAAAGAAATTATTTTTAGACTAGTCATCCTTCTTCTTCTATTATTATTATTATTATTATTATTATTATTATTAATAAAACTTTTATTGCGAAACCAGTATGGTCATTGCAATGAGGAAAATGAACAAAATCCATAAACATCAACATCCATATCAAGAAAACCCCGCACAGCAATAAACACCAAAAAAAGCATGTACGGGTAGAAGGAAAAAACTACAGCAATAATTGTAATAAAATATAGAATAAAATAAAATATATAGTGTGAAACAGCAAGATAAAAATATACATAGTTATATATAAACTATTGTAGTGAAGGAATATAATCCCCAGCCACATTCACCTAGGTAGCGGATTTCACTTTAACGTTATATCATAATGTTATATCACTTTAACGTTATATCATCATTAGATCTCCCAGGGAAATCAGCAATTAGGGGGCTAATACACTTCTTCCAAAGTTCAGAATATAAAGGGCAAACCAGCAAAATATGGTCCAGTGTTTCCACCAGGGCCGAATCACATTTACATAGGTGCTTGGCCATGGGAACATTTCTGTACCTCCCCTTGCATAACGCTGAGGGGAAGGAATTGACCCTTGCCAAAAGAAACAGTTTTCTATACTGAATACTGCTAATATCATTCATGTAGGCCATAGACATGTCAGAATTATTCATCATCCTGGGATAAAGTCCCAGTGCCCTGCTGTTATTGACTGCCTCACAAGCTTCCTGGTCATTGATATCTCTCAGCCTCCTTAGGAGCACCCTTTTAGCACCCCATAGGCCCAAAGGTTCAAGGACTTTAGGAGAAAAGCCCAAGTACCTGATTTTTTTCTGTGACCTCAAGCAGCCAACTGCTGGGGGATCTGTCCAATAGGACCAATTGGGACCAGGGGGCAGCCTTCTTAAAAAATAAACAAAGTCAATAGGTCAGTGTACCCATCCAGATTCGTTCTTGAAGAGGGACTAGGCCACATTCTAACCGCAAGGCCTGATTACTTAGTCCTGCTGGGGCCGATAATAATGCCCTAATGAATCCTGTCTGGAGCCTTTCAAGACCAAGGTTGGTAGCCCTAGTTAATGCTCAAAGGTTTGCCCCATAGAGCATCTGTGGCACAGATTTGAGGAAAAAACCCTTCAACGCTGGAATAACCAATTGCCCACCCCTTGCCCTAAAAAAAGAAAGGAGTGCTCTATGGAGCTGGGATGCCTTGTTCTGTATGGCCAACCTTTGCATGGTCCAGGCTCCATTGGCCTGAATTAACAGTCCCAAATATCTATATACCCGTACCTGGGAAATTGGAATAGTATCTAGCTGTCACTTATGAGTCACTTTCCTGCGGGAGAACACCATAACTTTAGTTTTATCATAGTTTACTACTAGCTGGTTCCTCCCGCAGTAAGCCCCCAAATGCTCCAACATTCTCCTAAGCCACATCTGGGTACAGGAAAGGAGAACAGTATCATCCGCATAGAGGAAACAGGGGATGCGGGTGCCACCCAACAGGGATGCATGAAGATCCAAGGCTGCAAATTCTGCCAGCAAATCATTCAAAAAAACATTAAACAAAACAGTGTAGGGGTCAACACGCAGCCCTGTTTCACTCCCTTCCCCATAGCTATTTTCCCAGACAACACACCCTGATTATCCAACCTAACCCTCAATGAGGTGTGTCTATAGAAAATAGAAATTAGATATAATAATCGGGGGTCTATTTTAAGAGTAGCAAGTTTTGCCCACAGGTGCACCCATGATATTGTATCAAACGCCACCCGTAGATCTATAAAGGCGGGGTATAACCTTCATGGTGGGACCAAGTATTTCTTAACCAAATGCAGCAACAAAAAACAATGGTCCCCGGTTGATCTTCCCTCCCTAAACCCTGCCTGGGCCTCACTCAAAATGTTGTTTTCTTCCAACCATTTAATTCATTTCATGAGCAAAAACTTAGCATATAATTTGCTCATGACACTCAAAAGGCTAACAGGACGGTAGTTCTTTGGGTCATCCCGGGGACCTTTCTTATCGATAGGGACCACCATGACCTGGCCCCAACACTCAGGGATCTCCCCTGTCCTATTTATACCTGTGAAAAGGGTTGCAAGGACAGGGGACCACCATTTATGCCCTGTCTTGAGTAACTCTGCAGGTATAAAGTCAACACCAGGAACCTTTCCATACTTAAAGCCCTCCAATAATTCATCAATGTGTTCCTGGAGCACAGGGTCCCATTCGGGAATGCAGAGGTAGGAAGGAGACATGGGAACATCAACATCCAAATTGCCAAAAAGAATGACAAAATAATCTTCCCACCTCTCCGCTGGAATTCAAGAATTAAACATACCTCTCGCCTGTCCTATGCCTCTAACCAGTTCCCAAAAGCATGAAGAGTTAATATCTTTTGCTGCTTTATCCAGCTCATCCCAAGGCCGTTTGAAAAAATCCTGTCTCTTTGAGGCCAGAAGTCTCCTGTAATCTCTACACTTCGCCAATAGTTTTTCCAGTATAACTATACCCCGAGAGGCACGAAAACGGTGATACAGCTGCCTTAGAACAGTTCTTGCCTCACAACACTCTAGATCAATCCAGGGACTGATATTCTTCCATTCCCGCTTCAACACTACACTAATTGTAGGTTTACTAGATGGAGCAGGTATCAGCCACTCAACCCCTTCCTGATACCGAGCCAGCAATAGCTCCTGGCATGCAGCTTCATGTATCCCTGAGGCAAAACACATCCCTGTTGGGAGCCCAAAGCAGACAGTAGGGAGGACTCCAACTGCGGAGACCATTTCCTCCTAATCCACCTCGGCCCCACTGAGGATTTTAAGTGGGTAGAAGATGAAACACCCATCCTAATATCCAATGAATTACCCAGTTGCAAAATCAGGGGATGATCACTCTCCATCTCGGTACCCACTTGGAAGGATCATACCAGGTGCAATAAAGTAGATGAAAGAGCAATATAGTCCATTGTACTGCAATCTCGCTCTGATAAATAGGTATGCTTCCTGTGGAAGTTCTTCTGATAACGTCCATTCAGGGCGTATAAATCTAATTGCTGTAATATATTAGCAAACTGGGTACCACTCTCATTTATTCCCTGATCTTTAGCCTATCTGTCAGGTAATTCGGATGCATCATCATTTATCCAAACACCCCCACTATTGCTTAACTCCAAATCATTCGCACCCATGCATGTGTTCAAATCACCTGCCAGCAAAATCCTAGCTGCTGGATTGAGAGATACAACCTGCCCCAAATAGGTGGTCAACCTTAACCAGACGGTCTCATCATAGTACTCCAAGTTCCTTGAAGGGACATAAATACTGACCAGCACAAGAACCCACTTAGTGACTTGTAATAGTAAGCCACATACACCCGGAATATCCGCAACCAAGGGTACCAATTCCGCTTTCAACTAATGTGACACAAAACATGCTGTCCCGCCACTCGGGGGTCCTCTCCTTTTCCTATGCATAGCCTCATGCCAAAAAAACCCAAACCCATCTAAGAAGGGCATATCTGTGCACCAGGTTTCCTGGACCAAGATGACATCGAAATCTTTCCAAAAAAAATCCAGACAGCCTGGGTCCTGGGTGTGGGCTCTCCAGCCTGCAACTTTCCATGATAAAATCTTTAGAATGTCCAGACTTCTCCCACCCTTACCTAAGGGTCAATCTAACTTAGGCTTACCCTTTATATCACTCACATGCACCTCTGCCATCAACATCCCCTCGTTGGCAACATCTAAAATTCCCTCTGTTAACCCTGGGCTACCCAGGCTCCTAGTGAGTTGGAGTGGTCCCAATACTTTCTCAGGGGTCCTACTTAACACGCTTGACTCATTCCCTCCAACAGCCCCTTTTTCTGATTCAACACTTCCAGGGAAAGGCTCCACACATTGCTTCAATTGCTCATTTGACCGGGTGGGACTACCCCGCTTCTTCTTGTACTTTTTAAAAGTATTTGATCATTTTTTCTTTACCTTTTTCGCCCCTTCTCTCTTTAACCCCTTTTTCTTTCTCCTTCTTCTCCTCCCTATTTCTTATCTTTTCCTTTCCTTTCCCCTTTGCATTTACTTTCAACGGTGAATTAATATGATACTTTCTTGTAAGCCTCTTTCTTATTATATAATTTTCCCTTTTAATGTACATTTCTCTCTTACATTTCTTAACAATTTAATCTCAAAACCAATAACTACTAATCTAAATCTATATAACTAACCCCAAAATAAAATATTTATACAGCTATGCACTGCCAAAAAAAACAATAAAAACAATACAAACAAAACCAAAAAAACACCGAAAGTGGTATATACAATACTAAAAATAGGACGGACCCTCTTACTGGGAGAGACGTACAGTTAGGCTTCTTGCTACCTGCAAGCCCTTCTTGTATTTAATTTGCAACAGTTGTTTTTAACCCTACTGATTTCATCCTTGTTCTATGCTGGGTAATTCTTCTTATCTCTATGATCCTACCTCTTCTTTCTCCGCTTGGTTTCTTGAGTTGTTTCTTATATTTTTCTCCACATAGTATTCCAGTTCTGTCTCTTCATTAAAATATCTTCTCTTGTCTCTGTCTATAAAGGAGCATTTTGCTGGATAGAGAATTTGAGCTTTCACTCCCATTTTCGTAAATGTATCTATTTGTTTTTTCCACGTTTTCCTTTTCTGGACCGTGTCATACGCCGGCCAGATCTGGAAAAATTGAGATTTTTCTCCCCTCAAATTGCATGTCTCTTGTACTTCTGGCAGCTCCTAACACTGCGTCCTTGTCTTGAAATTGGAGGTGGTGTACTATTATAGCCCTGGGAGGTACCTGATCTTTGGGCCTTGGTCTTAGCGATCTGTGTGCCCGCTCCAGTTCTATATTATGGAGGTCTTGTTTGTCTTTAAAGATTGTTCTCAATATCTTTATTATCAACTCTCTCGTACCTCCAGTCTCCAGACCCTCCGGGGACTCCCATAAATCTTAAATTGTTTCTCCTTGATCTGTTTTCCAAATCCTCTAGCTTATCTCTCAAGTTGTTTACATTGTCCTCAAGCTGGGCTATTTTTTGATCTTGGGAGTTTTCTCTATCCTCCTATCACAAACCCTCCGTTCTACTAACTCAATCATTTTACTTATTCCTTCCACTTGTACTTTTAATTCAGATAAGCAGGTCTTTATCATTTTAATGCCCTCTTTATTCATAGAGAGGTCCTCTTTTGGCGATTTAAACATAAGCATAACCTGTTGGAACGAGTCCGGATCCCTCAGTTCCTCCCCCTGCGTGTCATCCGCCATCTTGTGGGGGCCGGTTTCTGCACTTCTAATACTGCGACAGGGAGGATAATACTTATCCATTGTTGTTTCTGGGTCTTTTTTCTTTTCTTTGCTCATTCCTCATTTAGTTTTCTTTATTTTTGAGGAGTTTCTATTGCTTTTGGGTTCAATTTACTGGGCTTCATAAGCGGGCTTGCAGGAGCTTCAGCCGAGCATGTCCTATTGCTCGTGCATGCCCAATCGGCCCCCACACTGGGTAATTTCTTGGGAAAAAAATAAGGCCCCTCCTAATTTACAGATCTTAGCAATAAGCAGCAGAACAATGTTCCTGCCAGAGGGTGCCACAAAATGGGTCACAAAAAGTTATTGCAGAAGGAAATAACTGTTCTGCCTTATTTTCCATCCACAGTGCCTTGGTGTGACCATACCCACCATCAAGTTAGAAACCCTACTGCTCTTCTTCCCAGGTGCATTTCAACACCAATGGCGTTGTAGGTAATTTCTGACAGAGATGTGCTTGCTTGTTGGGTTCCTAAAAGATTTCCTTCTGGATATTGATACTGAGAGATGGCTGACCATTCTGGACTTTGAATTAGCAATGCTGATTTTCACGGCCATGTGGGGTGGGGGCCTTGGTTATGTTTTGCTGCCTTAAGCTTCTGTGTTCTGGCTCTCAGGTCCCAGTCCTGCAAAGCACTTAAGCACATTCAAGTGCATGACTTATCCACTGAAGTGAGAGAAACTATTGGCATGCTTAAATCATTTTCTGCATAAGGGAGTGTTTAAATGATTTGCTAGAAACAAAAACACTTAATAAAACAAAAGAAAGAAAGAAAGAAAGAAAGAAAGAAAGAACTAATTACATCAATTAGAATTGATTAAAATAACCCACTAGCTCAAGTCAGAAAAACCCTCCAGATGAGAGCATATCAGTTTTTACACATCTGGACTACAGCATGACTGGAAGAAAATGAAGCAGTTTTGTGCCTCGCCTCTTTAGCACAAGCCTATGAAGCAGAAAGTAGAAAGAGTGCTCGAAGCAGACATTGCTCTCCAGAAGTTTCTCACAGAACTTTGCACATGGCACCATCTCTCACATATTAGAATGTATAAAGACCATTCACAGATCTTGTTCTGACTAGCATTTTTGGGAGGCAAGTACCTCCTAATTCACTGTAACCTCCCCTGTGTTCCCACAAGTAGGGGGGCTAAAGTGGGAAGAGAGCAGGGATGTGCAATTCATTTTGTTTTTAAACGAATAAGCAAACAACATACATTTGCTTTCAGTATTTTTTGTTTAAAAATAAATGAATAAAATATATAAAAACAAAACAAACAAAAAACCAACACCTGTGCATGTGCAAAATGGATGCATCTGCAGACCAGTTGTCCTTTTTTCAAAATGGTGATGACGATGCTGCCACCATTTTGGAAAAGGGTGTGTGTGTGCGCAAAATGGCCCTGGGGGCCACCTTAATATATTTTTTATAAAATAAATAAATCGCTGTATATCTGCAAAATAGCCACCATACCATTCTGTGCATGTGCACACTTTCCCCAAATGGCAGCAGTGCAACCAGCGCCATTTTGGAAAAGGGCATACATACACAGACCAGCCCCAGCAGCCATTTTAATTTAAAAAAATTAAAAATCACTGTGCTTGTGCAAAATTAATTTTAAAAATCACTGCACATGTGCAAAATGGCCACTGAGTGCCCTTTTCTAAAATGGTGGTATTGCTGCTGGTGCCATTTTGGCAAAGGGGTGTGCTTGTGCAGAAACAGCCCTGGAGGCCATTTTGCACATGCACAGTGATTATTTTTGTTATTTTTTTATTTTAATTATTTTTAAAACAAAACAAATCAACAAAAACAAATAGGGTTTTTACAAAAATCCTCAAACTGATGGGTTTTTAACCCATGATATGAAAACGAAAATGAGAACAAAAGAGGTAAGTGCTGCACATCCCTAGAAAAGAGACTCCTTACTCCAGAAGTTCAAAGGCTTGAAGTTCAAAGGCTTGATCGTCTGTAGTGGAGAAAGGTAATTACTTCTTTGCCTCAGTTCTCTGCTGTCCTAGTAAATCTCACCGTTTTCTCCTTTTATGTTTCCCTCACAATGGGTGAAAACAAACAAGACAGAGGCGAGCTGGATCCCCTGGCTGCCCTGGAAAGGACCGCCACAGCTGCCACACTGTGGACTGGCAGGTGTGGCAGTTCAGACAAGAAGCTCCCTGTAGGGAATCCAGGTGGGGGCTGCAGTCACAAGTCCCTCCACGGTGCTATGGGTGGCCAAAGAGCCATCCACATAGGGCAGGACCTGTCTCTTATACACATCTAGATGTGTATAAGAGACAGGGAGCAGCGCGGTCACCCTAGCCACTGCTCAGTCATTTGGCAGCCGGGGTGAGCGTGCTTCACCAGCTGCCCCCCCAATCAGCTGTTCTGCAGATGAGGGTGAGTGCACTCTTCCAGACCCCCCAATTAACTGTTTGGTGAGATGGCTGAGTGCACTTCTCCAGACCTCGCCTTGTGGTGGAGCTAGATAGGGCCTAACAGTCAGGAATACACACATTAGTTTGATTAGCCTTAGCCTGCGACACCGGCCTTCTCTGGATGATATATCCAATAGCACCCAGCTGCATCCTCTGAGGCAGAAGTGGGCAAACATCTGGCAGCCGCTGAACTGATGAGCAGGTGACTCGCGGGCTACTGTCGACTGCTGCCTCACTTGTTTTCACCAGCTTCCGTTGCTGGCAGTTTCTAGCAAGTTCTCAAGAAAGATGATCAAGAGAAGGGAAGAGCTATTTAACCTCTGATTCTCCCTGCTCATAGGAAAAGAGATGGAGGGAGACAGTTATTCCAGAACAACTCCTTGAAGTAATTACTTTTACTTTTTAGAACAAGCCTAAAAAGAATTTAGAAGAATGGAACTGGACTAGATGCTCTTATGATTATATCATTCTATGAACCCCACCATGGCATCTTATTAACAGGGTATGAAGGCTTCACATAAGAATTTTTGAGGCATGGAGTTGTACATTGTATCTAGGATTGTCAGATCAAAATTTCAAAAATAAGGGACACTATAGAGCTAAAGGATCCTGAAAGTAGAGATGTTCATTTTGTTCAATAGAGCTGTTGTGTTCTGAATAACAGACATCTATCATACACATAAGCATTCCCCTTTGTGGTCTATGAAGCTGTACTATGCTAAAATAAGAGATGTTCCCTTAAATAAGGGAACTCTGGCAACCTTAAATGCATCTGACTTTGCAGAACATGGAGACCAAAAAGAGGAGAGTGGTGTTCAAACCAAATTAAATTTATTTCAAATGCGTGACCATAGGTCTTAGCATATACACATAAAACAAACAGTGAATGAATAATAAAAAGTAAAAATATAAAATAAATACATAAATAAAAAGAAAATTTAGACTCATGGAGAGTGGTGTTTGTGCCTCAGTTTTTCCTGGCAGCTGTAATAAGAATGTTTAAAATGGAAGTTCACGGGAATTCCTTATATTGATTTAGTGAATTTGGGGTATTTTAAAACGTGACAGCATGGGTTGCCACTATACTTTGAGGGCCCTCACCCAGGGCAGGATCTGGCCCCGCTGCTGAAAAAACATGCTGGTGGCCAGGGCTGGGGAAGGGGCAGGGGGAGGCAGGGGGACATGTAGATGTGGTCTGCACGACTCCACTCCCCGTGCTGCTGAGCACGGCGCGACCCCCTCCCTGACAGGTGGGAGAGTGGCCTATGACGCTGCTGTGCCCTCCCAGAAAAGCTCCTGCCACTGACAGGAGTTCAGTAGAGTGAGCCATCATACGTGATAGGCTGCTCTACCATGATCCTGGGATGGTTTCCCTGGACCGTGGCAGGGCTAACTCCGGGTTGTGAGGTGGAAGTGAGCTGAGCTCACAAACCATAGTCAATCCTGCCACGGTCTGGGGAGTGTTTGCTCCCACCAGCAGTAAACATCTGGTGGGCGGGAACAAACGTGACACCACCATAGGCGACCATACCGGGGTAAGCGTGGCCACCTGTGGTCACGTCACATTTAAAAATACCCTTTAAGAGGTCAGATTTGGACTGTCAATAATAATTATTAATAATAAATATTCACTGGTTTATTTAGCATGATGATATGTATATGTTTAACTTCTTAGAGGAGAGCCACTGGTAGTCCTTTAATCTCTGGCTGCATTTCTGCAGTCCATATCTTTCTTATAGTATCTGAAGGACATTTCCTTAGCTTTATGCGTATTTTCCTTATTGCTGTCATTAGTGGAAGCATAAAAGGTTAATACCTCTAATTGTGCCTCACATGTATGTATATATTTATATCTCTCTGTGCCATGTCTGAGCTTTGCTGCTGATGCCAAGGAAAATGTTGGATTCGATTCAGTTTTCTTCATATTCATTTTCCTGCCCACTTAACAAAATTACATTCAATGAGCTGTGGGAGACATTCACATCAACGGGCCATGTAATGCAATTTCTGGTATATATGCAGGAAGAAAAAATCCTACATTTTCTTTCATTTCTGTCAGAATCAATCAAATTGTACTGAACGGAACATAATCTCTTAGAAAAAAAAACCCAAAACACCCAGGCATTTCCAGTGAAATAAGCCTTTCTTACATGGTAACATGCACATATTTAAGAGGTCTCTGTTTTATTTTATTTTTAATCATGCCTAATTAGTTTTTTTTTAATCACCCACACAACTAAGGCTCTCGCCTGCATAATTTATGACATAGAGAGGCCGGTGTCAGAAATCAAATGTTGTAAATTAAAAATAACAAGTTTGAGACTAGTGATTCAATTAAAACCCTAGAAAACATTGGATTATGCATAATTGAGAGCTTGTATGCAGAGATGCATGTCATGCTTGTCAGCTTGGATGGGAGTATTGGATTGGAGCTGTCAAAAGCATTTAAATCAACTCAGTAAAAAAATTAGAAAACAAAGATGATATTTATTATTAACTTCCAGTGCTCAAAAATAAACTGAGGTATTTAAATTGAATGCTTAGATGACAAGGCTTTATTTATAGCAGAAGTTATAAAACTCAGTAATAACCCTGCTTGGCACAGATGTAAAGATACTACGGTGCTGCTGAACTGCAGTCTACAGTGTGAGAGAATTCAGTTGCTGGCTCTGGATCAGGCACTGCATATACTGGAGACAGCTCAATTGCAGGAAGCACAGAGCTGGTGGAATCCAGAT
The DNA here is from genome assembly GCA_003113815.1 of Sphenodon punctatus. Classification (NCBI taxonomy): domain Eukaryota; kingdom Metazoa; phylum Chordata; class Lepidosauria; order Sphenodontia; family Sphenodontidae; genus Sphenodon; species Sphenodon punctatus. The sequence continues at coordinate 7,652,420 of QEPC01003743.1, read as the reverse complement.
TCATCAAGGAAGGCAGGAACGACCAAATTCCCACATTTTACATTTTATTTTCTTCCCCCACCTTTTACCCCCAATGCTGGAAGATGCTTCCTAGAGCACTTAATGGACATCAAAAACATGTACAAATGAGGCCATTTTTCACCTAATCGCCTGGCTTCTGCTGGAATAGTTATGATTTTTAAAATGTACAACACTTTCCCCCTCCCCCCCGCACTCTACACATCTCCCCCCCACACTCTACACATCTCCCCCCTTCGCCCATAGAAGAAGCCAGTTCATAACTTTATTTTAAATTGCTCCTTCAATGGTAAATCGGGCTGTTGAAAGGTGATGCAAAAGGCAGCCAGGAGATGTTTCATTTTAAATTAAAGAGTATTTTCAATTCCATCTTGACCCAGAAAGGCCCTGAGAGAGGAGATGCCATTGCCAAACCTATGCAGTAGAATATTTTTACGGTAATCTTTAGTTCTTTAAAACAGTAACAGTGTGAGCAAAAAGAGCACTCATAGCTTTCTCCCTAAAAACAGACTGCCTGTATGCCCATCACATGAAAAAGTTACAAAGTACTGTTAGTCACAGTTATCTTTGGGAGGTTCTTAGATTCTCTTCAATTTCTGGTAAACCAAGATCTGTAGCTTGTTTTTATTCAACTAAAACACCTTTTCCTCAACTGCCTTTCTACGTTCCCAACAAACTCAATACTTATGAAGAATTGGCATACAACAGTCTAAATTTATATTCACATCACAAGGGCCAATCAACTGTGTACCCGCTCTTGTATTTAAATCTTGTATGGAATAATAGAATTGCAGGGTTGTTGGAAGGCAACTCAGTGGTCATCTAGTCCAACTGCCACTTCCATGAATGGATGTTGTTTCCAACAATTTCCCTAAGAACATTGCCTAACTGTTCTTCCAGTTAACAAAACCTTTTCTATTATTTTACTGATATCTAGCTTACTGCGTTTCTGCGGGTCTTTCTGACCCCAAAGGCTGCTAAAGAAATCATAATTTTTTTTTGGCAAGCCTGAACCACTCCTCCCCCCATGTATTCCTCAAGAAGTGTAAGGTCAACTGTCCTGTGTTTTTTCATGTTCCTCCCCCCGCCCCTCCACATTTTTTTAAAATGGAGGTTTTTATCATTTCATCATCAGTTGTCCTTTCGACCCCAATGTAAGTCAATGGGAAAATGAAAGCACTATACGCTCTTTGAACTGGTGGTCATGTTGACCCCCTTGCACATATATTCTTAAAATATATGTGTCTTTTAAAGAAATGAATCTTAACCCAGCACCTGCTCTCCTAATTAAAACCCTTAATGAGGGTGAAGGACAAAATGCTATTTATTTATTTATTTATTTAAAACTTATATCCAGCCCCTCCTTCCCAAAGGCAGCTTGGGGCGGCGAACAACACAAGATTTCACAATAAAACATTTAAAAACAAATTAACAATTTTAAAACAAATCATAAAACTCCCCCTCCCCCAAACCCTACACACACACCCTCACCAAAAGCCTGGCGGAACAGCCAGGTCTTACACAAATGTCAAAACGACAGGAGGGTGAGGGCCAACCGAGCCTCCTCTGGGAGTGAATTCCACAGCACCAGGGCAGCCACCGAAAAAGATCTCACATCAGTGAGCCACAATCTCAGGGATAGCACTTAGTTTGAGTTCACAAAGGTCATTGGTGGTGTGTATAGGAAAATACCACCATAAAATGTTTTGGGGGGTTACCTTGAATCTCGGTGAAAGGTCAGCTTGCCAACTTCTATTGTTCCTTATCTTTACACAGCAGTTAAGACCTATTTAGTAGGGGTGGGTCTACCGGATCATCTGGTATCTGATACTGCCGGTATTTTGGTGTACCGGCAGTATCGGATTAACCCGGTAATCCGACCCATTTACTGGATTCCCCCCCATACCGGATTTTTTACATTGCGGCCATTCAAATGAATGGCCGCAATGTAAAAAAAACAACACAAAAAACCGCAAACACTTTCCCTCCCCGAGTCCAGGCTGCGCGGGTGGAAGGGGGGACACTAGGGGTGGGACATTAGGGCAAATACCGGGTACCGGTTTTATCGGTTCCTGGATTTAAAAAAACTGGCTTACCGGATTAATACCGGTTTACCGGTACTGGATCTTTTCCATTGATTTCAGTGGGGAACTGTCCCCATTGAAATCAATGAAAAAAACAAAAACGTCCCCCCTCCCAGCCTGTGCGGGTGGAAGGGGGGACACCCCCCCACCCACTATGCCCAGCCTGGATTTAAACAACAACAAAAATTTCCCCTAAGTCCCCCTAGTGTGGGCCCCGGGCCGCCGCCGGTGACCCAGAGCCAGCACCAGCAGCCAGCAGGTAAGTGTACCGGTACTGTACTGATCACTGGGGTGGGGGGTGGTTTAACATACCCCACACCCCAGGAATCACCCTCCCCACCCAGGGATCACCTCCTACCTTGGTCTCGGCGGTGGTCCGGTGGCTTCAGCGCTGGCTGTGGCTGCCGCCAGCTTCAGCATGCTACTAGGCCTTCCGGGGAACTTCTGGGAGCTCAAGGTAGGAGCTGATCCCTGGGTGGGGAGGGTGATCCCTGGGGTGGGAGGGTGTTAAACCACCCCCTACCCCAGGGATCAGTACAGTACCGGTACACTTACCTGCTGGCTGCTGGTGCTGGCTCTGGGTCACCGGCGGTGTCCCCCCTTCCACCTACACAGCCTGGGAGGGGGAGAGGGGAGGTTTTTATTTTTTTCCATTGATTTCAATGGGGACAGTTCCCCATTGAAATCAATGGAAAAGATCAGGTACCGGTAAACCAGTATTAATCCGGTAAGCTGTTTTTTTAAAATCCGGGAACCAGTAAAACCGGTACCCAGTATTTGCCCTAATGTCCCACCCCTACTATTTAGAGTGAACTCTTGACACTGTTTTTTTTTTATCACAGCCATTAGCAGCTTTGTGTTGGAAAAATACCTATTCATTCTGCATAGGGGTGTTGATGACCCCTGCATTTACTGTGAGCTTTGGAGCTCACTTGAAAACAATGAAGCCCTGCAACCTGTATTTGTCATTAATGTCCTCTAAAATTGGCATATCTGGCCATCCTACTGTGAACTCAAGACTTTTGAGCTGGCTCCTCCTCTCCTTTTCTGGGATTGGAGGGGATCAACATGAACCCCCTGTACCATTTTTGTTAGTTGTGCTGCTTTATATGAGGGGTCATGGTGAAACACACCCCAATACCATGGGGGGTTGCTTTGTATTTATTTTTTAATTATTATTATTATTCTCGGCACGGGCTTTCGCCTTAGCCAACAAATGCATAACATATAACAATAAGACAATACAGCAAACATATATGGCTATTAAGTCACTAAAAAAAGCAGCACATTGAAAAACACTGCTACTATTTGTCAAAAGCCCCAACTTCCAACATTGCCTGGTAAGGAGCAACCAGATATAAAATTAAATTTAACAACATAGTTAGAACACATCTTAATGACATTACAACAACTCATAGCTCAAGCTGATGGCTTACAAGATAACCCCCTGCCCTATAGGCCTATCTCATTAACCTTAATTATTGAAGGCTAAATCCTTTATGCTCAATCCAATACCTTTGAGAAAATGTCCCAACTTTAGGTAATGCTTGAATTACAAAACCCTGGATTTTTGTATTTTGTATTTTTGTATTTTGTATTTTGTATTTTTCAGTTGTTATACTAGTAAACTGTAAAAAAATATCTTAATCTGGAGTTCATTTCAAATCAATCACACTAATTATTTTTCAGCTGTTTATTAATGGGGATCTTTTTGACCCCTGATACATTTATTAGTCAGTCAGTTTCTCAGGCACAGGAAGATAAAGTTCATTCCCTCGTGCTCTATCTTCTGCAGCAGTAGAGAATAAATGGGCATTTTTACACACACGCTGGTCTTTCAATCTTCTGGGTTTACAAGTCCACAAGTAAGCTCCTGATGCATTCTTCACACACACACACACACACACACACTGCTCTGAGGCAGTTCCTGGATGCATTCTTCACACAAACACTGCCCCCCTGAGGCAGTCTAAAGTAGCCGCAGCTTTAGACGTGAGAGGATGCCATGGAAACCAAGTGACCACAGCTGCCTGGAGCAAAGCAGTTTACCAGGATAACTTTTTACACACAAAAGTTCTGGGAGACGTTCTATGCAGAAGTTCAAAGATCTGGATGTTTAAGATCTGGGTGAGTGATTTAGACACACAGGGTGATTTCAGATGTGATGCGGTTAGATTCACCCCAGTGATTCCCACCCCAGTGTCAATTGCTTCACTGCGGGCCGTGGTGAGCCGTGCGGCCCCAACAGACGTGACAGGGGCGGCACCACTGCCTGGGGCTAACCGGAATGAATCCAGGCCCGGGGAACCCAATGGATGTGACGTGCGGGCAAGAACTGCGGTGGGAGCCCCACAAGGCATTGGGGTTACGCAGACACAAACATGGCCGCCTGAGTGTAAATGAAGCCGAAGATGTGGGAGGGCCCAGCCCATGAAGGGATGGGGTGGAGGGAGCCACAGCATGAGCAGTGCTCACAAACAGCAGCCACATGGAAGGCACACGCACTTCAAAAACAAGAAGTGCACACACACAAAAGATGCAGCATGCCCACACAGCACAGGGGAGCCAGGCAGGGGGACAGAGGGAGCACACACTGGGGGGGACAGGGAACCCCACGGCCTGTCAGATGCACGGGAGGAGGGGGGTGTTGAGGGGCCGGCACGACCAGCCCAGAAGCAGGGGGAGGGGGCAGGAGCCTAGCGGGCAAGGGGCAGGGGGACCCAGCAGCCTAGGGAGACAGGAGGCAACACAAGGCACAGTGAAGCACAACAGGTGTTTATTGAGGACACAAGTGGCACCGGTCTGGCACAAAGCCATATTGAGCAGGAGCGCGTGGGGCCAGGGCATGGGAGAAGGGGCAGCAGCAGGGGGGCATGGGGCCCAGTCCGGGAGGGAGGGAACCAGCACCACGGTCCACCACGGGGGCTGCATGGAGGGTTCTGGGGCAGCGGGTCCCAGGCAAGGGGGTGACAGGCAGGCAGGGGGTCCCAGGGGGTCCAGCTGTCCTGAAGAGGCAGCAGGCATTGGCGTGAGCACCCAGGCCAAAAACGGAAGGAAGGCGCTGAGGAGACAGCCGGATGTCAGATGGGCCCGGAGCACCCTACACCCAGGTGCAAGGGCTCCCATCGGATGGATGGGGTGGCAACGACAGCAGGTGCACATAGCGGGACCATTGCCACAGTCCCCGGAAGAAGCTGCGCCCGGCCATGTGGAAGCAGATCAGGTAGAAGGCCTCGAAGGGATCTGCACAGCTCATCCCGAGTTGCACATCAGCGTGACTGCACACCTCCAACAGGGCCACCAGATCCACCAGCTCCGGCCCAGCAAGTCATAATCGGTCGCAGGGGGCCAGGGCACGTGGGACAGCTCCAGCAGATGGTAGTAGGCAGTCCTGCGGGAGCACAGATACCTATGGGCACCCTGCATGCTGATGAAGTAGGACACGGACACGGCAGGGCCACTCTCACACAGGCAGGTCACATATCCCAGGAAGGCACACACACACTGAGCAGAGGCCATCTCGGCAGGACTCCACACCGCTAGGCTCCCCAGCGTGTCCGGTAAGCGCCCCTCAGGGAAGGGGAAGAGCTCCAGCTCCTCACAGTGCACGTGGCAGTCACCAGCAGTCGCGACATAGCCGAAGCACAGCATACCAAAGCTCAGGCACCGATAGGCATCTGGCTGGGTGGGCAAGGAGCACAGGCTGTGCTGAACGATGGGCGAACGCCACAGGTCGCACAAGGCCATGCTCTCGTGAGCGGTCCAGGCTCGGACAGAGCCCCCGGAGCCTCCAAGCGGGACATCGTGTTGAGATGCAGCTGCCATGGTACAGCTCCTGGAGGGTCTGAACCGCAGCAGCCATGGGACCAGCATGGGATGTGGGGCCGGAGGGCTGGACAGGCAGACAGGGGCTGCCAAGGCCAACAGATAACAGAAGGACAGGAACAAAGGGGACACAGTGGAGGGATGAGAAAGGAGTGGGCAGCGCACAGCTGCCGGCATGCACGGCCGGACAGCCCCACGCATACCCACCTGCTAGTGGAGATAGCAACAACAGCACATGCACACACTGGGAGGAGCATGGTTAGGTGTGTATAAGACCATTTATTGTGCTCCCCCGGTCTCGCCCCATACCCCGGTACACCCGTGTGCCCTTGTGCCATGCCCCACTCCCACCCCCCTCAGTGGTCCCAGATGCTCCCTCGCCGGCCCCGTCCCCTGCCAACAGGGATGGCCAAGGCTACCAACCCCCCCTCATCTGAGGTGGAGGAGGAGGTGCTGTCAGCCGGAAGGACCGGGGACCCTGCCCCTACCCCCAACCGCCACCCCCTGGAGGGCCTGTTCCCCCCCGCCCCACCTGCGGCCATATTGGGGCCCGGCGGCCCAGCTGCTGGCATCAGAGCTGTGGGGGAACGGGTCCCCGGATCCGTGGTCCCTGGTGCTGTTGGGGGGTGGGGGTGGCGGGGCTGGCAGGGCCTGGGGTACGGCCGGGGTGGTGGTGGAGGGTGCATGGGTCCAGATGCTGGCACGGCATCCGGCGGGACTTCTGCCATTAGGAAGGCACTCAGGGCCCTGGCCTGCAGGAGGAGGGATGTGCCCTGCTCCAGGGAGTGGTCCGGTTTCTGTCCGAACTCCTTGAACCAGAGGTCCTGCTGGTCCAAGTGGGCCTGGAGTGCCTCCAGTTGGTGGTCCATGTCCCACCTCATCAGCCGCCAGTCTTTCCGCATCTCCGCCAAAAGCGCCCTGTCCCTCCCCTCCACTTGTTGCAGGGCCCTCATTGTCCCCTCCTCCAGTCGGTTAACAGCCTCCAGCATCTCCTCCATTTGCCGTGTGCTGGTGGTGACCAGCTCCTTTGCGAGGTCATACTAGTGCCTGCGTGCCCGCGCTCAGTGGTCCCGCATCCTCTGGGCTGACAGTACCAGCGACCCCCGGCCACGGCCCTCCCGTGCTCAGTGTGGCTCTGTGGAGTGTTAAAGGGGTTGGTTCAGCACGTGGGGTGCCATTCCCCTGCCCCCTCTCATCTCTGTGCTCTAGGTGCTCCTTCCCCCTGGGATGGGCACCGCTGGCCCCTGTGTGGCTCCCTCTGCCTGCGCCCCATCCCTGCCTCTGGGACCATGGGGGAGGGAGGCTGCCATCCCATTCCACCCCCTTTGGCCCCCCTCCCCTTGGGGTCCATGCGTGTGCCCTGAATTGCCCTTACCTGCTCCCTCTGTGTCCGCTCCCTCCAAGGCTGGTTGGTCGCTGGGGCTGGTGTCTGCCTGGTCTCTGGGTCAGCATGCCGTGAGGTGCAGGGTAATGGTCTCCTCCTCACCCTATACCTCCTCAGAGTCCACTGGGGTGTGCGTGCCCTCGCCAGAGGTCAGGATGGGGGTGTGTTGGGCGCGTGTGCCCGAGGTTCCTGGCATTTCCTCCGTGGCTTCCGTGCCCGGTGCCTGGCCTTGCCAGGTGCTCTACAGCTGCAGGGGGGGTGTTCATCCATGAGTCGCTCCTCCCAGGCACCCCCTCCTCCCGAGCTCTGGGAGACTATGGAGCCCTTGCGGTGTAGCACCCAGCTCAGCGCATCCATGTAGGGGGAGGCCCATGCCTCCCACCCGGAGCACCGGCTGTTGTCCGTGATGGCTGTAAGCTCCTTGATCTTAGTCCAGCACTGTGTGGGTGTTCTGTCGTATCTGGCCTCCCCCATCTTCATGGCTATGAGGGTGAACACCTGTTTGTTCCGGGCGTTGACAGCCAGCTTGGCCTGCATCTCTGGTGTCACCCAGATAGCTATTAGGTCGTGGGTCTCCTGGAGCCCCCACTGTCCCCCCCTGTGGTACTGGTGCCTGGGTGCTGCCTGAGGTTGACTGAGCTTGACCCCGCGTTTGACTGAGGTTGACTGTGGTGAATGCCGAAAACGTAACATCTGAAATCACCCACAGAAAGTTCAGGATGTAACAGCAAACATGCAGGAGAACTGTGTGTGTAAAAACACCCATTGTTCTTCATCTTTTAGATATTTGGAAACTACTATCCTGTTCTCTGAGTGTTCTTTCACTAGGCTCAATAATCCCAAGTCCTTCATCCTTTCCTTGTATAACTTGTTTTCATTATTCTCCTTTAAATCTAATCAGAAGAATGATGCTGTTATCCCCAAGTAGAGCTGGCCTTTCCACAGGGTGACCCAGGGCAACTGCTGAGGTCCTGCTCTTTTCTCTACTTCTGTTTTCACCAGAACAGGGTGTAAGAACATTTCCTCCTAGGGGGCCCCCAAATGCAAACACATGAAGGGTCCTGGGGAGGGTGCACCCAAAGGAGCGGGGACATGAGGGAGGGGGTAAGCCACCAAGGACCCTGCATTTTATCTTTATCGCAGGCCCTGCAAATTCTAAGGCCAGTTCTGTCCCCAAGAATGTTGTGCTTAGGTGGAGAATATGCTCTCTCCCAGTTAGCTCTCACATCCTGATATCTCTTGCTTCCTCCAACATGGCAGTTTTGGGATCCCCATGGAGAAATTTTTCTGGGTTGGGAAAAAGTATGAATCATGCCACAGAAAACGGGAATATGTCCCACAACATGTGGTTCTGCAGAGAATATCAGGCAGCCCTAATTTAGCAGTGTTGTACAGAGATTTAGCTACGCAACCTTTGTGGACAGTAATGGGACATACATAGTTAAAACTCCACAGAAAATATAGGGGTAAGTTTTTAGCAAATAGCTTTTTTATGAACCTCAATTGGCAATTCCAAATCTTTACTATACTAAATTCCTCAGATAACCTATGATCACTTGGTAGTATTTACATATACTATCTTTGTATCTCTTTCATCATCTTTCTTTGATGTTTCATTCTTTACAAGGTTTAGCCTAGAAAAGTCTTGGCATTTCCTCATTACTTGAAAAAAAAAAAAAATCAAAATGTGAAAGATTTTAATTTAAGCCATTCTGAGAATTCTACAAATTATACAAGGGCTATAAATATGAGCTGGGACGTTATGGAAATGAAGGAGACAAGGAAATGGGGAATACTTTTTTCTGGGTTTGAAACCAAGGTGTGCTTCTTGAAAAGTCAGTTAAGACACCCTGTTTTAAGATGAATATCAGTTGCACACATGAAAGCACATTGCAGACACAGTGGGGCCAATCCCGAGCTCTGTGAATCCCACGCGCAGTTGCGCACAAACCATGCAGACCTCCATTGCGAGCATAGTGTGCTGTGTGGAAACCTTTGGGATCAGCCCTATAGGGTGGCATTTTCAGAAGCATTCATACTGCCTTAGGGCAGTAGGTCCCATACTTTGAGTTTGGAAGGGGTGTGCACAATGACAATATGAAAAATTACTAATATGTATGTCTAATCTAAACCTACACCTAATAACCTATGCTATATGCAATATATTCCTGTCTATCTATTTATTGATCGATCGAGGGGGAGATAGACAGGGGAAGGGAAAAGGTAAAATAAAGAGTATAAGAAAATATAAGGTATAACACTGAGGGTTGGAAAGATTTTTAGTGTAAGCACCAGAGTTCTGTAAATGCAACCTGACACATCAAGAGCTAACACAGAACCAGAGTCAAACAGCCTGGCCCTGCAAAATAAAGGGTTGTAGTGCCCTCCCTAGAGCCCCCATGATTGGTTCTGGGGGGGCAGCAGGAGGCATACAATCACAGGGTGCCATGCAAGTGCCTGGGACCTGCTTACACTACTCATTGGGCAGCAATTACATCCATCAGGTCCTTCCCATCCCATCATAGGCCCAGTTCAAGAGTTCAACACTGTTTTTGGCTCCGAGATGTCTGCTCTCTCCTCCCCTCTCCATATTTCCCTCCAAAAAACACCTGGCAGGCAATAATGAAATCAATAATGATTTTCGTTATGGTTATTGATTTTGTTATTATTTATCTTTGTTATTGTTATTGCAATAACGATAACAAAAATAAATAATTTGTTATCATTATCAATATAACGAAAACTAAAATCACACCCTAGAGTCTGGACCTCAAGTGGACTAATGTCACCTGCAAAAGGGAATATGATTCTGACTGATTTTTATAAACATTTCATGCCTTTGTTGTAGGTTGGGGTTAACAGATTATATTTAAGTCTTTGAATGGGGTCACACAGGCAAAAAAACTTGGGAACCACTTCTTGTTGAAGAACATCAGAGTTTTTACCACCAGTTTAACCATGGAGCAGCGTTTGGTCGATGCAGAGTGTTTTTAGAACTGCCACCTGTTACCATAATTAATGAAAGCAAAAAACTTAACAGTTTAAAAATAAACTTAAATGTACAAGAGTTTTCTTAAAATACACACAAAAACACAATTCAGTACAATTACAATTCAAAACACCTTCCACTACATACATTGCAACAAAACGTAAATGCCAAAAAACATAGAAATTAATTCACAATTAGAGCAATATTTAATATTTTATCAATAACATACATGTAATGTATGTACTAAATTCCTTACCATTGCATACTTCATTTTTATCAATAACTAAACTTGCACATTTTACAATTATGAAACTAATTTATTGTCATAATTTGAGAAGGAACAATTGTGTCAGAGTAATTTAAGTCTGTTTCTACATAGCTTCATTGTGTACAATGAACTGTATAATGAATTGACCAATGGAGCAAAGACTTGGACATTCAAATAGGGGAGGAGGAAAAAAAAAGAATCTGGCAACACATGCATGGTTGTGCTGATTCTCTAGAAATAAAAGAGATTCAAATAAAAGTGACAACGCGCTTTTACATGACTCCAACACGAATGAAGTATGCAAGTCCTAAGGGGAAAGCTCTTTGCTGGAGAGGGTGTGGGGAAGTGGGCGACTACATCCATTATTTGCTGGAAGGTTAAAGAGTTCTGGCTAAAAATCTGGAACATAGCAAATAAAATAGCGGGGATAGTGATACCTTGCAAACCAGAAATTGCATTGCTAGGGCTATACCCACAAAATAAAATTATGGAGGCCAGCAGGAGGGCCTGTCAGACACTCTTTTTAGCAGCACAAAGTATCATCGCCAGGTATTGGAAATCTGTAGATGAACTTCCCTACGAAAAATGGCTAAATAAGATTTGGCATTTATACTCAATGGAGAAATTACACTCAGAGCTCCATGGGAAAGGGAATCTCTTCAGAGAAACCTGGGCCCCAATTGTAAAAGAGCTGGGAGGGAAGAAGTTGGGTAAAGAACTATCACTAAGTTTATCGGACTCGCAATGTTAATTTGATGTCTTCACATTTGAACTTTAACGTAAGGCTGTTTCACCCACTGACCTGTCAACATTACCACTCGAGGAGAAACAGGGACATATCATGGAATCTCTATCCTGCCCTTGAATGTAAAAAAGTTAATATTCATGTACTGATTTGTTATAGACACCGTTTTGAGATGTAATTGTATAATTAATGATGTAGTGTACAACTGTTGGACTGCAAATAAAGATATGAAAAATTAAAAAGAAAAGAAAAAAGAATTAAAATACAAATGGAAACAAAAACAAACCCATGGGGGTTATCACAGTCCAGATTAATGCATGCTGAATGCAATGCCTCCACAGCTCCAAACACGTTTCGGGGAATTAGACCCCCTTCTTCAGTGGCTTGGTGTACAACCGTTGTTGACTAATGGAGAAAAACTCTAGATGAAACATACTGGTTATAAAGGGCCTCGAATGCCCACATCATATACATGGAATGCTGAAAATACTATCCCACAAAGACCCCCGGTGATGCATTATTTACCTTTTCAAATGTTATGCAAAATACATAAACATCCAACCCATACGTGCCTGGGTTCCTTTGTATATACAGTTCCCGGTATTGTTCCCTGGTTGTGACAAATTGTACATCAGAACCTGGAGCATCAACACAAGTATCAGGGTTGAGGCTACCTTCTCATTATAAATTTTGTACTTTTCATATTCATAGCATCATCTTTGGCCATCATGTTTTTGGTTTAGTTTGGCATAAGATCTTAAGATTTGTGAAGCCCTAAAAAAGAATGGACTCTGAGTATATGACAGACATTGTATCAGTTATCTCCAATGAGGAGCAATAATAAGGAATTGTAATCCAAGGTTCTAGGCTTGTTGCCAATGGTTCATTTCTCCTCATGTTGCACATGGTGTATGGACTATGTGATATATAGATGAAACATGCATCGGGGGAGAGGCTACTATCTCTATTGTTCAAATCCTAGAGGAACAAGTTATTTTAGAGGTAGAATACACACTAAAGTTTGAGTATAACACATTAGTCCCATAGGAGGTGGCTTCCAAATAGGGCACCCTGATAGGTTTGCTACAACTATGTGGTTTCACAGCTGAAGGTATTTACACAGGGATTGCAGAGCACACTGTAACCCTGGTGCGAGAGGTAAAAGAAGGAAAATCAGATAGGAGATTGCTCCCTGAGGAAATTTAAATTTTCAACAACCACAAGCATCAGGTTGGTGACAGATATTTTTGTGTGCTGCAGCTTTAGAAATATGTAAAAATAACTTTGAACGGGTGTTTCTATACTTGGGGAATGCCATACTCAACACAAAATGATATGGTAAAAAGCACAGTTGTAAGTGCAAAATTTATAATGAGAAGGTAGCGTCAACCCTGATACTTGTGTTGATGTTCCAGGTTCTGATGTACAATTTGTCACAATCAGGGAACAATACCGGGAACTGTATATATAAAGGAACCCACGCACGTATGGGTTGGATGTTTATGTATTTTGCATAACATTTGAAAAGGTAAATAATGCATCACCAGGGGTCTTTGTGGGATAGTATTTTCAGCATTCCAACTATATGATGTGGGCATTCAAGGCCCTTTATAACCAGTATGTTTCATCTAGAGTTCTCCATTAGTCATCAACGGTTGTACACCAAGCCACTGAAGAAGGGGGTCTAATCCCCCGAAACGCGTTTGGAGGTGTGGAGGTGTTGCATCAGCGTGTATTAATCTGGACTGTGATAATCTCCATGGGTTTGTTTTTGTTTCCATTTGTATTTTAATTCTTTTTATGTATCTTTGGTGCTGATATTGCATGCACCACATTGCCCAGTGGGGCGTATATATATATATAGATAGATAGATTTGGAGGATTGGAGAGAGTGCATCACAACCTCTCTCATTTTTCCTCTTCTTCCTTTTAAAATCATATATAAATTTCATTTAGTTATATATCAGTGGTCTAGTTTTATCACTGTTGCTTTCCCCCCGCCAATTTCGACTGGCGTGATATAGGGACTTGTTCCCCTGAGGTGAGAGCACTTTGCCACGTCACCTTTTCAGCTAGGTCCATGTCCCACCCCCGCACTCACCCCCTGGCTGCCCTGGAAGGTGATCACAGTTCGGTGGGTCCCTGCAGAGGGACATTCTGGCCTAACCCCCAGTAGCGAGGCAGGACAGCAGCTGCTCTACTGAGCATTTGCGAGCCAGCAGGACTGTGCTGTGTTTTGCTGGTTAGCAGCTGGTCTACTGCGCATGTGCGAACCAGCAGAACTGATATTTTGATCAATAATAAATCGGTTTTGGCTGCATCAATCAGTATCATATTTCAAAAGCACTTGTTATTGATTTCATTCTCGATGCCTGTGAAGGTTGGGGGCTCAACTCATCCAGGGGGAGGAGATATTGATGATTCAAATACGTGAGGATGGTGTGCATTTTGACCACAAGCAATTAACGTTTAAGCAGTTATAACATTTTTTTTTCCTAATGGAGCTTTTTCAACCTTTGTGGATATGATGTTCCTCACAACATACAGCCATGGTTAAATTTTCAGAAGTGTAGGTCAAGCAGTTTCCTCAAAATCAGAGCTTCAGAAGCCCCCTGTTTATAATGAACAGTGGCTGTACATTTAAGTTTCAGCCAGCTACTGGTGCCTGAAAATACCTTTGTACTTTCTCAAAGGAAAGGGGCTTCAGTTATAATATGGGAGTGTGATGGGTTATACAAATCTCACTCTGGGACACAAGTGGTGTCACCCACCACTTACACCCCATCACTTTATCTAGCAGCCACAAGCAACACCTCACCTGTTCACTTCACTATGGGCCTGACCAACATCCTATTGACTTCAATTCATTTTGGCATGGGTGTGCTCTAAATGTAATGCTGGCAACCTTGGCATAAAGAGACAGGAACAACATAGCAAATAAAGGTAAACACAGGACTGAAAGCAGATCACCGGCAAAGATGGGTAATGAATATGTTATAGATAGATGATATATTAAAATCTCTGTGGATAGTTCTGAAAACAAGAATACCTGTTGGCCTAATGGGTAAAGCAGATCTCTGAGACTTAGGGTGTTTATAACGAGAATATAGTCCACAGCAGAAGGGTGTCCAGCCCATGTTCACTGCCTGTTTTTTAGGTGACTGCGAGATGCGTACCATGGAGCCTCCACTCAGAGCACAGTCTTGGGGCATCACGGACCCACCATGTAGGCCAATCTGGGCTAATGTTCACTCACATGTCCGCCCTGGTCTATTAGTGTTCACAGTCTCCATGTGAGCAAAACATTTAGAGTGGTCCCAGCAGTTGGAGCAGTGAGCGTGCTCACCTCTCTCACTCGCCTGGGATCTTCTCCTGTTTAGTTTCACTTTGGAGCACTCAAAAAAGTGCGCAATTCCATAGTGGAGACATTGTGCTGTGCAGACTGCACTGAGGGGTTTGGGATTGCAGCCATTGTTTTGGCTATGAACTTGCATGCATAGATTTCACACAGATAGATCTGGGGAAACCTTTTATAGGCCATGACATATAACCAGTTCTTCTGGGTGAGGAGATATTCAGAGCTGATCCTCATAAGAACATAGTTAGTGTCATAGTGGGCGAGATCAATGGTCAATCAAGCCCAGCACCCATCTCCAACAGTTGCCAATCTTGGTCACGTGGAAGAAGTACCCAGCAGGTCACAATGGGGCAATCCATTCCCTGTTGTCCACACTCAGCTCCCGACAGTTAGAGGTTATGTTCCTCCAAAACCTATCTTGCTAATAGATGCTAATGAACCTATCCTCTAGAAACTTTTTTGAACCTAGCTATACTACTGGTCTTCACCACATCTTCTGGCAACAAATTCCACAATTTAATTGTGTGTTGAGTGAAAAAAAAACTTTATTTGTTTTAAAACTGCTACTTGTTAGTTTCATGCGGTGCCCCCTAGTTCTAGTACTATTTGAGAGGTCAAATAACTGTTCCCTATTTATTAGTTCCACACAACTTGAATTTATAAGCTTCAATCGTATCCCCACGTGGTCTCTTCTCCAAGATGAAGATCCCTAACCTATCTAGCCTCTCTTCATAGGGGAGCTGTTCCATGCCCTTTATCATCTTTGCTGCCCTTCTCTGAATCTTTTCTGTTTCTACTACAGCTTTTTTGAGATGGGGCGACCGAGCTGCACACAATACTCAAGGTGCAGTCACACAATAGATTTATAGAGGCATTACGATATTTTCAGTTTTATCCTCTATCCGTTTTTGAATAATTCCTAACATTCCGTTTGCTTTTTTGATGGTCGCCGCTCACGAAGTGGAGGTTTTCAATGTATATTCCATAATGACTCCAAGGCCCTTTCCCTGAGTGGTAACTCCTAATTTAGAACACAGCATTGTGTACATAGAGTTTGGATTGTTTTTCCCTATGTGCCTCACTTTGCACTACTCCACATTAAATCTCATCTGCCATTTTATGTCCAGTCACCCAGTCTCTCAAGATGCCCCTGCAATCCTTCACAGTCTGCTCGTGTTTAAACTCACATATTCCAAACTCACGTATTCCCTTCACCTGATAAGCTGTTTCCCACAATACCACCAACCCATATGTTCACACTCACCACTGCCTATTGTTTCTTGGTCTCCTACACAAATATATAATTTACAGCTGTTTTTAAACATCTGGCACCTTGCTCTCTCTTTATCCCCCTCCCACCTGCTACCTTGTTCTATCCACTCACACCCATTCCATGTCTCCTCATATTTCCACCAACAACAGTTGGTCTAATAAAAGATATCATTCGAACCATTTTGTCTCACATTCCGAAGGGTCTCATTAATTCTTCAGTGAGAATGTGATACTCATGCACTCTTCTCAGTTTTCCAAATGGGCTGTCATGCCCTTTGTATAAATAAAAATAGCCTTGATGAGGAAGAGGAATTTGAAAAGTTGAATAAGCAAATAGAGAATATGATTCATTAGAAGAGACTTGGTGTCTTTATCTGACAGGTATATTTTGACTTGCTGATAAGGAAAAGGCCTGTCAACAATATTTACAGTTATCATAATGAATTAGTGAAATACAGAACTAAAATGTATAATATAGAAATGCAGATTTAGTACAGTCCTATCTTATCATTCTTCTCTCTGGAGATGAACCAACACAGCAAAATTCTGGTCCAAACATTCAGATAAAGGATTTATATTTTGGCCTACAAGGTATTTTACCCTAACTCTAGCTGATTCACTCTTTTGTTGCCTGGGTTTCCTCCCTTAATAAGGCACTGTACTCACACAGGTTGTTTTCATTGTCCCTTCTTCAGCTCCTATGTTTTCTATTCTATATCTTTCTCTGGTCCTCTTCTGAACCCATCTTCCCTGTCCTCTGGTGGCTTGGAAGAATCAGCAAAGCCCAGCAGCAGAGACAGGTGTTGCAAATGGTTGGAAATGCGTGGAGATGGTGCACATGCACAACTGCTGGGGAAGGAAGGAGGAAGCATAGGTGCTAGATCTACTTTTTTTGTGTGACCCAGGGATTAGTACCCAGCAGCCTCACCCTCTGACTTGGGAAGCATCAGGGCCAGGAAATTCAAAGGGGCTGGTAGCTGCTGCTCTGGAGTAGGCCTCACTGGGCCCTTGCTGCTACATTAGCCTGGGAAAACCTAGCAGAACTAGGGTTGCCACCTATGCAAATGTTTACAGAACACTTATGAAAAATACATGTTGCAGGGCCTGCATTGGCACCAAATGCAGACCCTGTAACATGTGGTTTTCATAAGTGTTCCGTAAAAATTTGCCTAGGTGGCAACCCTAAGCAGAACCCTATGTTGCTGATGCTTTGGGTACTTATGTATGTGACGGCCCTGCCATGATGTGGGAGGGCTACCTCCCACGAGGGCACTCTGGCTGTGAGAAAAGACATTCCAGTGGCCTGCCCCGACAGGGGAGTGTGAGCGGGAATGCTGAACGGCCGGCTCCACCCCGATGCTGCAGTCTAAAGCTGGGTCAGGTGGGGCCAGGAACAGACATTCCCACCTGGTTCCACCTGCTCCAGCCAAGCTGGGTGGCTGGTGATCCCAGACTGTAGGCCCACTTCGTTCCGGATCCACATTTCTAGCCCAGTCATTACTCTCACTGGGGTTTGTACCAGGCCCACATCTGGAAGGCCTGGAACAAATGTACTGCTGTGATGCTGGCCCAGCTGGGCCAAAGCATCATGTTTGTAAACAGCTTTTGTTTTTCTGTTGGCAGTCCCTGTTACCATTGCTACTGTTCCACATTGGCTGCTGCTGGTGCCCCTGTGTGAAACTTGTTACTAGGGATGTGCGAATGTGGTTCAGCCGTTCGGGGTTTGGCCCAAACTCAGCAATTTCGAACGGCCAAACCGAATGCCCAAATTGAATGCCCGAAGCCCCAAACAGTTCAGCTGCATTCGAATGAGTTTGGGTGGTGTTCAGGTGGGAAAAACCTGACGGCAGGCCCAGAAAGGGGGGGCAGCTGAAGAGGGGTGGAGAGGCTTGGACTAGCAGCCAACCTGCCCAATCACCATCCTTGGCCCCTCATACCTTAGGGACCGCCTCGCCCTTCGCGCCCCGGAACGGCTCCTGCGGTCGGCCGGGGGTGCCCTCCTGGAGGTCCCCCGTGTTAAGCGGGGGGCCACGATGGAGCGAGCATTCTCGGTGATAGGGCCGCGGCTGTGGAACTCCCTTCCGGAGGAAGCT
>QEPC01003743.1:7612930-7630101 GCA_003113815.1 Sphenodon punctatus | reverse complement strand
AAAAATCCAGACTGGGTAGGGTGCGTGGGGGGTGTCCCCCCTTCCACCCACACAGCCTGGGAGGGGGAGGGGGAAGGAATTTTATTCCATTGATTTCAATGGGGACACAGTGCCCCATTGAAATCAATGGAATAAATCCGGTACCGGTATACCGGATTTAATCCAGGAATCTGGTTTTTTTTGAACCGGAAACCGGTAAATCCGGTATCCGGTAATTCCCCCGGGGTCCCGCCGCTACTAACAGCTGCCTCTAGCAGCAGAAGCGGTATTGTTGCTAGGGGGGAGCAGCGGCAGCGGCAGCAGCAGTGGTGTCAGTGCACCATGGAGGAGTTGGGGTGGTGGCAGCTGCCAAGTCCATAGGCAGCTACAGGAAGTGGATGGCGGTGTGGCTTTCAACTGAACACCACACATATGTTGGAGGAAATGATTGTGCTGAATGGGCAGCCCTTCTCAGTGGTCAGGGACATGGGGTTTAGGTGCCTGACTGGCTTCCTGGCCCCCCAGTTTAAGCTGCCCTCGTACACCACCCTTAGTTGGCAGGTGGTGCCAGCCTTGTACTGGGCTTTAAAGGAGCTGGTGAGGGAGCAGCTGGCAAGGGCTGGGAGTGCCACTGCTTCAGGTGGAAGTCATGGTCAGCTCCCACACTTCTCTGAACATCGAGGCAGCCCTGACCGTCATGGTGAGGGAGTGGGTCATGCCAGGTGCACCCTTCAGCAAGGGGTGCATGGTGATGTACAACGCGGCCAACATATTGAGGGCAGTCCATGAGGGGGGCTTCACCAGCATGCCTTGTGCCACACACACCCTTCACCTGGTGGTCAGGGGCGCTCTGGGCTTGGAGGAGAAGGGGATTGGGGCAGGCACCTGTAGCTCCCTGATTGAGCAGGGGAGGAAGCTGGCTGGTTTCTTTAACTGGAGCGTGAATGGCAGTGACCTCCTCTGGGCTAAGCAGGAAGAGCAAGGCTCCCATGTGCACCAGCAGGTGCAGGTAGGATGTGTCCACCAGATGGAATTCCACATTCCTGATGCTTCAGCAGCTTCTCAAGCAGAAAGCTGCCTTGCATCGGGTTCAACTGGTGATGGACATTTGGGCACCTCCAGGGTACAATGGGGCAGAATGGGAGATCCTGGCTCACAAGGTCTTCATGCTAAGACCATTCCTGGCTGTGACAGACACCATCAGTTCCTTCAAGGCCACCATCAGCCAGGTGACCCCTCTGGTTCAGAGTCTCCTCAGGAGGTTGGAGGAAATTTTCCAGGGGCGGGATTGTGGCCCTCAGGGCAGGAAGCTGGCAGATGAGGCAGTTGCCCTGGCGTAGCAGCTGAAGGCAGGGCTGAAGATGCAGTTCAACGAGCTCTTGCAGTGGGAGGAATATGATTTGGAAACCATGCTGGACCCCAAGTTCAAGGGCAGCATGGCACACCAGACACTGCTCTATGGGCAGTGAAGGGGTGACCTGGTGGAGAAGGTCCGGCAGGCCGAGAGGGCTCCTGAGAGTGTGCAAGAACAGCAGAATGCCCCTGGGGATGGTGGGAGTGGGACCAGCCACCCCTTTCAGCCGGAGGCCTGGGGTCTATCCCTGCCCACAGTCCTAGAAGTAGCAGCACCAGCAGCAGGATGAGCAGCACCAGCACCCTTCTTGCCAGCAGTAGCAGTTCGCATGTGCAGGCCACTGTGGTGAACATGGGCCCGTGCACAGCAGGGCAGGCAGCATGGCTGAGGGCAGTGGTGGAGGTGGTGCCAAAGGACAGTTACGTGAGGGAGTACGACAGCGCCTCAGCAGCAGTGAAGAGCTACCTGGAGGAGGAGCCATGCATTGATCCCAGCAGCGATCCCTTGGCCTACTGGGCCGGCAAGACCAATGTGTGGCCTGCCCTGTCCGAAGTGGCCAAGGGTCTCTTGTCCTGCCCACCAATGAGTGTCCCCAGAGAGCGGGTGTTCTCCATGGTGGGAGGCATTTTCTCGCTGCACAGCCTGAGACTGGGGGCCAAGTTGGTGGAGCAGTTGCTCTTCCTTAAGGTGAACCTTCCGCTGCTGTGATTCCCCGAGCTGCCGCTGGACATGGATTGATGGTGCAGTGGCACATGCCATTCCATGCCAGGGGCAGTCTTGGGACGGGGCTCCTCCTCAATCTGGGCTGCTNCTCTCTCTCTCTCTCTCTCTCTCTCTCTCTCTCTCTCTCTCTCTCTCTCTATCTCTCGCACTAGATGGCCTCGGCCGGCCTATCTGACTGACCTCATGATGCCAGGTTGGCATTGGGAAGCTGTAAGCCTGCCATCCGGCCTCTAGCTAGACGATCTCGGCCCGCCTATCTGACTGGCTCTGCCTCTCACTGTACAGTCTTCGGCAGCCTATCTGAGTGCCCTGCCAAGGTCCCAACCTGCCTTCCCTACTGCCTCTCATGCCATGCTGCCTATCTGCATGCCCGTCCAGGTTGCCAAGATTAAAGCCTGCCTCAGTCTGCCTTCTGATGCTCATGCCATGCTGCCTGTCTCCCCTCCCCACCTTGGTTGCCGAGATCAAAGCCTTCCTCTGTCTGCCTTCCGATGCTCATGCCACACTGCCTGTCTGCTCGCCTTGGTTGCCAAGCTTGAACCCTGCCTCAGTCTGCCTTCTGCTCATGCCAAAGTGCCTGTCCTCCTGCCCTGTGGGCAAAACTGAAACCCTGCCCTGGCCTGCCTTCCTCTGATGCCACGGTGCCCGTCTTCCTGCTCTGGAAACCCTGGGTGATGTGCCCCAGTGGCCTGATAATCCCACTTGCTCTCTTCTGGTCCATGGGTGCTCTGCCCTGGCAAATCCAAATGTACCCACGCATCCTGCTGCTGCCATCTGCTTCTGTATGGGAGCTCTTCCCTGGCAAATCCTACCATCCTGGTTCCATGGGTGCTGGGCACAGACAAATTCTGCTGCTGCTGTCTCTGCTGTTCCACGGGTTCTGTGCCCTGGCAATCCAATGTCTGCTGCTGATGCTGCTGATGCCGCCTCTGCAGTGCCACAGGCTATGTGCCCTGGCCATCTAATCTATGCTTCTGATGCTGGTGCCACCTCTGCTATGCCATGGGTACTATGCCCTGGCAATCCAATGTC
This sequence comes from Sphenodon punctatus, assembly GCA_003113815.1. Taxonomy (NCBI): domain Eukaryota; kingdom Metazoa; phylum Chordata; class Lepidosauria; order Sphenodontia; family Sphenodontidae; genus Sphenodon; species Sphenodon punctatus. Next base: position 7,627,013 of record QEPC01003743.1, on the reverse strand, counting down.
TGCTCCTGCCAATGCTACCTCTGCTGTGCCATGGGTTCTGTGCCCTGGCAATCCAGTGTCCGCTTCTGCTGCCTCTGCTGTGCCATGGGTTCTGTGCCCTGGCAATCCAATGTCCTCTTCTACTGTCTCTGCTGTCTGTGCCATGGGTTCTGTGCCCTGGCAATCCAGTGTCCGCTTCTGCTGCCTCTGCTGTGCCATGGGTTCTGTGCCCTGGCAATCCAATGTCTACTGCTGCTGCCACCGCTACTGCCTCTGCTGTGCCATGGGTTCTGCTACCGGGCAATCCAATGTCTGCTGCTGCTGCCTCTGCTGTGCTACGGGTACTGGGCCTCGGGAATCCAATGTCTGCCGCTGCTGCCAATACTGACTCTGCTGTCTGTGCCATGGGTTCTGTGCCCCGGCAATCCAATGTCTGCCATTGCTGCCAATGCTTCCTCTGCTGTCCGAATATGGCACCTGGAGGCCTTGAAAAAAGAAAAGAAGAAAAAGAAATTATTAAGAAAAGGGAAAGACCTATAGCGTCCAGCAAGGTTAGTCTTTACCACAAAACTCTTAAGTATTCTACAAAGATTTAAGTTACACCAATCTGGTTTCAAAGGGAGATTGGCAGGTCTGCCATCACACACTGGTTAACAGCCCCCTAGGGTAAGAAGTCTGTTGTTTTGTGGAAACTAAAGAGTTACTCTTGCAAGGCGACTGGTCTGTACTCTGTAGTATATTATTGAGGTTGCCTAGTAAGGTTTTGTGTGTATTGTAACATTTCTAAGCACTTTATGTAGGCTTTAACTACTTTGAACTGGTGAAAAGGAGGGTTGACGAATCTGTCCTCATATATTGGCAAATAGCCCTTAGGGGTAAGAATTCTGTCCTTTATATAGAAACTAAAGAACTGCTGGTATTTTTGCATATATTAAATAGTATTATTATGCTAAAACAATTTGTTTTTTGAAACCTATTTGAAATTGTCTCTGGGATAATTAAGTATTGCTTAGTTATTACTGTCTGTATGTTACATCATGCCTGTGTTTTGTTGATTCTATCTGCTATTGTTTACAACAGAGAGAGAGAAGCTTTTGAACACCCCTGAAGAAGCCAATTGTATTGGTGAAACGTTGGACTTATGTAGTTTTGCAGCACTATTACTTTTATTAGTTGATTGTATACTGTATGTACCCATTCTCTAATATACTTCTGAATCTATATAGGAACATTAAATATATTTTTGAAGCAGACTGTTGTTGATTCTGGTTTATGTACTCTGCTTTTCTATACCTTTTCTGTGTTTTGATTCCTCTGCTGTCTGTGCCATGGATTTTGTGCCTAGGCAATCCAATGTCCGTTGCTGCTGCCAATGCTGCCTCTGCTGTGCCATGGGTACTGTTCCCAGGCAATTCAATGTCTACTGATGCTGCCAATGCTGCCTCTGCTGTGCCACAGGTACTGTGCCCCAGCAATCCAATTTCTGCTGCTGCTGCTGGTATTACACATCAGCCATTTGCTCCTCACTCTTGTAGATGGGCATAGCTCAGATGAGTGCACTGGCTGGCAGGGGCTGGGTGTCCACGAGATTCACCATCAGGCAAGGCTTGACCAATTTGAAGTAGAGCTTCTGTTGAGTGAGATGACAGCCGGCAACGCCCAGCCAAGTAGGGGTGCCAGCCACTGCAGCCCCAGGACGCTCCCTCAGGGTTATGGGGCCTACATTTCAGGCTGGGAGGGCTGTCCATCCACATCATCCAGAATCTGCCACTCTAGTCCCAGGACTCACCGTCAGGGTTCTGGGGCTGTCATTCCGCTCATGGCGAGTGGTCATTCCACTGCATCAAGAAACAGCCAGCCACTCCAGCCCCAGGACCTACAGTCAGGGTTCTGGGGCCTATGTTACAGGCAGGGAGGGCTGTAGTTCCACTTCATTGAGAAGCTGCCACTCTAGTCCCAGGAGCCACCATCAGGGTTCTGGGACCATCATTCCGTTCACGGAGAGCTGTCATTCCACTGCATCAAAAAGCAGCCACTCCAGCCCCAGGACCCACCCTCAGGGTTCTGGGGCCTACATTACAGGCAGGGAGGGTTGTCCATCCACTTCATCCAGAAGCTGCCACTCCTGTCCCGGGACACACCATCAGAGTTCTGGGGCCGTCATTCCGCTCACGGGGAGCCGTCATTCACCACATCAAGTAGCATCCAACTACTCCAGCCCCAGGACCCACCATCAGGGTTCTGGGGCCGTTATTCCACTCATGGGGAGCTGTCTTTCCACTGCATCAAGAAGCAGCCACTCCAGTCCCATGACCCACCATCAGGATTCTGGGGCCTACATTCCAGGCAGGGAGGGCTGTCATTCCACTTCATCCAGAAGCTGCCACTCTAGTCCCAGGACCCACCGTCAGGGTTCTGGGGTCGTCATTCCGCTCACAGGGAGCCATCATTCCACCACATCAAGAAGTAGCCAGCCACTCCAGCCCTAAGACCCACCCTCAGGGTTCTAGGGCTGTCATTCCACTCACAGGGAGTGGTCAGTCCACCACATCAGAAGCAGCCAACCATTCCAGCCCCAGGACGCTCCCTCAGGGTTATGGGGCCTACATTCCAGGCAGGGAGGGATGTCCATCCATGTCATACAGAATCTGCCATTCTAGTCCCAGAACCCACCGTCAGGGTTCTGGGGCCGTCATTCGGCTCATGGGGAGCGGTCATTCCACTGCATCAAGAAACAGTCAGCCACTCCAGTCCCAGGACCTACTGTCAGGGTTCTGGGGCCTATGTTACAGGCAGGGAGGACTGTAGTTCCACTTCATTGAGAAGCTGCCACTCTAGTCCCAGGACCCACCATCAGGGTTCTGGGGCCATCATTCCACTCACAGGGAGCTGTCATTCCACTTCATCTAGAAGCTGCCACTCTGGTCCCAAGACACACCATCAGGGTTCTGGGGCCATCATTCCACTCACAGGGAGCTGTCATTCCATTGCATCAAAAAGCAGCCACTCCAGTCCCATTACCCACCATCAGGGTTCTGGGGCCTACACTCCAGGCAGGGAGGGCTGTCATTCCACTTCATCCAGAAGCTGCCACTCTAGTCCCAGGACCCACCCACAGGGTTCTGGGGCCATCGTTCTGCTCATGGGGAGCTGTCATTCCACCACATCAAGAAGCAGTCAGCCACTTCAACCCCAGGACGCACCCTCAGGGTTCTTGGGCCTACATTCCAGGCAAGGAGGTCTGTCGTTCCACTTCATCCAAAACCAGCCACTCCTGTCCCAGGACCCACCATCAGGGTTCTGGGGCCATTGTTCCGCTCATGGAGGGCTGTCATTCCATTGAATCAATCAACAACCAGCCACTCCTGTCCCAGGACCCACCATCAGGGTTCTGGGGCCATTGTTCCGCTCATGGGGAGCTGTCATTCCACTGCATCAAGAAGCGCCCAGCCACTCCAGCCCCAGAACCCACCATCAGGGTTCTGGGGCCTATGTTACAGGCTGGCAGGGTGGTCCATCCACATCATCCATGTCATCCAGAAGCAATAGGGGTGCTGTTACTGCTAGGGCTGGGGGCAGGAATAGACCCCACCAGCTGAAAGGTGTGACTGCTCCCACTCCCACCATCCCCAGGGTCTCCCTGCTGCTGCTGCTGCCCCCACACTCTCCAGAGCCATCTCTGCCTGCTGGACCCTCTCCACCAGCTCACCCTTTCAGTGGCCACAGAGTGCTGTCTGGTATGCCACACTGCCCTTGGCCATGGGGTCCAGCATGGTTGCCAAGACATATTCCTCCCATTACAGGAGCTCATCAAACCACGCCTTCAGCCCTGTCTTCAGCTGACACATCAGGGCAACCACCTCAGCCACCAACCTCTTGCCCTGAGGGCCACAATCCTGCCCCTGGAGAATCTCATCCAGCCTCCTGAGGAGACTCTGGACCAGGGGGTCACCTGGTTGATTGTGGGTGTGGAGGAGCTGATGGTGTCTGTCATGTCCAGGGACGGTCTCAGCAAAAGACAGTGTGAGCCAGGATCTCCCATTTTGCTCCATTGTACCCTGGAGGTGCCCCACTGTCCGTCACTAGTTGAACTTGATGCAAGGTGACTTTCTGCTCGAGAAGCCGCTCGGGCTTCCTGAATGTGGAATTCCACATGGTGGACACATCCTCCACCAGCTGGTGCACTGGGGAGCCTTGCTCTGCCTGCTTTGCCTGGAGGAGGTCGCTGTCCTTCATGCTCAGGTTAAAGAAACTGGCCAGCTTCCTCCCCCACTCAATCAGGGAGCTGAGGGTGCCTGCCCCAATCCCCTTCTCCCCCAAGCCCAGAGCGTCTCTGACCACCAGGTGACGGGTGTGTGCGGCGCAAGGGATGCTGGTGAAGCCCCCCTCACAGACTTCCCTCACTATGTTGGCCATGTTGTGCATCACCATGCACCTCTTGGTGAAGGGTGCACCTGGCATGACCCACTCCATCACTATGGCAGTCAGGGCTCCCTCGATGTTCTGAGTGGTGTGGTGGCCATTCATGACTTCCGCCTGAAGCAGGGCCCACCTATACCCTGCTCCGGGACCCCTTCTGACACTCCCAAACACTGCCTCCTGGTCCTGCCACCAGGGTGCCATCACTGCCAGGTAGGATTATAGCATGTTTCTCCTTGACCACAGGTTTGTGGTGAAGTGGACGGTGGCACCCCCAGCCCCTGCCAGCTGCTCCCTCACCCACTCCTTTAAAGCCCGGTACAAGCCTGGCACCCGCTGCCGACTCAGGGTGGTATGCAAGGGCAGGTTAAACTGGGGGTCCAGGAAGCCAATCTGTCATCTAAACCCCATGTCCCTGACCACTGAGAAGGGCTGCCCATTGAATGCATTCATTTTCCTCAACATGCGCATGGCTTTCAGTTGAAAGCTATGCCACCATCCATGTCCTGCAGCTGCCGATGGACTTGGCAGCTGCCCCCACCCCAGGTCCTCCATGGTGCACTGATGCTTCTGGGCCCCAACTGACTGCTGCTGCTGCACCACTGACAGCTCTAATGGGAGGTGCAAAACATGGTGGTGACACAGCTCTTGGAGGGACATGTGGCCTGCCCTGTCCAAAGTGGCCAAGAGGTTCTTGTCCTGCCCTCCAATGAGTGTCCCCAGAGAACTGGTGTTCTCTATGGAGGGGGACATTTGCTCGTCACGCTACCCAAGATTGGGGACCAAGTTGGTGTAGCAGTTGCTTTTCATCAAGATCAACCTTCCATTGCTGGGATTTTCTGAGCTGCCCCTGGATATGGATTGATGGTGCAGTGGCGCATACCATCCCATGCCTGGGGCAGTCTTGGGATGGGGCTCTTCCTCAATCTGGGCTGCTGCTGCTGAGGTGCTGTCCCTTTCTCCCAATGCCCAGTGCCTGCCCTGCCCCCCCCCTCTCTCTCACTAGATGGCCTCAGCTCTTCTATCTGACTGACCTCATGGTTCTGGGTGGCATTGGGAAGCTGTAAGCCTGCCAGCCGGCCTCTGGCTAGATGATCTCGGACTGCCTATCTGACTGACTCTCTAGCATGCTGCAGTCTTCACCAGCCTATCTGAGTGCCCTGACAAGGTCCCAGCCTGCCTTCCCTACTGCCTCTCATGCCACACTGTTTATCTGCCCGCCCTGGTTGCCAACCTCGAACCCTGCCTCAGCCTGCCTTCCACTGCCCATGCCACTCTACCTGTCTGCTGCTGCTGCTGCCTCTGCTGTACAATGGGTTCTGCTACTGGGCAATCCAATGTCTGTCGCTGCTTCACCGATGCCTGGCAACCTACAATGCCCAGCCAAGTAGGAGTGCCAGGCTAGCCACCAAGCCCCAAGTCTTCCCGGTCTCTGATGCTGCTGCTGCTGCTGCTGCTGCTGCTGAGTCTCAGACAGTCAGCCATGGTTCCACGGGCGCTCCCAGGGGCCAAGTGCTGAGACTGCCTGCCTGGGCAACTTGGGGTGCCAAGCCCTAAGCCTTCCCAGTCTCTACTGCTGCTGTATCTCCGACAGCCTGCCATGCCCCCATGGCCCCTCCCAGAGCGGCCCAAGCCTCCAGGCAGGACCAAAATTTTGGAACATTTTTTTGGAGGGGAGTCCAAATTCAGAGGGACTGAACCCACAAGCCCGAACTAAGTTTTCTGACTGAACATCCAAACATCCGAACTGCATTCTGTTCACACATCCCTACTTGTTACTAGTTACTAGGGGTGGGACATGAGGGCAAATACCGGGTACCGGTTTTACTGGTTCCCGGATTTTAAAAAACTGACTTACCGGATTAATACCGGTTTACCGGTACTGGATCTTTTCTATAGATTTCAATGGGGAACTGTCCCCATTGAAATCAATGAAAAAAAATAAAAAACAAAAACCTCCCCCCTCCCAGACTGTGCGGGTGGAAGGGGGGACACCCCCACCCACCCTGCCCAGCCTGGATTTAAACAACAACAAAAATTTCCCCCTAAGTCCCTAGTGTGGGCTCTTGACCGCCACCCACGACCCAGAGCCTGCACCAACACTGCACCAGGTAAGTGTACTGGTACTGAACTGATCCCTGGGGTCGGGGTGGTTTAACACCCCCCACCCCAGGGATCACCCTACCTCCCCACCCAGGGATTAATGCCATTGCCTACCTTGAGCTCCGGGCAACGGCGGTGGAACCCAGAAGTTCCCCAGAAGGCCTAGTAGCATGCTGAAGCCGGCAGACACAGTCAGCGCTGAAGCCTCCAGACCGCCACCGCCGCTACCCGGAGCTCAAGGTAGGGAATGGCATTAATCCCTGGGTGGGGAGGTAGGGTGATCCCTGGGGTGGGGGGGGTGTTAAACCACCCCCTACCCCAGGTATCAGTACAGTACCAGTACACTTACCTGCTGCTGCAGTGCTGGTGCGGGCTCTGGGTCGCCAGCAGCAGCCCGGAGCCCGCACTAGGGGACTTAGGGGAAATTTTTGTTGTTGTTTAAATCCAGGCTCGGCAGGGGGGGTGAGGGGTGTCCCCCCTTCCACCCACGCAGCCTGGACTCGGGGAGGGAAAGTGTTTGGGTTTTTTGTGTTTTTTTTTTACATTGCGGCCATTCATTTGAATGGCCGCAATGTAAAAAATCTGGTACGGGGGGAATCCGGTAATTTACTGGGATTACTGGGTTTAATCCGATACTGCCAGTACACCCAATACCGGGCAGTATAGGATACTGGTAGATCTGGTAGTCCCACCCCTACTTACTGCTACTATTGTTGTAGGTTCTGCCAGTCACACACCCCCATGAACATTGTGTTATATGGGACATATAGGTTTTCTTTGCTGCCCACATTGCATCCACTAAGTCCCGCCTGGCGGAGCTTTTCCAGATGGTGAGGGGGCTGTTCAGTCTGGCCTTCCTCCTCCTGGATTTAGAGTCATCAAATGCCTGCTGTGATTTGTTTGTGGACTTTTTTGAGGGTAAAATTGCTCAAATCCACCACAGTTTTGATGCAACATTTTTAGCAGTAGGTGAGCCAGAGGCAGTAGAAGCCCCGTCTTGTCCTGTTTTGTGGGATGAATTTCAGGATGTGGTGCGCTCAGATGCGGGGGATGTACTTGGGACTGTTAGAGCCACTTATTGTGAATTAGATTCATGCCCATCCTGGCTGGTTAAGGCTAGCTGGGAGATATTAGGGCCATTGCTGTCTGGAAGTCAATCTCTCCCTTGGGGAGGGCAGGATGCTGGACTGTCTCAAGGAAGCTGTGGTGTGGCCCCTGCTCAAGAAACCATCATTGGATGTTGACATCCTGGCCAGCTATCGGCCGGTCTCTAACCTTCCCTTTTTAGGGAAGGTCATTGAACAGGTGGTGGCTCAACAGCTTCAGGGGCATCTGGACTGGATCAATTTTCTTGATCTCTCGCAGTCTGACTTTCATCTGGGATATGGCATGGAGACTGCACTTGTGGTCTTGGTCGATGACCTCTCTCATGGGTTGGACCAGGGTCGTTTGACCCTGTTGATTCTGTTAGAGTCCTCAGCTGCAGTTGATACCATTGATCATGAGCTGTTGGTGAGTCGCCTGTGAGACCAGGCAGGGATTAGCAGGACCATTCTTGAATGGTTCTGCTCTTTGACTGGGAGAACCCAACGTGTGGTGCTAGGTGATTTTTCAGCCTCTCCATGGGGCCTCACGTGTGGGGTCCCACAGGGTTCCATTTTATCCCCTCTCTTGTTCAATGTGTATATGCAGTCTTTGAGGGAGGTTGTCAGGGAGTTTGGTGTAAGGTGTCATCAATATGCTGATGACACCCAGCTACAGTTCTCATTTTCATCTGACCCAGGTCCGACAGTCTCGGTGCTTACCCAGTGTCTGTCAACTGTGTGGGATTGGATGAGGGCCAGCCACCTGAAGTTAAATCCTGACAAGAGGGAGGTGATGGTTGTGGGGAAAGCTGGGGGAGTGAAGGCTCCCATCATTGATGGGGTCGTCCTCCCTTGGTATCTCAGGTCCATAGTCTGGGGTGCTACTGGATCTGCAGCTCCGCCTGGATGCCCAAGTGGTGGCTGTGGTGAAAGGGGCAATCCATCAGTTACATCTCGTATGTTGGCTAAGGCTGTATGTTTCAGACTCGGATCTGGCCACAATCGCCCATGCTTTTATTACCTCGAGACTGGACTAATGTAATGCACTCTACTTGGGGCTACCCTTGGTGCTGGTTCGGGGACTGCAGCTGCTGTAGAATGCAGTGACCTGTCTCCTGAAGGGGACGGGCTGATGTGAGCACATTACACGGGTGCTTCACTCTCTGCACTGGCTGCCGATAGTCTTCCGGGCCCAATTCAAGGTGTTGGTGTTGACCTTTAAAGCCCTAAATGGCCTGGGCCCCACCTACCTGTATGACTGCCTCACCGTCCAGATTCTGGATTGGCCTCTGCAGTTCGCTGGGGCGTTCTCCTCGAGGAGACCATGAGAAGGGCATTTCCTGTGCCTGCGCCGCAGCTGAGGAACTCCTTCCTGTCGGAGGTCAGCTTGACCACTGACCTCCCCTCTTTCTGTTGACAGTAAAAGGCCTGACTAAGGGGGACGGGATGTGTAGATTGGGTTAGGGAGGGTTTGGGTATGGGTTATTTTAATCTGGGGATTTTATGTTGTTTTAATTGTATTTTAGTAATGTATTTTAAAATGTTGTTAGCCATCACGAGATGCTTATAGCAGGAAGGGGTGACATATAAACTTTAATAATAAATAAATAAATAAATAAATAGCATTGTCAACCCTTCCCTTTAAATCAGAAGAATTATGGAAAATTTATGTTGCAGGGCTGCATTGGTTCCAATGTAGCCCTGCAACATGTATTTTTTTTTATAAGCTTCCTTATTTAAAGGAGAGGGTTGGTAATACTGGCCATGCCAATAAACATTGATTGTTCTGGAACTCACTTGCAAGAATATTGGTGGAGTTCAACTCTCATGTCACTTGGCTCATATGGGAGAGAAAGGAAGAGGAGAGGGAAAGACTCAGTGGGTGAAAACAGACATGGACACAACTCCACTTTAACACTGCTGAAACATTTCTTCTGCATGTTGCAGGGATGTAACTGTAGGCCTATGCAGCCCTGAAACACGCATAAGAAATGTTAAAGTGGAGTAAAGGTGCATGTCTGTTTTCACCCAGCGTGAGGGAGTAGAGAGACACCAAGGAAATTGGGTTGTGGCTTCCAGTAGGTAGGGCCCCTCCCTTTCAGGTCCCTGACATGGAAGAGCAGACCACTTGAAAAGAGTAGAATAGTGGTGGGTGGCCTTCATCATAATTCTAGACTTAGGTCTTGCATTAGGCCTGCCCTTTCAGTCTCTAGAGGAAACCCATATTCCTTCCCTAGAAATCTCAAGTTGGTGATTTGTAATGTGTGAATCTGCCCTGCTTCCACCAGCAGCTGGCATAGCCATCTCTATTGCCCTGAATAGAACTGAAATGAGTAGGTAGCTTCCTCCTAAAAATGAGTGATACTTACAATTTTGGGCAACCTGTCAAGAGTTCGACAAGTACCTGCACAGATTTGCGAGGGTCTGGTGGGCTGCCTGAAAATGTGTAATGCATAAAAATAAATACTTGGGGGAGGTAGAGGGCACCTTGCAGAGTTCAGAGGCTCCAGACAGGGGCAGGGGAGGTCCTACTGGCATATGGGAGGATGTTGGGGATGGGGGGGGGCTCCAGGGGTTGGGAACAGCAGTAGAAGGATGAGGGGGAGACAGGTCAAGTTCCAACTTTCTCTGGCCATTTTTACACGGACACCATCACCCCACTCGGTGTTCGGGCAGGTGTGTGTGTGTGTGTGTGTTCATGTATATGGCCGGAGGTAGGGGGTGGATGGGTGTCCGCTTGGTGTTCACCTGTTTAAACACCGAGCGGAATGGGTGGGGTGCATGCGTACTCCCTTGCAACACCCACCTCCACCCATCATACACCCACCTCCACCCACGGAGCCCTCTGGAAAAAATTTTAGACGGACACACACACCCATCCACCCACCGCTGCAAAACACTCATCCTCCCACCCACCTCTGTCCATGTAAAAAGGCCCTCTGACTAGGGCATCATGTTGCCCAGACTGCAGACAAAGGCCTGGCTGGGAGCTTCTGGGAGTTGTAGTTCTAGCCAGCTCAACCTGCTGTTCCCTAATGCCCACAGGACGTTTTGGAACTACATCTCTCAGAAGTCCTTGTCAGCCCTCCGGTTGCAGAGATAGTGCCTTGCTGGGGCTTTCTGGGAGGTGTAGTTCTAAAAAAGCCTTTGAACATTAGGAAATAGCAAGTGGAGCTGATCACAACTACAGGTCCCAGAAGCCTCCTAGTCTTCAGCCAGGGTGGCCTTGAGCAACATAGCATCTAGCCAGCCAGAGAGCGATCAGAGCTGTCCTGCCATCACCCCTCACCTTTACCTCCTGTTGTTCCCATCAGACAGAGCCTTACCCTATGGACACTTGCCATGAGTAGGAACCCTCCCCTCTCCTCCCCCCCCCCCTCTGCTGCCTGGAGCCTCTGGACCCTGTCTCTTATACACATCTAGATGTGTATAAGAGACAGGCCTTACCCTATGGACACTTGCCATGAGTAGGAACCCTCCCCTCTCCCCCCCCCCCCCCCCACTGCTGCCTGGAGCCTCTGGACCCTGCAAGGACCACACTCAACTGCCTATTTATGTATAAAATGAGAACCCCTCAGGTGCCTTTCCAGCACTATGCACCGCCTGACCGTTTATGTCGGGTCAAGCAGTGTGGATTAAGGCATGCTTGTTTTCATGCATGCTCACTGACCACTTCAGCTGTAGCCTTGAAGGATTCACTTATGCAAGTTTAGCTTATGGATCTTTTGGGGTCATTTGAGACTACTGGTGTCACCCCCCATGTTAGGTACAAAAAGGTCAAAGTGGCAATCGAGATTGAACACTAGGGATGTGCGAACACAATTCGGAAGTTCGGAGTTCAGCCTGAATTCAGCCTGTTCGGATGACTGAACCGGAATCCGAACACGAACTGACTGAACCAAACTAGATTCCGAACGTTGAAATGACCGAACAGTTCGGTCAGTTCGGATCGCGTTCGGGTGAGTTCAGGTGGCAAAAATGTGTCACTGGAAGGCAAAACGTGACAAGAAAGGGGAGTTAGCTGAGGATCAGCCAGCCTGCCCAATCACCATCCCTTTTCGCCTCAGACCACTGGCTTCGCAGTCTGCAATTGGCCACGAGCTAGGCTGCAAGGAGCCAATGGGGCTTTAAGTTTTGGATTTATTTAGAGTAGGAATATTATTAGATTGATTTTCATTTCAGTTTTGTACCCCTCCCTGTGTTCTTTGTGTTTCCTCCTGTAATTAATGAATAAATACTTTTATTGTTTAGCCTCAGCTATTACAATACACATCCATAAAACAAGAGTAAAATAACAGTGTGTCAAATCAACATCAGAATCACATCATAACATAAATACAAAAAACCCTCCAGAACAGTTTTGTTATAAGATAAAAGCAATGGTGCGTCAAATATTTGCTTTTTGGCAGTCGATAATATCTAGACCATAGGCCCCCACAAAGTCTTCTTCATGCATCAGGAATACATCATGTACTATCAAATAGCCGACATCACCCTCCAAAGACCTAGTAATTTCCCAACCAAACCTCAAAAATAAATTAAATCTAAAAAGCCCCTCCCTTTAACAAAACAGAGTCTCGCATTAACATTACTTGGCGGGCATAAGCTGCTACTGCCCTGGTCGTGGGGGAGTCGAAGGGGCCGAGCAGTTGCCTGAGTAACCTAGATCTGGAATCCCACTGTGGGTCAGAGATAGCAGTCCTCAAATATTTAACTCTTAGCCCTGCCAGTGCAGAGCACTCAAGCAAAATATGGGCTACCGTATCTTCCTTGCCACTTTTACACATCAGGCACTTCCGTTGCTCCTGGGGAATGCCCTGATACCATCCTTCTATAGAAGCAGAGGGAAAGGTGTGCGTGAGCATTCTAGTGAATGCAATTCTTTTTGCTGAGTCTGACCAACTAAAAAGGTAGAAAGAATCCAGACATGACGCATCATAAGTCACAATTCCCGGGACAACCTTCTGCGAGGCTAGCAAGGCCCCTTCTGTTTGAAAAAGTTGGCCCTTGATCCTCTGTCGAACTAATTTCTTAAAAACATTTGAACCAACTCTCCCCCACACCTCAGGGGAAAACCCCAGTAGATGGATCAGGCGAGCGACCTGAGTAAGCCAGGGATTAAGCAAACCTGCATCACGAGCCATAACCAACAAGGAGTTTTCAGCCCTAGGAAGCCCAACCGCCTTCATCCAGTAGTTAATAACTAGCTGGAGGGCTAGCGCCTTCACTGGCAGAGTAGCCATCTCAGGTCTAGAGATTACCTGCAGGGTACCACATGGAATACCAAGCAGGGAAACCAGGAACCGTTCTGGATGCACTCAAGTTTGTCCATTAAGGCCAAGGACCAAGCCGGGGCTGCATATAGGGCCTGACTAAGAACCTTAGCCCCAAAAAGGGCAAGGACCAGCACTATCCCCCCTTGTCCAAAATAGAATTTTAAAATCGCCACTGAAGATTGTCTGACCTGCGATTTCATATAGTCAAAATGGGAATTCCATTTATCATTGGAGTCGAAAATAGCCCCTAAATATTTAAATTTTTATACCTGGGAGATACGCTCCCCTTTAATGTACCAAAAGTGTGAAGATTTGGCTCTTCTCTGTCTGACCACAAGAACCTTCGACTTCAGATAGTTAATATTCAGATTTTCCATTAAGTAATAGGTAGGCGCCTCTGCCCCAAATCGGGTGAATGAGTATCTTTGCCATTCATATGCTGGATGACATAGTTCAAGTAAAGGTTGAAGAGCGCTGGGGCCAGCAGGCACCCCTGCCTGACCCCCCGCTCTACCGAGACTGGTGCAGATAACTCCCCTAGGGGGCTAAGCTTAACCTGAAGTGTGTTCCCGGAATGTAGCTGAATGTATCAAGCACAGTAATCGGGGTTCAATGGAGAGCAGGCTTAACTTGACCCAAAGGCGTTCTCTCGTAATGGAGTCGAAGGCCTTCTCCAAAGCTATGAACCCCAGAAAAAGTTTCCCTTTATTTGCTGTATGTTTAAAGCTGACAAAATCATCACATGGTCAGTAGTAGCTCTGCCTGCCATAAAGCCCGCCTGTTCGGGTGCAATAAGTTCAGCTTCTTTGATCCATACTTCCAATTTTAACAATAAGAAGCGAGTGTATAATTTCCCGATTGTACTGAGCAGGCTAATCGGGCAATAATTAGATGGCAGTCGAGGGTCCCCTTTTTTAAAAATTGGGATCAATGTGCTTTTAAGCCATGAAGCCGGAATCACTCCTGTTTTGTTTATTACTGAAAACAAAGGGGCCAAAATAATCCACCAATCCAGGTGCAATTTAAGAACCTCGGGAGTCACCCAATCAGGACCTGGGGCCTTCCCCAACTTTCATTTCATTTCATTTCATTTATTAGATTTCTATACCGCCCCATCCTGCACAGCAGCTCGGGGCGGTTTACAACAATAAAAACATTTAAAAACATTTAAAATACAACCATAAAACATATAATAAAGCTAGTGGTATATAAAAATAAATA
>QEPC01003743.1:7590325-7608888 GCA_003113815.1 Sphenodon punctatus | reverse complement strand
CCCCCCGGCACCACCTGCAAGCAGGTAAGTCCAGGTGGGGGAGGGTTGGAAAGGAAAGGAGAATCCCCGCAGCAGGCTCTAAGGCTCCAGCCGCTGCCTGTGGGCTTTTAGCCCCCGCTACTTCCGGGTGGGGGGGGGAGGGGACAGGACAGCCCACGTGGCCCATAATGAGAGATTTTACTTGCTCAGGGGTGACTGGGGGCCATAACTCAAATCTATGCTGGAGCTGTCCGCTTAGATACTCTTCTATGCCTACCGTGTCAGTATATAGGCTACTGTAAAATTGCTCCCAAAATTGAGCCGCTATTGTGGGGGCTTGGGCCTCACCCCTTGGCCTCTTAAGGGAGCGCACTATAGACCAAAACTTCTGCAAATTTTTACCAACAGGGGCCTTATGCAATTCCTGACACTGTGTCCTACAAAATATTTCCTTCTTGCTAATCAGAAGGTTCTGATAACATTTCCTCTGGGACTGCAGTCGTCGGCGGTTAATCCCTGAGGGGGCTGATTTAAGACTCCAGGCTAAGGCTCTAAGTATTTTCCTTTCAGCCCGACATTCCCCTTTGAACCAAGAAGGAAAAATCTTGTTCTTCCTGAGGGTAAAACCCACAGGGTCCCTTCCAATAATCATCTCTTCTAACAAAACCATGAGCTTACTATACCAGGACAAGTCCCCCCTCTCATAAGGAGACAGAGTTGAATGAATCTCCTTAACCTCCAGGCAGTTGATAAAATCATCACATGCCCTGGCAAGCTCCTCTGAGTGTTTAATGCGGGTTATAACCCTCCCCCCCCCCCGTGGCTCCTCAACACCCTGATACATTCCCAACCCCCTGCCTCTTAATTTCTAGTACCAGGGGGAAATGGCAAGTTTCTGGCCCAGGAACAACCTCCATCCTTGTAACAAAATCAAAGCTGCCATAGGTGGTCAAAAAATAGTAAATGACACTACACTTATGTGTAGCAAAATGTTGTTAAGCAGTCAAAATACAACTGAATACAAGTCACAAGCTTTATCCACCACTATGGGGAATCACTGTTACGTGCTCAAACAAATAACTATTTGCATTTTGCAATTGCATTTTGTCTGCTATACAACATTTTGCTACATATAAGTGGACTTGTCTACTCACCCCTGAGGAAGGGCAATTCAACTCAAAACGTGTAGGGTGATACTTACAAGTGATTTTGTATTTGTGATAACATTGTGTTTTTTGTATATATAAACTGACTATTTGATATTACATGGTGCATGCTTTTTATATTTTAGGAGTGTTGACATTCTTGTAGTAGCCAATTGGTTTTTTGTTTTGAATCTTTTCCCTCTCACAGGACATTTAGAAAATTAGTTCATATTTCACTGACTGTATAGGGGAATTGCTGGTGGGGAAGGGGATGCTTAAAGGCTGTGCCCAGGATGGGAAAGGCACATATTGTAAGTCTATGCCATGGATCCGTCTCCTGTTCTTGTGTCAGGGCTAGGGTTACCATACCACCCAAAAGAGGACACTTATGAAAAAATACATGGTGTAGGGTTGCATTGGTTCCAGTGCAGCCCTACAACATGTATTTTTCATAAGCATCCTCTTTTAAAGGGAAGGTATGGTAACCCTAGTCAGGTCCCATGTCTTGAACCTTTGCCCAGAGGGTTTCTGGGATGCAAGACCACTGCTTAGTCTTGCATCTGCTCTAGGGTGGCCAGATATGCAAAGTTTAGAGGACCGTTATGAGAAATACAGGTTGCAGGGCTGCATTAGAGCCAATGCAGTCCTGCAACCTGTATTTCTCATAAGTGTCCTCTAAAATATGCATATCTGGCCACCCTACTCTTGTCCAGCTACTTCTTCAAGGGGTCTTTCTGCTACCTTGGCCTCCTCTGTCTGTCCTTGCCCCTGTCATGCTTCCTTCCTGCTTGGCTACTAGCCAGCATATAAGGCAACAGGAAGCTGGGTGGAATTTCACTCTCTTATTCCTGGTCTTCTTGTTTCTCCTTGCTTTACCTGACTCCTGTCTTTCTTCCCAGCCTTGCTCCTAGTCTTCCTTACTTCCTGTCTTGTCCTTATCTTACTCCCCTGTAGCCTTGCTCGCAAAATCCTGGAGTCCTAGCCCTGATCCTGATCCTGATCCTGCACCCCTAATTCCTAAACCCAGAATGCCCTTCACCCTGTGCACCTTACACCTTGAGTGTATAACCCCATCTGTTCTCCTGTCCCTGAGGCCACTCTCTCAGTGCTTGAGGGGAGGGACTGGATCTATGGTCCTATATCCAGGAATTAGAAACAAAAATGACTGCAGATTGAATTTGGCCGACAGGCTGCAGGTTCCCCACCCTTGCTATAGAGCTTGCATTATTTATTTATCTATTTATCTCTGTGTTTATTTATTTATTCCAGGTTTTATCCCACCTTTCCCAAATAGGCTCATGGCGGCTTACAAAATATAAAAACATATAACACAGCTAAAAAATCTCCTAGCCCTCACACCCACCAAAAGTCATCTAACCCCTCCACCCAACCCTATTCCTGCCTACCAAGTTCCTGGCTAAACAAAAATGTCTTATATCTCTTCTGGAAGATGAGCAAGATTGGGCTTAGGCCAAGGAGAAGGAGTTCCATAATTGTGGGGCAACCACCAAGAACACCTCTCTGTGTGCCCTTGTTGTGGAGACTTCACAGGCAGTTGGTACCTGCAAGAGGGTGGTCCCAGCTGATCTCAGAGGCCGTGATGGAACGTAAGGGGAGAGATGGTCTGTCAGATACCTTGGACTTCATCAGAATTAATAATAGCAATTTCCTCTGTTTATTTCTTCTCTTGTATTGTAACATTTAGGATATTATAATGCTGGTCTGCGGCTTAGGTTGCAATCCGAAACCCACTGTAGTTGATGACCAAACTCCCATTGACTTTAATGTGTGAGAATTGCACCCTTACTTAGAGAAATTATATCTAGCAGGTTATATCTAGGTCTGGGTTTCTTTGTGGCCTTAAACTTTAACTTTTCTGTTTCAATTGACCCATCATTAAATAGAGATAATACGGAACTCCCACACAGGAAGAGGGAGTAGTGCAAAGATTAATTAAATAATGCTTGTAATATGCCTTGAACAAGCAATTTACTAGGAATTATTAACAAATTGCCTATTATAACAAATCAGCAATGACTTGACCTTGCTTTCAAGTTGGTCACATGGCTCAAGTCTAGGGTAAAGTCATCATTAGTGAAATAAGCTTTTAAATTGTGTTTTTAACTGCTAACCTCTATAATCTTACACGTCCCCTTTCTTCTTTACTAGAAAGCAGAAGATTCAATACAGGTTGTGCTTTGTAAGCTATGTACTTTATCTGAAGCTTTGGGTCTCTTTTTGACATGCCTCTTCCACCTGGGAGTGAACTCCTTGAGCTAAACTATAAACAAGACTCTAAATCTGAAGATATGAATTAGCCACAGGAATTTGTTTGTGGGGGAAAAAAGACTTTTGACCTAGGATTGTGAAATTATGTGTATTGTTATACACCTCTCTGTGGGATCGTTTGATCACTTTATTATTTATAGATTAAAGAACATTGTTGCTAATTAATACTGTTCTAATTGTTGGTGGTGTATACGTGCTTGCTTTGATGTTTTTTGATCCTGTATTTTGGGGATTTCACTTACTACTTTTTTTGGATGGTTAGGGATTTCGGAACCTGCATTTTTCAAGATGAGTTTAATTTTTTTTTAAAATATTGAAATCTTCTACTTCCTTTTTAACCTCATATTATCTTGATAAACCATTCTTGTTTCCCTCTTCATCAAGTCTTATCAAATGGGTCAATCCTAATTAGTTTCCTAATGTTATACCAAGTCCAACAGATTCACTTTTTCATTCTATCTGGAGTGATCATGGGTTGCATAAAGATTAAGAGTCAGCATTAACCTTACCGCATTAGCATTATGTAATGATTGGATAGGATAAAAGTAGACTATTCTTACTCTGGCCTCTAGTCACTATAACATGGGCTAGGCTCATATAATCATAGAATGAAGAATTGGAAGGGTTGGCCTAGTGATTGCTAACTGTGGGAGTGCAATTCATTTTGTTTAGTTACAAAAATGAATGGAGTCCCATTCATTCTAGTAACTAAAGCCCCCAAAACAAATGAATAAGCAAACATTTGTTTGCTTTCATTTGTTTTCATTAAAAAATAAATAATAATAACAAAATTAAAAACATTGTACATATGCAAAATAGCTGCAGGACTGCTCTGCGCATGCACACCATTTTCCAAAATAGCGGCAGCAGCATTGGCACCATTTTGGAAAAGAGCAGCCAGTCTGTACAAGTGCAAAATGGCCACAGTGTGTGTGCAGACTGACTGGCCTTTTCCCAAATGTTATTTTGGGAAATGGCTGCACATGCACAGTATGGTCTGACATGCACAATTATTTTTTTAAATTTAAATTTTAATAGTTTTTAGACAAAATATGCAATGAAAATGAATAGTTGTTTTTTTTAACAAAACCCCCAAAATGAATGTCTTTTGGTAAATAAAAATGTGAATGAAAACAAAAATGAATGGAGTCTTTTCTGCACATC
Organism: Sphenodon punctatus; assembly: GCA_003113815.1. Taxonomy (NCBI): domain Eukaryota; kingdom Metazoa; phylum Chordata; class Lepidosauria; order Sphenodontia; family Sphenodontidae; genus Sphenodon; species Sphenodon punctatus. The sequence goes on along the minus strand of QEPC01003743.1, from coordinate 7,604,311 downwards.
CCTATTGCTAACACTCACTGACTTGTGTTTGATTTCCACTGAGAGTGTGGTTGCCATGTTGGTCCCAAGTGACAGAGATGGAGACAAAATAGTTTCAATGATATCTTCTATCGGACCAACTAATTACACTTAGGAATTAATGTGACTCTTGGGAATGTGTGAGAATGGATGTATCGCTCACTATGTGGCATAGGGAGATTTCCATCGGATGATCAAGTTATGTTTCTAGTCTTAAACCAATGCTACAGGATCTGTGGCTCCATGAGGTTGATGGAGTCAAACAGTCTGTATTTGTCTGGATCTTTTCCTGCATGGTATGGTGCTATGGCAAGTCCCTTCAGGAAGTGAGCCTTAATTAATTCATTATTTTTATTTATTTAAGATTATACCCTGCTCTTCCCTTAAGTCTCAGGCCAGGTTACAGCATAAAATTCATATAAAATAGAAATACATTAAAATGTATATGAAAATCCTCTAGAGAGCCCTCATCCCAGTCCCTATTCACACCTGCCAAACACTTGACCAAAACTTTTACATTGCCTTTTGAAGATGCCCAGGCTTGGGCTTCAACAAATCTCCAGAAATGAGTTCCACGATACTGTGACAGTAACTGAAAACTAAGGCTGAAACAAGCAGCTAAATTGCTGCTCACAAGAAATTTTGTCATATCGGGAATTGGAATAAATTTCCCGACCGTTTCCTAATGCTGATGCAATTTCTTATTCTTGCAGTACCACAAAACACCATCCCAATTTACCAACTTTCTGCTTACTGATTACCACTTACCTTATACTGTTCATTCATGGCTTACTGCATTGCTGAGGGTACCTTTTTACTTCTGGGTTTGTTGTTTCCGCATTTCTGAGCCAATCACTCTATGAATAGCCCATCCCTTAGTCTCCCTCCAGTGCCCCTTAACTTCCACTCCAGTGCCTCCAATCTGAATTGTTGTTCCGTGTCATTCCCTTTGCTTTCACCAATCTGCAACTAGATTGCAAATTAGTAAAGGAATCTGCATACCAGCCAATGAATGACAAGGAAGTACAATGGTGAATAGAGTGCAAGAAATTCAGTATGGCATTGGTATTAACTCTCAGGATTTGAAATGGATGGCAAAGCAGTAAATGGCAAAGTGGTAACCAGGATTCTGGTAGGCAAGCAGAAAGTTAGTAAATCGAGAAATGAAATGTCAGTTGAGACATTGTTGAGTACTGAGGCATTCTCAATTTCAACCAAGATGGTATCGGGAATGGGGAAATCAATGAGACTTCCCATTTTACCAAAAACGCTTGTCTGTGTGCCCTCACTGTATGAACCTGATGGACAGATAGTACCCCCTAGAGGGCAGTCCTGGCCAGCTGCATGGATCATCCTCAGGAGGGAGCAGCTGGGAGCCTTGAAGGTGCCTAATTCAGAGAAGGGCCACATTCTGATGCTTTGAGCAAAAAAGGGATGGAAACAGGGTTGAAACAAGATTCTGCATAAATAGGAATTATTGTCAAAATCCTGGTTCCGGGATACTACCTTGATGCAGGGGTGAGGTGGGATTATAATAAGTTTTGCCACCATTGAAAGTAAAACTTGAAAAGCCCACAAAAATATGGAAGAAAAATGAAACCTCCTTTAATTTCCTTCTATGGGTGAAATTAATTAATTAATTAATTTATTTATTTATTTATCAAATTTAGTACCCTGCCCCTCCTGCCATAGGCAGCCTGGGGTGGCTTACAAGAATAAAAACATATATAATACAAATTGTTTTATATGTATTTTATATATATTTCTATTGTTGGAAGCCGCCCCGAGCTGTTCTCAGGAGGGGCGGGGTAGAAATCTAGAAAATAAATAAATAAATAAATAAAACAAAAACAAGATAAAACAGTAAGTAAAAGGGGAGCATCACCTCCCCCACAATTAAAACACCCCACCCATCCCCCTAAACAACCCACCCTCACCCCTCACCCTAGCCGAAGGCCTGACGAAACAGCCAGGTCTTACATTGGCGCGAAAACGAAGGAAGATCAGGGGCCACCCGGACCTCCACCGGGAGGGAATTCCACAGCCATGGAACCGCCACGGAGAGCACCCTTTCCATAGTAGCCCCCCTAAATACTCAAGGACCTCAAGAATGGTGCTCCCGGATGACCGCAGGTGCCAGTCAAGGGCATGGAGAGTGAGGCAGTCCCACAGAGAGGTAGGGCCCAAGTCATGCAGGACTTTATAGGTAAGAACCAGCACCTTGGATCAGACCTGGAAGACTATAGGGAGCCAGTGCAGAGAACGGAGTACATCTTGTTGAGATTCAGCCTCAGTTGACTGACCCTCATCCAGTCTCCCACAACCTCCAGACATGGTGCAAGCACTGAGACTGCAGGGCCTGGGTTCGATGAAAAGGAGAGATAGAGTTGGGTGTCATCAGCATATTAATGGCACCGAACTTCAGTACTCCAGACGATCTCGCCCAACAGCTGCATATACATGTTGAACAGGAGAGGGGAATGAATAGAACCCTGCGGGACTGCACACGAGATGTCCGAGGAGATGAAAAATGCTCTCCAAGCACCACCTGCTGGGTTGTCCCTGAGAGGAATGAATGGAACCATTCAAGAACAGTTCCGCTAATCCCTGCTTGGTCCTGCAGACGCATCACCAACAACTTGTAGTCAACGATATCAAAAGCACCCGATAGATCTAACAAATTCAACAGGGTCAAATGGCCCTGGTCTAACTTTCGGTGAAGGTTGTTAACCACAGCCACCAATGCAGTCTCATTGCCATAGCCTGGCTGAAAGCCGGACTGTGAGGGATCCAAAAAACGGAGTCAGTCCAGATGCTCCTGAAGCTGCCGAACCACTACCCATTCAATAACCTTTCCTAAAAAGGGAAGGTTAGAGACAGGCCGATAACTGGCAAGGGTGTCAATGTCCAAGGATGGCTTTTTGAGCAGGGGATGAACCACTGCCTCCTTTAGGCAGCCCGGCACTCTGCCCTCCCGAAGGGAGGCATTCACCACCCCAACTAGCAATGGCCCCAGTCTCTCCCGGCAGACCTTAACTAGCCAGGACGGTCATGGTTCTAATTCACCAAAGATGCTCTAACTGCCCCAAGGGCATCCCTGCATCAGCGAGTGAAATCTGCTGAAATTGATCACAAGAAATTGGACAAGGAGGGGCTTCCACAGCCTCTGGTTTCCCCACTGTAATAAGCATGATGTCAAAATCATGATGAATCAAAGCGAGGTTACACCTTAGATCAGTTGTTTCCAAGATTTTTGCCTGTGTGACCCCATTTTGAGAATTAGGGCACTTTTAGACAAGCAGCACACACACTCTCAGCGGGAAATCATGCGCCTTGGAAAATTACCATAGGGGGGTAGGTGTGCTAGACATGCCTTATCGCCGGTCACGCATTCTTTAAAGTCACTAATTAAATACCTTCAATATCGAGGTATTTAATTAGAGGTTTTAAAGAATGCACAACCAGCAATAAGGTGCATGTACGCATGTCTAAACCCTGGTCATGGTCATTTTCCAAGTCGTGTGATTTTCTGCTGCGAACACACACCGCTCGTCTAAAAATGGTTTTAAATATAATTCTGTGATCTGAGCAAACAATAATTCTGTGATCCAGAAACAAAGACATGCAAATTATATGAAATATCAATGGAGATCCCATCAACAGAATGCACCATTCAGGAGGACCCCAGCAGTGTTTTATTATAGATTGCCTCCAACTCAGTGATCACAGAAGGATAGATCTGTGTCCTTGCTCCTACATTTGATGACCTTGCCACTGTCAGTGGACACTCATACACCATGACCTGTATTGATACCATCAACTTACAACATAGAGGCCACCAACCATTACTGTGTTTCTGTTTTGATGAACAGGCCATCATTTATGCCTGTCATAAATTAAAGGTTCCCAAGCTATAAGGTGTGACTTTATAAAGACTTTATAAGAACGTCTAAACTCTGTTTTTTAGACATTCTCTTCTTGCTCTGTTTTTCATTTGTTTGGTGTTATCACACAAGATGGGGCACCACATTCCCCCCCCCCCTTTGCCCAGATTTACCCACCAATGTGAAGGACAGCCAGCAGATGTCCATCCCAATTTGGGTCAGGGCAGCTTCACATAGTGTCATCCCCAGAATGGTGTAGCATGCCATGCAAGGTAACCCGGCCCAAACCAGAGCAACATGCTGCCCTGGGTCACCCCCCATCTGATGGGGTGGGTGCTACGGGGTGGGTCACATTCTTCCCCATAGAGTTACAGTCACAGCCTAGATTGGTGGTAGGAGCAACCTGAAAGGATGGTGGTGGTGTGCAGGCAGACTGCGGCCAGGGGAACTGCCGACATGTCTGCTGGGGAACTCATGGTCCCCACACAAGGTGACTGCAGGGTGGGGGGTGGAGCAGCTTCAGGGTCTCGTGGACTCCCATCCTGTGTGTTAACACCCATCACAATTAAGTATTATACTGTAGGGATGTGCAAATGCGGTTCGGGTGTTCGGGATTCAGCCCAAACTCAGCCAGTTTGGATGGCCGAACTGGATGGCCAAACTAAACACCAAAACCGCTGAACAATTTGGCTGAGTTCAAATGAGTTTGGGGGTATTTGGGTGGGAAAAACTTGGCTGGCAGTCCCAGGGAGGGGGGGGGTGCAGCTGAGGAGCAGAACTCCTGGCCCCAGGGGTGGAGAGAGGCTTGGACTAGCAGCCCAATCACCATCCCTCTTTTTCTGAGACCACTGGCTTGGCAGTCTGTGATTGGCAATGGGCTAGGCTGCACAGAGCCAATGGGGCTTGTGGTAAGGCGGGCACAGCAAGTAACAAAAGTCATTGCCCTCCCCCCTTCCATATCATTCTGAGCTAGCCACTGATCCTGTCAGCAGGTGTTTTCAGAACTCTCCGTCTCCCAGCAGTTCATGTTCCTTCCAATCCATTGCCATCCTTCTTCTATTTCACCAATTTCCATACATTTACCTCCATAGTTTCATTTATTTAGATTAGATTAGATAGATGTAGGTGTTATACCCAGCATCAAGAAGCAGCCACTCCAGCCCCAGGTCCCACCCTCATGGATCTGGGTCCTACATTCCAGGTAGGGAAAGCTGTCCATCCACGTCATCCAGAAGCTGCTACTCCAGCCCCAGAACCCATTGTTAGGGTTCTGGGGCTGTCATTCTGCTAACGGGGAGCCGTCATTCCACCACATCAAGAAAAATCCAGACACTCCAGCCACAGGACCCACCCTCAGGGTTCTGGGGCCTATGTTCCAGGCAGGGAGGTCTTTCCATCCACGTCATCCAGAAGCTGCCACTCTAGTCCCAAGACCCACCATCACGGTTCTGGGGCCGTCATTCCACTCACGGGGAGCCGTCATTCCACCGCATCAAGAAACAGCCAGCCACTCTAGTCCCAGGACCCACTGTCAGGGTTCTGGGGCCTATGTTCCAGGCAGGGAGGGCTTTCCATCCAGATCACTGTCTGTAAATGCTCCACCGATACCAGTCAGCCTGCAACGCCTTGACAAGTAGGGGTGCCAGTCACCGAGCCCTGTCTGGGCCTCTGCCGCTGCCCCACCGATCCGAGCCAGTCTGCAATGCCCGGCCAAGTAGGGGTGCCAGCCACAGTTACTGTGCCCTGGCAATACAGTGTCTGCTGCTGCTGCTGCTGCTGCTACTGTTGCTGGTACTGCACATCAGTCATTTTCTCCTCCCTCTTGTAGACGGGCATAGCTCGAATGAGTGTGCTGGTGGGCAGGGGCTTTGTGTCCACGAGATTCACCATCGGGCAAGGCTTGCCCAATTTGCAGTAGAGTTTCTTTAGATCGGTCGTGTATGATGCCAGCCTGCAACACCCAGTCAACTAGGGGTACCAGCCACCAAGCCCTGGCCACGCCTCTGCCACTGCTCCACTGATGCCTGGCAGCCTGCAGCACCCAGCCTCTGCTGATGCTGCTGCCCCTGGGTCTCAGACGGCCAGCCATGCCGCCATGGGCACCCCCAGGGGCCAAGCGCTGAACCTGCCTGCCTGGGCAATCCAGGGTGCCAAGCCTCAAACCTTCCTGGTCTCTGCTGCTGCTGTGTCTCCAATGGCTTGCCCCCCACGGACCCCCCTGGAGCGCCCCAAGCCTTTGCTGAGGCTGAACTTTCTGCCACATACATAAAACATAAAACATACCTGGTAGGGTTGGGTTTCTTGGAAATCCATCTCCATAATATCCCAAGCAAGATGCTAAAGGATAAGATATATGATATTGATGGTCAGAACTTGAGAGCAGTGGGCAATAATAGTAGAATATCCCCGTACTATAGATTTCTGACACCACAAAGGGGGAGTGCCCAGTATGTATTCCAACTATCTGATCCAAGCCTTAGGACTGCCTTTACCAACCTCCACTTTCAGACCATGCAGACGGCAGTATTGGAGGGGAGGTATAAGAGTATCCCCCTTGCAAATCGTATGTGTCCATGTGGGGGGGAAGTGGAGGATTTAACACACTATCTGCTCAAGTGTCCCCTGTATGTGACCCAACATCAATTGTTACAAGAGGTTACTGGTTATAATCCTGATGGCCCAATTCTGCAACAATTCTGCTTTCCGTTAAATGACTCCAACCACAAAAGAACTAAGGCGGTGGTAATTTTTGCAATTAGAGCTATGTCAATACACCAGAAAACGATTACCATATTAGAGGTATAGCAGGGGTGGAGGGTATTGATCAAGATGAGGGGGAATGGTGTCCCCTGTCAGAAGGTGTCACAGGGGTAGGGGAAGAAGGGAGAGTCCAAGGGAAGAAACAGGGAGAAAGGGGAAGGGGACAGAGAGAACGGTTGGCTTCCTCTCACAAAGAGAGATCTATCTGGGTATAACAATCCCTCAGGGTGTTGTGTGGGCTTTCCCCTCAATTCAGAGTGCAACTTGACTCATCATAGGGAAAGAAGAGAGGAAGCCAATTGCCCCCAAAGGGGAAAAGACACAAAGGGATTTCCCAGTTGCTATGGGGAATACACAGGAACCTGGGCACCGTGAGGGTCAGTGATAAGGGAGGAAGGGGGAATGGTCCTGGGGAGGGGAGGAAAGAGGGAAGGGTCACAGGGAGGAGGGAGGAGTGAAGGGATAGGGCTTACGCTCATGGGAGGGAGTCTTGCAAGGAGAGAACGGGGAGGAGTTAGGATAGGAAGCGGAGAAATTAGGGAACCCAAACACCCGGACTTCACTTCACATACTCAGGAATACAGAAGCTAGGACTTAACAAGACAAACACACAAGCACTTTTACCACCATTTCACTCTGCGAAGGGGAGTGGGGGGACACAGGATGCATTCACTCAAACCTCACACTCGATCAAGGATTCAGGCAGGATAGAATATACAAAGCACCAGGGGGCCAGTCTTTCAAAATGATTACCGGCGGTGGCTCCTGGCCCCGCCGGTGTATTATATAGCTGCAGCCCCAAAGAGGGTTGACGTGCTCAGGGCAGGGCCCCAACCCACTGCTGAGCCTAACACTGCGTGCGGCGTACTTTGTGTCTGGGCGGGGCCCGGTTCTCCTGCAAGCGTGGAGAGGCCCCGCCCCCCAGCAGCAGCGAACCCAGCGCTCCCGGCTTCCCTTACCATCAGGTCATTGCCAGGCAACAGCACGCCAGCCGCCCACTACTGCCAGGGCAGCGTGAGCCCTGACAGAAGGGGAAATTGGATTCCAACTGTTATGTGGTTTTCTGGCATATGATGTGTATACAAGAAGGGGATATTATGTTATCCCGCTATGAAGTTGATGGGAGCAGGTATGCAAGTACATACATACATACATACATACATACTTGATTAGAGAATGTCAGATGTTGACAAAGGGTTAATATTGTAAACGTGTATGATACTGATAAGACAGATTTATCTTGCCTTTTGTGAATGTCTGATGATTGCTTCCAAGTGAATTTTATTTGTGTTTGTGGCTTATTGTTTACTGATTTTGTAATTTGTAGTTTTATATGTGATGGCCATGTGGCTAACTATAATAATAAACTTGAAAACATACCCTCACAAACGTCTTATTGACTTGAAGTTCTACCCTTGCCCATGTCCCTAATGGATTTTCAATAATGTCTATGCCTTGCTGTGTTTCCCACAATGCTCCACAAGTGTCAAACACTGCACTATGCTGCCACAGTCCTGAGATAATCTATCAAAGGTGAATCCTCCCCCAATGCAGATCCCGTTCCACTGAAACTTCTTAAATGAAATGCAAATGCAATTCATTTCTTCAAGTCCTGTTCCACCTTTCTTGCCTCTGGTCTCTTTTGGCTCTTTCCTCCTCTGGGTACTCTCCCTTACATTATTTGTCTGCATTGTCCTGTTCACTTTCCATGGGGAAATCAACCAAGTCAAACATCTGCTACTTTGATTTGCCCCGCACAAAAAGAAGGATGTGCCTTGCTACTCAGTCTCCCTTCCACAGCTGGCTGTGTTCCATTCATCATCGAAATACGTGATGACCAATGCCCAGAGCAACCAATGCCCAGAGCTGTCACGTCATCAGGGCAGAGCGGTGGGGCCCTTCATTTCCCCTGCTGGGGTGACCAGACCAAGCTTGTTTAAATGTCAGTGATGAATGTGTCCTGCCATTCACATTGACTGTCAGAGATTGCTGCATTCTGTTTTTCATCAACACATGCGGTCATTCAATTACCAGAGTTGTCTAGGTAATAGGGATGGGGCAATATGTTTGTCTTGCTGACCACAGGCTCAGTGAGTATTACCTTGCTTTGTGATACTCAGTAAGCAGGTATCATGCTATGTGGTGATTCTCCATTGAGTGACGCTCAGAGAGGCATAGCACCAAGATGAACCCATAACACAAGTGTGTTCAAACTGTCAGTGATCAATGTGTCCTGCCATTTATGATTACTCCTACAGCTAGCTGTGTTCTTAGTAGATAGACGACACTGCCCAGAGTCACTCTTAGGACTGTAACTCGAGACTCAGTTTTTCTTGTTTTTTTCTGAGGATCTCAGTGCTTCACTCAGTTTACTGAGTACTGTGGGGGGGAAAAAGAGAAATCAGTATGATACTCGGTACTTGATAACTCGAGGAATTGAACTCGGTGGACAGGAAAGGGGGCAGATGCAAATTCCCTAATGTGATGTGCAGGCATGAGGGGCAGGCATGGCAGGAAGGAAGTGCGCAGGAAGGGAGGACAGAGGCAGTAAACTCACCAAGAGGACTGGTTACACCAGTGGAGCTGGCTTGCCACCTACCGCCAGTATTGGTGAGGTTCCCCCAGCACTGCAACGCCGGTGAGATGCCTCAGTCCTGCATGTCTCCTGGCTGCAGGCTGGGAGATCTGGCCGCCATCTTTTTATGGGAGCATGCTAAGAAATGTAGCCCAGAATGCTCCCAGAGATCCAGTGCAGACTTGGTACTCAGCTACTTGGAAATATTTACGAATAATTGTTCTTCTACGCTGATCAGCCCTAGTCACTATGTTGCTCATGCATCCTATGTCACCCTAATTGATTACGAGGCTGCACAAATACTGCCTTATGCCTCACAACTCTGCCCCTGCTGGCAGCTATACCCTCATTCACGAAAATACACACCTTGCTACTCTGCCCTGCCTGGAGTATTTTAAGCCACATTCACATAATACACATATTTTCAATGTGGGAATGCAGTGCATAAAGGAATGCACCGGGATCCTCTGTTAATCCTCCAGGACAATGGAATCTCACAGAGAGAGCTGATGCTGTTCCAGGTATGGAAGATGAGGCAAAGGAATAACCTCTGGAGTGATGGGAGAAACAACTTCCCGAGGAGGGGAGAAAGGTCATTTCTGGTTTCCTTCCTGTAATGCGGATTGTGTAATTGTGTGAATGCGGATAAAAGCAGGAGAAATATACACATCAAACTGAACACGGGGATGCTTATAATGCATAATTTTACAATGTGCATTAAGTTTAAATGCGGAGAAAAGTAGAATGTGTGAATGGCTAATAACAAATTGCAATGCGCATCTTAAACAACCAGATTCAAAGAATGTAGACTTTTTTATAATGTGGGAAAGCGTCCATATTCTCCCTCCCTCACGAAGTGCCACACCTCGCCGAGTCGCCGTTCTGCCCTGCTGGTAGACATACCCTCACAAAGATTGCTTGCTGCTACTTTGAAAGCTATTGCTTAGAAAAGTAAGTACAGATACAGCTTAACAGAGTATCTGTTCCTCTCACACAGTGCTCAGACTGTCATTTCACATTATTGGTTACATCTAAAAAAAATAAATACCTATTACACAAGCTAAAATGAGATACAGATACAGAGCTCCGGATCTCATTACATTAAATACAGTCACAGATATCAGCTGCACTTCATATCCCTACTTTCCAGTCTTCTATTTGAACCCTGCATACAAACCTTCCTCCACACAGTCCCAGATTCTCCAGCAACCCTTTCTCCTTGGTGTCAAATGCAACACTAGCCTTTCCCCCAACTGCAGTCTTAACACTCCACTTTTTAAAAACATTGAAGGGAAACCAAGTACTTGCTATTATGGATACATAACATAGTATAGAATGCATCTTTTATAATTTGTTTATTGCTCTCCCCTCATAATTTTTAGAAGTTTGAAATGCTAATGACCTTTCCCCATACAATTTCTTTTTCAAGTGGCAGAGGGATTGGGGACCAGGGGATCACCAGAAGAATTACCAGCCAAGGACAGCTTTCCAAGCAGGTCAGGTGAGCCAAGGAGGCTCTGGAACAGACTTGTGGGGACTACTGGGGCATAAGGACATGGGGTTACCAGGGTCTGGGGTAGATTAAGCATTTACAAGGACATACCCCATTCACAAGTCCTGTACCCTAAAGGTCCAGCACCCCTTTGGTCCTTTATATGCTGGGCCCATAGGTATTTCCTCTCTGGCAACCCAAGTCTGGGTGTCTTTATACAAAAGGGAGGGACACTGTCTCTAGAGGTGTTCTCGCTGTCCACAATTCCTCATGGTCTCACTTCTGTGGGAGCCCCAGTACCTCTGTCTTGCTGGGTGTGCAGTCCTGAAGGAGTTCCCAGCATCCTTAGCCCTCAGACAAACTCCTTTGTTACGTTTCACCATATGCACTGTTGGCATTGCTGCACCTCCATCTCTACCCAGCTTCGATTTCCTGTCTCCATCCTGGGTGCAATCCACCACTTGCTATGTTGGTAGCTCACCTCCAGGGCTATTCTGGATCCATCTAGTTCTGGCACTCAAGTTTCTCCCACAGGTAATGCCTATCCTTCTCTATTTTCCAGACTTCACTCAATCACTTTCCTCTGGGTGCAACCCTCCACTTACCTTCCAGTAAATTCCCTGCAATAGGGGCACTTTTAAACGAGACAAGAAACGCAGCTGATCTTTTGATCAGCCGCATTTCTTGGTGCTCGTTTAAACATTGCAGCCGGATCTTCCCCCGCGTCAGACCGGGCAGGTGATCCTGCCTCCTCCGACGCGGATGTCCCAAGTGCCGGCTTTACACCGCACTTCTGGGTTCTTTGGCCCAGTGAGCATGCGCGGAAGGATGCGCATGCGCAAAAGACTCAACGCCATGTCTGATGATCTTCTGATCATCAGACACGGCGTACAGAGGAAGGCGGGGGGATATGCCGGTACTTAACGATCCCGCTTGTGAGCGGGATCATATAAAAGCACCCTAGGTTACCCCCCCCCAGACAGACAGCTCGATGGCTGACATTAGGGGTGCCCACTTTCTCCACTATGTTGTGGCAGGGATGGGCTCACCGGGGGTAAGTTCTGGCAGGATTAGGGCCCCGGAGTCAATCTCTCTGCGAATTAGTTCTTTATTACAAGTCCACAGCAAAAAATATTCAAAATTAGATCCAAATCAAATAAAACAACAACAAAAGGATCTATTACAATGAATAACTTTTGCAAAGTATATAAACCATATATTTGAAAATCCTTTGATCAATATAAAAATACAGTGTCAGATGTTTCTTGGATTTGTAATTGATGAACTTAAAAGAAAGCGAACACATTTCAACATAAGTTGTCTGCTTCAGGGCTTATTTTTTCAATATCCATAAACCATGAGATTTATCATTACTACAAATAAAAAAAGGGGTATTCGTTATTTTTTTAACCTTTCTATAGCACTTTTAGTGGTTATTGTGTTGTACAGTCCTTATCTAGATCACTTTCATTGCATCTCTGTAAGGTAAATCATTATTAGGGATGTGCGAACAGAACCGAGTTCAGAAATTCGGTTCGGTTCGAAAATTGAGTTCGGTTCAAACGTTCGGTTTGGTCGACTGAACTATTTGAGTTCGGTCGAATTCCGAACTTCCGAACTGAGTTCGTACATTCAAAACCGGGTTTTTGGCCTTCCGAACTGGTTCAGATCCAACCGAACAGTTTGATCAAATTAGAGTTTGGTTCGAAAGTTCGGTTCGGTCAACCGAACTATTTAAGTTCAGTCTGAACTCCGAACTTCCGAACCGCATTCGCACATCACTAATCATTATCATTCCCATTTGACAAATCAAAGACCAAGACTGAGAAATAGTAACTTGACCAAGGCCAACCAGTGAGTTCACAACGAATTTGGGATTTGAACCCTAGCCTACACACAACATCTTATCCACAAGGGTATACTGCTCAGTACCAAATTTACTTATTGGAGAATATACAAAGTCCCTCTAGTAGTGAATTTAAAAACAGCAACCAACCATAGCTCAAGTGATGGAGATTGGAAAAGAAAACATGAAGTTAGAGATTTGAAACTGGATTTATGTGAGGGGATGCTGCATGTGTGTGACTGATTTCAATTTTTAAAAGCTTATTTTTAAAAGCTTTTTTTAAATAAAGCAATGCAGGGCTAGTGTGGGAGTTGTTTCTTCTTCTACCCTCAGTATGCACTGTTGTTACTCCATTGAATATGGTATACAGTTTTAGTTCTTTGGAAGGTTTTGATTCTTAATTCTTCTTCCCCACTTCAGTTGTATCTCATAGGGTGATTTCAGACGTTACGGGCGGGCGGTTCACCGCAGTGAACCCCCAGGGGGGGTGAACAGCGCAACCACGCACGGGGGTGGAAAAATGACCCAAACAGACGTGCCGGGAACGGGACCATGGCCCGGAACCGGGCCGAACCATCGCGGGCCGCGGCAGCACAACAGACGTGCAGCCGAACCCCCGCCGGGCGCAAAACTCCCACAAGGCACCGGGCAGGGGCGGGACACAGAAATGGCCGCATGAGGGCAAACGAAGCCACAAGGCACACAAGGGAACGCCCACACAAGGGAAACGGGAAGGGAGGGGGGAAGAGGGAGAACAGGCTGACAGCCGACACACACAGCGGACCCGCAGTGGGACACACAGCAGGACCACATGCCCGGGCACACACACACAAGGGAAAGGTCAGGAAGGGGGGGCAGGGGCACCCAGAATGCACCACAAGGAACAACGGGAGGGATGAGGGGGGGCACCGCCAAGGGGCAAGGCACAGGCAGCAGCAACCCCCACCCCCACACCACCCCAGTCCACAGAGGTGCCCCCAAAGCAACAGAGGCAGTCTTGGAGGGGGGGGCCGGACCCCCGGAACAAGGCACGATGGGGGCCCCCAATGCACAGCGAGCCCAGCACAGAGGGTCCAGGAGGAGGAGGAGGAGGAGGAGGAAGGGGGCCCCACAGTCACAGGGGGGCACATGGAGGGCAGGCGGGTCCGGTGGAGCCCCTCTGCAGGTCCAGCGACACACCGGCAGCCCCCACCCGGGCAAGGGACACGGTCCGGTCCGGTCCGGGAGGGGGGCCTACCCCCAGGTCATGCAGGCACCCGGGGGTGTGTGCAGTCGGTGCCAGGGCCGGCGGGAGAGGACCGCTAGCAGCACACGGGTGGTTCGGGAAGCGACACGGAGCGCCCCACCCAGCCACCGGGACGGGCAACTGGGATGGGGGGGCCGGAGGGCCAGCAGCGAACATCGAAGCAGG
>QEPC01003743.1:7531083-7565332 GCA_003113815.1 Sphenodon punctatus | reverse complement strand
GTGTTTGGTCAGTGTTTCCCGGGGTGGGTGTTTGCCTGCTGGGTGTGTGCTGGCCCTTCCCCTTCCATCCCACAGCCCCCCATGGCGCTGTCTGTGTAAATGTCTCCCGGCTCGACCCTGCTGGGTGTTTGGTGGGTGTGCTCACCCACCCATCTCCACCGACCTCCACCCACCGGGCCTGCAGTGGCATCTGTGTAAAAAGGGCCTATTTCACACAGATGGACCAATCACATTCACATTCCATTCTTTTAAAAAAAAACCTCACCAAATCCTACCATTGAAATGAACAAAGTAATAATGGCTGAAAAGCAAACGTGAACCAAGTACTGAAGTGAGGAAAATAAAGATATAAGAATTTCACCACAGTGACAAAGATGAATTTGCATATTGTTCAGGGGAATAAATATGTGAATTAAGTTCATAAATGCAAAAAAAGCATATTTGTTTCAGCCCTACTCAGAGCACACGTAGGAAATAAAACAGTAAATATAACAAGGCGATTCCTTTCCTAATGTAATAAATAAATCACACACAAACACAGAGTATACAGTGACAGTGAAAGAATAGCAGCCACTCCAAAAAAAGCCCTTTTCACTCCTTAACAGTCTGGTCTCTTCATGTTTAGAAGATCTGTGTGCTGACTGGAAGGCTCCTAGAATGGAACTTGACTCCTTGCTTTAATGGCAAGCACTCGACTTTGAAGGTTGAGTCTCCCCCTGATCGCTTTACTCCATAAATTAACGTGTTAATTGTACACACAGTGCTGTCTATTAAGGAGGTGTGTGTTTGACAGCTTCCAGCTGTGTGTTTGCAGGGATCCTGTTGTAGAAATCATTTAAAACAAGCAGTTTCCCCGGCCTCTTTAATGCACTCTTAAAAATCACAGTTGTAGAGGCCTTACCATTTGCAGCTGAAGCATGTTTAGAGAATGGCCCATTCAGTTGCCTTTGAATATGCTGGAGGTGAGATCAAATTGCACGATGCCAAATTAGCTTCCATGTATCATCCTACTAATGTTTTCAGAGTTATTCCATTTCTTAAAAACAAAAATGCCACCATTTAGAAACATATATTCTCCAGAACCTTTTTAAAAAATATAAGCAGGTTCCATCTGTTCTTAATTTCTTGCCTAAACACCAAGGGCTGATTGCAAACCCCTTCCTTACACTGAATTCAAGGGGACTGCTTAGGACATACGTAATTATTGGCTAGCATGGGATCTCATATTGGCTGAGGAAAATACACAGGTGCCTTTTACATATTTCATAGCAAATCTCTCTGCCTTTCAGAAGCACTGGGCATTACAATTTATTTTTCCAGCTTTGTGACTTAACATAACATGGTGTTAGAGAGTAGCCACCTACTTCTGCAAAAACTTTAAATACCAGGCTCTTATTGGCTTCCCTTGACTATTGATCCAAACACCTGTAAAAACAAATACACATTTTTCTTTCAAAAAACCCTCAAACCCTGAAGCCCAAATAATGTTGAAAATGTAATCCTACTGTAAGGAAACAAATTGTCAGTCTGCACACCGTTCTTACCAATTCATGCTGCAGAAGCAGCTGTAAATGACTTACATCTGTAAGTCACTGGCTGGGTTTAGACAAGATGCTACCATGCAGGTCCACCCATCCCACACACATCCAATCTCCCATCTGTGGGGGTGCTTGCATGACCCATGACCCATGTACCATCCACCCATGGCCACTCACAGAGCAGTGGAGAGGCTGCAAAAGTACTGAGCCAGACTAGTTTTGCCAAAAGGGGGTGGGGGTTGGGAAGCTCCTGTTTGCACCCAGAAGGATCTGGATGGGGACATTTCTAGCAGATTCCAGGCCCAGGCTAGGATATGGTATAAAAACCTGAAGGACACCATCTTTCTTCAACCTGATGGCTAAGGGGATCAGCCATAACAGGGGGGAAGACGGCCCACGGATAAGGGGTCATGGGTATACTTAGCTTAGGGAGAGCCAGATAACAGAATTGAGTGCTGTATCCAGCTTGTATGGTTAGCCCTTGGCATTTATTTGGTTGCCTTTGCTTGCCATAACCTTGCTTTTGTCAGACCTTTCTCACCAATTGGTTTTGTCATTATACTGTGTTAGAATAAACTGTTGGGGGGTGGGGTGATCCAATGCCCCTTAGACCTCCAGGGAAGCCTGACTCTCTGTCTACCCAGGAAAACCCTATCCTTTATCCATACCCAAAGCATTGAGCTAGCCACCCTGAAGTTCTGGGCTGCCTAACACAACACTGTGGAGGTACAGTTGGCAGCGTCAGATAGCTGGGGCACTGGGTAGTGGGGATCAGGAACATCTGCCCAGGTGTAGGTGGCTGGTTGGAGGCTAGAGGAGAAGCCCCAAACAACCAAGCTGAAGCCCTGTTCAATCCGTCATCACAGTGGCCTCCAATGATTTTTGGGGTTGGGTTCAGGCTGTCTCTGTAGGAGGTCTCTAGACAGGGAACCCCCATCTGCTCTAAAAGCTGGAGTGTTTCAGTGTGCTATTGCATATACACAGCTCCATGGAGAGGTTTCTGCTTCCCACTCACTCTTTCACAGAGCCATCCTGTTTGTGGCAAGAGTTTCATCACCTCCACTCCAGTGGCCATGATCCCTTTTGGAACAGGGCCCCGTGCAGTGCTAGTGGACTCTGTGCTCTGTGGGGAATGTGTTTGGAACTCGACCGTCAGCCTGGAGGGAGTGGGGGTGGACTGGTGTTTGTTTTTTTCAGCTGCTGTCCCATTGGTCTTCCTGCTGCATTCCCCTCTGTGTTCCTGAGCTGCCCGTGGATTGTATGACATGCCCTGGGGTTTTGTGTGTTGTCACCTGGTGCCCTTTTGGCTAGCAGCCAGACCTGCACTCCATAGTGGGTGCATGGATCCGCCTTCCCCTATCACTCCTTCCTTGCCCTCTCAGATTCCTGCTGAGGGCAGGTGGAAGTGGCTGAAGTGGCTTCACTTGCCCACAAACCACCATGTGTTCAGGTTATGCGGTGGTGGTGGTGGGGGTTAATGTGGGGTTTTGGGCAGTAGGGGTGTGCATTATGTTGCAACTACCACAATTAATTCAAAAGAAAGTCTTTCTGTATACAGCTCTGGCGGGAGCAGAGGTAAGAACCAGAAGGAATGTGATCTTCTGAAGTAAGATACATAGTTACGCCTAGAATGCAGGATGAAGAGTAAAGTCCATGTGCCTAGTGAATGCCATTATAGGGAATTGTAACCCAAGAGAAAACTGTGATATTTATACAGCACTGAACAACCAGTATGGTCTCTACAAAATATTTAAGGAGCATTCAATAGCAATACTACAAGCCACTGAAGAAGGGGGGCTGCTCCCCCTAAAACGCGTCTGGCCGAGTTTAGATGCTTTGAGAAAGCAGGACAATTGAAAGAACCTTTTGTAATACATTGATTTTTGGGGGTCAGCTTCATTGTATTTTATTTATTATTGTGAACACAGTTGAGATGTTTGTATTCATTTTCTTGTACTGCCCAGGTGGGCAGCTGTACATGCTTATATTTGGGGTTGTCCCAAACTGGATTTACATATGTATATGCTTTTATACATAAAGATTTGCTTTTTAATTAATTGTGGTGGTTGCTCCATCATTCCCTGTTTGGTCATTGAGGGGTTGCCCCTTGGGGTGGGAGCTTTGCCTCTGTACCTTTTTTTTTTTACAGTGTGCATTATGTCGTTTTCATTATCATTATTGAAAAAATGACAAAAATAATGACACATATATATCAAGCCGTTATAGATTCTGTGATTGTCTAGCAGCCTGGCAGGTGTTTTTGAAAGGATATTAATTATTTATTATTATTTATTATTTATTAGCAAGCATTTATATAGCACCAGCAATGTACCTGGTGCTTTACAAAGTAATTGAATAGACACGGTCCCTGCCCTAGGGCTTACAATCTGAGAGACCTGGGGGGGGGGAGATGAAGGAAGGGGAACAGAGTGAGAGACAAGGAGTGTAACATTCATGAAGATGCGAGGTCCCAGGTGCATGCGCTTGGCTTGGTTACATCAAGAATGATGGCTGGTTGGCCCATGTAGTGAGAATATGAGTACACAGACCTCAGGTAACAGATTGTACTGGATGGAGGGTATCAGCAGGAGTTAGGTGAGGGGAGCGAGGAGTCGGGAAGGGCAGAACGAAAGAGGTGGGTCTTGAGAAGGAATTTGAAGGTACGAAGGGAGGGGGTGAGGCAGATGTGGGCAGGGAGGGAGTTCAAGGCATGGGGGAAGCTAGGGAGAAGGGACAAATGGGGTTAGGGGAGCAGGGGAGGCGTGGAGGGTGAGAGAGGGGACAGAGGAGGAGCGGAGTTCACGTACTGGAGTATGGAGGAAAATTAGCTCAGAGGGGGGGAGCAAAGTTTGAAGAGCTTTATAGGTGAAGACTAGGAGCTTGTGCAGGATTCATTCAGGAAGGGGAAGCCAGTGAACAGAGGAGAGGAGTGGCTGCACATGGTCGAAGCGCCAGGTGAGATGGATGACCCTGGCAGCAGATTTTTGGACAGAGATAAGGGGAAGAAGGTGAGAATGGGGGAGGCCAGTGAGAAGGAGGTTACAATAATCAAGGCGAGAGATGACCAGGGCGTGAACAAGAATTTTGGCAGAGACAGAGAGAAAAGGGCGAATCTTAGCAATGTTATGGAGGGAGAAGCGACAGGATTTGGCAACAGAGTCTACGTAAGGTTTAAAAGAAAGGGGTAAGTCAAGGAAGAAGCCTAATCTACAGGCTTGGGGGACAGGAAGGATGGTGATCCCATCGATGAGGATCAACAGGGAAGAGGGAGGATGAGGAGGGAAGATAAGGAGTTCAGTTTTAGCCATGTTGAGTTTGAGTTGATGTTGAGGCATCCAGGTAGAGATGTCAGAGAGACAGCTGCTGAGGCAAACTTGAATAGACGTAAAGAGAGAGGGAGTTGAGAGATAGAGTTGAGTGTCATCAGCGTAGAGGTAATATTGGAAGCCATGGGAGCCTGGGAGGCAATGAGTTTGCCTAGGGACAGGGTATAGATAGAGAAGAGGAGAGGGCCAAGGACAGAGCCTTGGGGAACACCAACTGAGAGGGGAAGGGAGGAGGAGGTGGAGTTGGCAAGAGACACATTGAAGGAGCAGTCAGAGAGGTAGGAGGAGAACCAGTNTGAGAGCAGTTTCAGTAGAGTGAAGGGGGCGAAAGCCAGATTGGAGGGGGTCAAGGGAGGAGTTGTCAGACAGGAAGTTGAGGCAGTGGGAGTAGACAACACGTTCAAGAAGCTTGGAAGCAAAAGGAAGGAGTGAGACAGGACAGTAGGTAGAAGGGTCAGAGGGGTAAAGAATGGACTTTTTTAGGATAGGAGAGACAGTGGTGTGCTTGAAGGTGGAGGGGAAGGAATCAGTAGAGATGGAGAGGTTGATAATGTGCAGGAGGGAAGGAGTGACAGGGGAAACAATGGAGGTCAGGAGGTGGGTAGGGTCAAGGGGGCAAGTGGAAGGGTTGGAAGATGAGAGCAGGGAGGAAATTTCTTCAAGGGAGGGAGAGGGGAGGGAGTAGGAAGAGGAGACTAGAGGAGTGGGAAGCAATGTGGAGGCTAATCTTGTCTATCTTGGAGGTGAAGAAGGAACCAAGATCCTGAGCAGAAAAGGAAGAGGGAGGAGGAGGACAGGGGGGCGGGCTTGAGGAGGGAGTCAAAGGTGAAGAACAGGCAGTGAGGGTCCCGAGAACAGAATTCCATGTGGGAGGCATAGTAATGCTGTCTAGCGAGGGAGATAGCAGAAGTAAGGGAGGAGAGATGGAATTTGAAGTGAAGGAAGTCAGCATGAGAGTGGGATTTGCTCCAGAGGCATTCAGCAGCACGGGTGCAGGAGCGGAGGTGGCAGATACTAGGGGTGAGCCAAGGACGGGGGTTGTGGGAGTGGTCAGGACAGGAGGAGAGGGGGGCAAAGGAGTCAAGGGTGAAGGAGAGAGAGGTATTGAAAGCAGAAATGGCAGAGTCAGGGGAGGAGGAGAAGACTGAGGGGGGAAGGGGGAAGAGAGAGGAGGTAAAGTCCAGAGGGGTTAATGGCCTGCAGGTCACGGAAGGGACATGGAGATGAGGAAGAGGAGGGGGGACAGTGGGAGACATTGAAAGAGGCAAGGAAGTGGATGAGGATTGAAGGAATGATCAGAGACAGAGCAGTTCCTGGAGAAGACAAGGTCAAAAGAATGGCCATTAGCATGGGTTGGGGAGTTGGTCCAGAGGTGGAGGTTGAAAGAGGAGGCTAGTGAGAGGAAGTGAGAGATGGAGGACTGGGAAGGGACATCAATGTGAATGTTGAAGTCACTGAGGATGAGAGTGGGGGTATTGTCAGAGAGGAAGAAAGTGAGCTAGGACTCAAATTCAGAGAGAAAGGAAGAGAGGGAGAGCCAGGGGGGCAGTCGATGACAGTGACGCAGAGATGGAGGGGGGGTAGAGGCGCACAGAGTGAACCTCAAAGGAAGGGAAGGAGAGGGGGGGGAAGGAGAAAGAGGTTGGAATTGACAGGAGTTAGTGAGGAGGAGGCCCATGCCACCACCCTGGCCTTCTGGACGTGGCTGGTGAGAAAAAGAGAGACCCCTGAAGAAGAGGGTAGCAGGGGTGACATAGTCGGAGGGGGAGATCCAAGTTTCAGTAAGACCAAGGAGCTGGAGGAAGAGATCATGGATGTAGGGGGCTTTATTGGCTGAGGAGCAACAGTTCAAAAGGGAGCAGGAGAATGGGAGCTGATCAGGGGGAAAGCAGGGAATGGGGATCAGATTGGGAGAAGGGGGATGGTGGGTCAGACAAGAGATAGGAAGGGTGAGGGAGGAGCAGGGGGAAGGTAGCCAAGGGGGAGGAGGAAGCGTGAGGAGATTGGAGAGAAATTATGGGCTGGGGGGGAGGAAGGAACAGGGTAGAAAGTAGTAGAGGAAGGAAGAGATGGGGGGAAGGGGAAAAGGGGAGAAGGAGGAAGAGGGAAGGCGAGAGATTGGGGCAGGCAGGATGGTGGGCAGGATAGTTAATAGAAAAGAGAGAGAGAGAAGAAGATGGAGAGTGGCTGACCTACTGACTCTGGTTCTGTGTTAGCTATTGCTCAGTCAGGGTGCATTTGCAGAATCTGCTGGTGTTTGCATTAAAAATCACCCCATATATATCCCTACCACCATACCTTTCTAATCCTTATTCCTTACCCTTATATTTTACCCTTTTCCTTCCCCTGCCTGTCCCACCAACCACACACAGAGACAGACAGACATAAGCTAAACCTAACCTATATATAGAAATACAAAATATTCCTACCCTATAATCCTAATATATACAATAAAAGTCTAGTATCTAAATATGTAATCTATATCTCTATACAACTAATATCTATATCTATGGCTCTTTTTACACAGACACTCTAACACCGATAAAATGGGTGTTACATTTTATTATACATGGTACAGGTCAGGGCAACACTCCAGTCCTGCAACATGGGCCCTTTTCACACGAGTTGCCTCCACCTAGTTTCACTGGGTGGAGATGGATGGAGGCGTTTGTGTAAGTGGTGGGTGGTGGGTGAGATACATTTTGCTGGGTGGAGATGTCTGCGTAAACACCACGAGCGGTGGGTGTAGGTGCGTGCATGCTCCCGCGCAACACCCATCTCCACCCACCGCCCACCCATGGAGCAATGGATTCCAATGATGGGTGGAGGCATCTCATGTGCAAAGGGCCCATGTTGCAGGACTGCAGTGTTGCCCTGTACCATGTATAATAAAATGTAACACCCATTTTATTGGTGTTAGAGTGTCTGTGTAAAAAGGGGCCATATAATATACGGACAGGGGAAGGGAAAAGGAAATGGACAGGGAAAGGGAAAAGAAAAACTCAGAGGTATATGCACTATCTCTAATCTCTCTCTTTTACATAGATAGATAGATAGATAGATAGAGAGAGAGAGAGAGATACTTGAAAAGCAACTAAACAGCACTATATATATATATTAGGGGTGGGACACCGGGGAGAATACCAGGATTTTTAACATTGGCTGTGGTACCGGATTTTTTAAATGACACATTTTAATAACGAAAAGATAACAAAAAAATAAAAATTACATGGGGCCCTGGTGCACACCCGTCCTGGGCGGTTCTTGGCCTGACCAGTGGAACAGTTGTCCGTTGGAACTGTGGACAGGTGTGGTGGGTGGAAGCCAGGTAGGTGGGGGCTTTGGAGTCCCTGGGCAATGGCATTGCCTGTTTGAATCCCCCCCCCCCACTCACTCCACATCCGTTGGTGGTCCATGGCTATTCCACTCAGCAAACATGGACCTACACCCCAACCGTGCTAGTTTAAAAACGGTCACTGTAGCAGCAGCCACAGAAATCCCAACACCCATTAGCAAGACATAAAATCCAGTCAATAGCTGATTAATTACTTTTCATCTGATATCGTGGGAAATGAGGAACATCTCATTTGGCTGGTCATGCCTACACACCTGTAATTTAGTTAGACCTGCACTCTTGCAGATGCAGAGAGGGTTTGGCAAGAAAACAAAACCGCCAGCCCCCATTTTTCCCCATCTTCTTGTACCAATTGTTCCAAAACTGGGGGTGGGTGGGGGGGGGGATGGAGAAGCATCAAAGGGTGGGAAAAGATTTAGTGAAGCAAAAAAAAAGCTTGACCTGGAGAGACACAGATCTGTGTAATGTAAATGAAAAAGCTGAGGAGAGAAATAGCTTGCAGATGAATAATTGGGGAATCTTGACCCTGGTGCTGGGATAGAATGAAGACCTCTGAAATGTAAATATAAAAAACTTCAGTATAAGCACTTACAGACCAACAGGCACCCCAAATGTGTCAATTTACCTTCAAACCAGAGGATGTTGCACTATGCCACTTTCCCAAGCAATTCAAGGTGCTGCTTATTTAAATAAGAACTTTACTGTGATTCATAATTTGCCATTTAAAATCTATTGTTTTGTACAATATCTGTCAAGTATTCTGCCTAATTTCACCAGTATTTTACAACAGACACAGCATATGTAACAACAGGCATTATATCCTATTAGGACATCTCTTTATTGGAAGCATATCCCGGTTGTAATAATTTAGTGCAATTTGAAAACACTTTAGAATAAAATGATTAAGATTAAGCAAAACATTTTTCTTGGTGATGAACTTCGTCAAATTGGATGTAATTGCCTCCGTTTCATTCCAAACAAGTGTCTGAGCTGACCTTCCACTGAAGGATTCTTGCTGGGTTTTTGCCAGCTCGGGTACATGACATCATTTGGACAATTTGCACATATTTATACAATTTGTCATCATTCTGTCTTTACAGTCTGGAGAGTTACAGGATTTGCCTGCAGGCTTACTTTTTCTCCTGCACAGGAGGCTTTATGAGAATCATATGATTGCAATACTTCTTTTTAAAAACTGAAAAATGTAAGTAAACATGGGGAATCAACTTCATATTGAAAGTCTGATGTGAAGAAAATGAATTTATAGCAGATAAATGGAAACTTGGCAATTCTAAACCAAAGCAAGTATAAAGACACCAAGTTTTTTCTACCTAAGGACTCCTCTGAGATGGGTATTAACAGGCTGGCCCAGGACTACTCTTTTCCTATTATTTCTTGATATCCTTTCCCACATCACACTAGACATTGCAGAATTGGCAGACAGATTTCCACCTTTATCCACTACCCTGAGCAGGACTGATATTACAATTTCAGAAGAATCAATGAGATGGTGTTTTGGGATAGTCCCCAAATTTAATTGATCCTATGTGGCATGAAATTGGGGGCCAATAGTCTCAAAAATGTGATTACAGAATTGGGTTCATAAGCCTATGTGGAGATATTTATATTCATAGTTTATTGTTCAACAAGACTGGGTACCAATCTGTAGACACCTGTTTTTGAAAATGTTCAGAATTTTCAAGGCTTGTCTGCTTTGCTATCTATCTCTGGCCCTTTTCAAACAGACACTGTAACACCGATGAAATGGGTGTTATATTTTATTATACATGGTACAGGGTAATACTGCAGTCCTGAAACATGGGCCCTTTTCACACGAGAAGCCTCCACCCAGTTTCACTGGGTGGAGGCATCTGTGTAAACACCACTTGCGGTGGGTGGGGTGGATTTTGCTGGGTGGAGATGGGTGGGAGGTGTCTGTGTAAACACCACTTGCGGTGGGTGTAGGTGAGTGCATGCTCCCACGGAACACCCATCTCCACCCACCCACGGAGCAATCGGCAGTGGAGTCCGTTGCTCCGTGGGTGGGTGGTGGGTGGAGATGGGTGTTGCATGGAAACATGCACAAACCTACACCCACTGCAAGTGGGATTTACACAGACACCTCCACCCAGCGAAATGCACCCCACCCACTGCAAGTGGTGTTTATACAGACGCCTCCACCCATCTCCACCCAGTGAAATTGGGTGGAGGCATCTCGTGTGCAAAGGGCCCATGTTGCAGGGCTGCAGCATTGCCCTGTACCATGTACAATAAAATGTAACACCCATTTTATCAGTGTTAGAGTGTCTGTGTAAAAAGGGCCTATAAGGAAGAGAGAGTGGGTGGATATTTATTTTAGATAAGCGCTTCCCCACCCATTACCCACTCATCACCCACCCATTATGCATGTTTCAGGGCTGCATAGGGCACCAATGTAGCCCTGCAACATACATGAAAGGTGGGTGATGAGTGCATAACGGGTGGGGAGGCGCTTGTCTAAAAACACCAGCGGTTTTTAAGTGAACATGTTTGGGGGGAGAGGGGGAGGTTCGTGGCCTCTAAGGCCACTTTAACATGGACGCCACCCACCCACAAACACCCAGAAACACCCATTGGATGGGTGGGAGGGAGTCCATGTAATTGTCCACGGGTGGGTAGGAGCGTGTGCATGACCCACCTGCCGACACCCACCAACACCCACAGAGCAGCCAGGAGGGATCTGGCACCCTCCATGGGTGGAGGTGGGTGGAGTTGGGTGTTCAACACCCGAACGTCCATGTAGAAGCTGGAATGCCCACACCCACATGGAACAGACCGGTGGAGCCCCACTGCGCCGGCACCACGGAGCACGTACGCACCGCCATGCAGACATGCCCAGAGGCATGCCCAGATATGCCCAGAGGGCGGGGGGACACCAGACGTCCAGCCGAGAGCATGTAAAGGAGGGAGGAATTACGGCACATGCACACAGGCTCCCACGATGGTGAACAAGAAGGCCCACAAGAAGGCAACGGGAGCCGACGCCGCCCCACACGGGGGAAGGGGCTTGGTGAGCACAGGGACCCTGGGCCACCCGGGGGGGGAGAAGCTCCGGCAAGGCAGTGCAGGGGGGGATGCGCCCCAGGAGGAAGGCACAAGGGGGGGTAACAGACCTCTGGCAGGAGGGGCAGCAGGGGGGAATGGGTGGGGAAAAGTGCCAGGAAGTAACACAGCACACGTGTCCCGGCACAGGGCAGAGGGTGCGCACCGATGGGCCTCCCGGTTGATGACCCCCAGCCCAGCACCTCCCAAGGGCACAGCCTAAGTAGCAGCAGCAAGAGCGAGGTGAGTGCAAGGGCACACACACACACCTCCGGGAGGGAAGGGCCGTGTCCCGGGCCCAACCACTGGGCCCGGGGACACACGGCAGGGGGCAGCAGCATAACCCGGTCAGCTGTGGGACAGCTTCCAGACAACGGAACACTGCACCACCAGGACGATGGCTGAGGAGGGCCTCCCAGACAGCCAGGTGAGCAAAAGGGAACCCCAGGGGGAAGAGGGGGGGAAGACCTCACGGGTGGGCGGGGGGGCAGCAGGAACCATAGTAACCCCTATTGCACTACCCCCAACAGGACATGACCACCACCATGGCGACCACATCCACAGGGTGGGCCCCATGCTGCCAAGCTGGTCCCAAAAGGGGGAGCCCTGGTCCAGGCAGGAGGTCATGGACTTTATATGCTTGTGGGGTCTGAAAGGGTCCAGCACGACCTGGTGCGAAGCTACAAGACCAGATAGGTCAATGAAGCCATCTCCCTGGAAATGCAGCAGCAGGGGTGCAATAGGAATGTAAACCAATGCATGCAGCAGGCAAAGGATTGAGGTCCGGATATAAAAATATCAAGGACAATAATCTCAAGTCCGGCTGGGTCATGCATGCAGCCGAGTTCCAGGAGGAGCTGGACAAGTTCCTCTGCATGGACGGGGAAATTGTGGTCTCCCACACGCACGGCAGTGCCTTCGCCAGGGGCAGGGCCAGCACCCAACCCTCCCTGACAGACCTCACAAAGCAAGGGGGGGAGGATGCCCCTGACGAGGCTGGCCATGAAGCAGGAGGGGACAACCCCATCCCACAGGGGGAGGAGGCACCCCAGGGATCCGAGCGCCGGACCACCACACTCCGTGCGTGCCCACAAGAGCCACAGGCTGTCCGGCCACAGGGACAGGGGGCACCCGTGGAGCAGGCAGAGACCCGGGATGGCCCCAGGAGGTGGAGCAACAGGATCCAGGTATGGTCACCCTAGCAGGGCCAGGGGTGGGGGGTTGGGGGTGGGATCGGTCCGGACATAGCCGTTGCGGCCAGGGCCGGGGGGCGGCAAACAGTAATGGTACCTCCTTCCATTGCAGCTCAAGCCAGCCTGGAGGTGCATAAGGTGAAGGACAGAGAGGAGGAGGACGAGGGGGGCCAGGCAACACCCCCACCACTAGGTGAGCCACCCTCCACAGCGGGGCTCATGGGCCATGGAGGGGCCGGGTGCAGAGGGGCACGGAGGTACAGGGGGAGGCCACCTGGGGGCGAGCAACCACAAGCAGCAGTGACCAACAGGGGCGGGGTGGTGGGGGCAGGTGGGTGAGGCTGGTGGACCCACAGTGGCCCCCACAGAATACAGGACGGACCCGGGCCCCACCTGCAGTGATCTGCGGCCAGGGGGCGATCCCACAAGAGGGCAGGGCAGGGGGGTCCCAAAGGGGAGGGCAGAGGAGGGCAGCCAAAATATGGGGGTCGCCCCACCAGGCACCCCAGGACATGTGGTAGCAGGCAGCGGAGCACAGTGACCTGGTGCACTAACATTCTGTCCAACCTCCCGTTCACAGATCAGGCACCCGCTCGCACGAGGGGAGCAGCTGCCGGCAGCATGGAGTGGAACAGGGAGATGCCAGCCAGAAACCGATCCCAGAGGGAGGACCCTGGCAGGGACCTGCTGGTGGAATCACAACGGTTAGCTGAGGTGCACTCCCGCGAGCTCTCGCTCACCAGGGAGCTCATAAGAGGGGAGGGGGACAGGGACCGGGAGATCCTGGTTGTCATGATGGCCCGGTCTGGCACCGAGCACCTCTGGGACAGGCTTCAGACTGCACTCCAAGGCGAGCAGCAGTGCGACTGTGACAGGCTGGAGGGTCAGGCCGCATGGCTCATGGACCTCATGGGGGAGGCCATGGAGGCCCTGCGGCATGATCTCCAGCGCGACAGGCCACACCATTCCATGGAAGGAGGGCTGGCAGCCGACCAACACCATGGCCGGTGCCCCCCCTGCACCTTGGCCACCCATGGTTGCCCCAGCAACAATGCTATCCAGGCCTGGTCCATGGGGTACCCCTCCNATGGCTCATGGACCTCATGGGGGAGGCCATGGAGGCCCTGCGGCATGATCTCCAGCGTGACAGGCCACACCATTCCATGGAAGGAGGGCTGGCAGCTGACCAACACCATGGCCGGTGCCCCCCCTGCACCTTGGCCACCCATGGTTGCCCCAGCAACAATGCTATCCAGGCCTGGTCCATGGGGTACCCCTCCCCCACATGGGCCATCCGGACCTGCTTGCAGGACTGCTCATCCAGCCTGCACCCACATGGTTCCACCCCTGCTGCCACCCCAACCCCTCCACTGGGAGGCAATGCCCCCACCCCAAGACTGTGCACCCCAGGTCGAGCAACCACCCATGGGGGCTGCTCCACCTCCACAGGAAAGGCCTCAGCACCCTGGGCTCCCGGGGGTTGTGTGGCTGCAACACCAGATGGTGAGCCCCAATGGGAAACCAGGGAACTGTGCGAGGTGGGACCCTGGTAGGGAACACATTGTGGAACCCACGCTGCGCACATGCAGTACACGGGATGGGGAGCAACAGTAACTACCAGGGGCATGTGTACCTGCATGGTGCCTCAGTATGTGACTGGGCTGGTGCCGTGATACCATGGGCGGACTGTCCTGGGGGAGGCACCTTCAGAGAGTGCCCTATGGCACCTGACTTGCTTGTGTGGTGAGGAGGAGGCTCCCCAGACCCCTATGCGTCACCCATGTGCCAGTGCACTGACAAGGGACAGAGGTGAGTGCACACGGTGATCCCTTAACCTATTCTTGCTCCTCCAAGCAGGGACCAGTAGTGGAGGCTGGTGTGGAGTGGACAGTGGATGGCAGGAAGACTGGACCATCAGCCCAGAGAGCCCTGCTGTCAGCTGCAGCCAAGGCACGCTGACCAGCAAGTCCCGGTGGTGTGGCCAAGAGTGGGAGAGGCCTCTGCAGAAGTTGAGTCCCGACCCCTTCCATTGGGCTGATGGTCCAGTCTTCCTGCCGTCCACTGTCCCCCCCAATAAAGGTGTTGTACCTATACCTTGCTGTTGCTTCCTCTGTCCGGGGACATGGGGGGTGGGTTGGTTGTGTGACATGCAGGGGGGCACTGGCAGGTCGGGGGCTCTATTAACTCTCTGGCCAGCTGGCAGGGCTGGAGGCTAGACCAGTGATGCCTCATGCAGTGGAGGTGGCAGGATCAGGTGTGCACTGGACCTGCTCACACGACCCGGCTTATGTTGGCTGGCAGGCATGTGCTGGGCCAGCGAAACCTGTGACTGACAAAGAGGGGAGGGTGATTGCCGCTGGGCAAACCACGGGACCCGTTCCCTGGACCCAGTAGGCCACACATGGAATGGAGGGCAAGATGCAGGAAACGGGTAGGGCCCTGAAGTTTGGAAGGGGGTCCCAGGCCTACAGACATGGGTGTGAGTCCGGTGCTGGACGGCAGTCGGCTGCCTGGGAAGCAATGCGGTGGCAGATGCTGTCCCTGTTCCCCGCAGAACTGTGCGGGGCTGCCCCTCCCTGGGCACTTTGGTACGGGAGCACTGGCCCGGCCCAGGGCACCAGTGCAGGAATGCCACAGAGCCCAGCAGGGCATGGCATCGGACAGACGCCCGCCTCACCCATCGCATGAGGGATGCTCTCCTGCTGCCCTCTGTCGCTTTTCCCCCAGGAAGGTGGACCGTAGACCGTCGCAGGCGGAGGAGAGTAATCTGTCAGAGCAGCATGCACAGCAGCAGGAGGCCCACGCCCAGGAGGTGCAGCAGCATGGTCCTGGGCCGTGGGTCCTCATCCCCCGAAAGCATCGTTCTGCTGCTTCCCACTTCCTGCCACACACCACTGGCATGTGCCGTGAGCATGGTGCGCTTCACTGTCAGGCCTGTGTCCATGACCCACCCTCCCCTGGTGTCGTGGGAGCTCTTCCATGTGCACCCAGCCCGGGATCGCCATCCTCTGTGTGATGCACGGCCCCGTGCTATAGCCCCACTGCCCCACGTCCAACTGGCCGCAGTGTGTCCTTATGTACAGTGCAGGCCGGTGGGGGGCGGGCAGCAGTTGGTGCTGTGCAGGGGGGGTGCTCAGGCAGCAAGTGGGTGCTGGGTCCAGCTGAGCATCCCCGCAAGCGCACCAACCACATGCCCGCCAGTGGGGATGGGACCGCGGACACCCCTGGGTACCCCTGCCTCCGCAACCACACTGGCATCCCCCCAGCCTTGGTCCACCTTTGCAAGCTGCAGCAGTGCCCGCTGTGGATGCAGTGCCTACCTTGGCTCCACGCCCTGGTGCAGTGCCTGGCCGTAGCCCCCTTTCTTATCTTGGCAGCTGTGCAGCATCCCTGCTATCTTGTGTGTGGGTTGCGGCGCCCTGTCCACAGCGGGCCTGCGGTATCCCTCCATCTCCTGCCTGTTGCTTCCCCAGAGCGAGCCCCACTGCTGCCATGGTCAGCTTTCTGCGGGGCCCTCATCCAGAGATGTCGGGGAGGGGTGGTCTCTCTGTGTGGACATGCTGTTGGGGGCCCTCTGGCTGAATCCCGACGTGCAGCTGTTGGTGGGTGTCCTCCAGTCGGTGGTTTGCTTCTGGCTCCTGTCATGGTACATATGGACGATGCGTCACCAGGCTGGGACCCCAGTGTGCTGGGCCCGTTCCCTAAAGCTTGCCTTCACCCACCCTGTGCCAGCCTTCTTGGGGGCACCCGCCCGCCATTGTGGTGCCATGGACCACTGCGGAGGTCACGGCGGCTTGCCTGCTGATGGAGCTACCCGGATACGGCCTCCCCTTGTTGTCTTGGGGGACCCCCTGTTGCTTTCCTGTACACCGGCAGCCTCCTGCATGCACGTGGCACCCATGCGCACCCTCAGATGTGGGGACCCTCCTGTGGGACCTGGGGTTGCTATTCCCTGAGGTTGGTGGCCCACTCCAGACTGGGGACCCCACCGTTGCAGAGCTCGCCACCCTCTGATTGGTGAGGGACCTTCCAGCTGTCCAGGATGTGGCCGCAGGTGCAGATCCTCTCCTTCTGTGCTGCCTGGTGGATGCTCATATGCGCACCCGAGGCTCCGGACCTCTGGGGTGGGCACCAGCTGTGAGGTGTGTGTTCCCCTGGCTGCCTCCCTGCTGGGTTCTGCTGCCTGGGGTTGCTCCTTGGATGGTATTGGTAGAGGGCAGTCATCCAGGTACCCCCTGGCCTTGCCGGTGCATTGGTGTGGCCGTGCCCCTCCCCTCTGCTCCCCTCTGCTGTCGCCCCCTGTTGGTGCGGCCCATCATTGGTGGTGGTGATGGATGGGTGGCGGCACCATGGGCGCTGGGCGGCTGAACGTGAGTAGGGGTTGTGCTGTCCCCGGGCTTTGGCCCCTCCGATCCCCCTTAGTGCAGGGGTCCAGGTTGTCTCCTGGGTGGTGGCACTCTGTGTGTGGGAGGTGCTCCCCTGGTGGTGTCGCTGCTCCCTGCCCTCTCAGTGCCCGTAGGTGAGAGCATTCCCCAGTGCCCTGTCCCTTCTCTCCTGCAGCTACTGTTGTCATGCTGCTGGTGATCCTGCACCTGGGGGCTATGGTCATGCAGCTGGAGCAGGTGGCCTGGGACATGCAGGCAGTGGGACAGCTGTTTGATGGCATCTGTGAGTATGCTTCTGTTTTGCTGGGCCCTGTGTCTGTGTCCCTCCATGGGGGGTTCTGTTCCTGGGTGCCCGTGGCCTGCTCTGATGGCTGTCTCCCCTCCCTCTGTCCCCTTCAGTGCAAGCCATGATCACGGAGCGGACCCAGGAGCAGGGGGAGTTGGTGGAGCTCCTCCTGCTCATCCTGGAGCGGCTACACTGGCTGGACCGCGTGCAGGCCGAGCGCTGGTGCCGGGCGCGGGGTTGCTGGCCATATTGACCGGGGTTCTGCCCAGGGTCTGCCTCCCCTGGTGCTGTTCCCCCTCCTTCTGTTGCCCCATCCCCATCCCTGCCCTGTTGTTTGTTGTTGCCCCCTGTTGCTGGTTTCCCATCGTTTAATAAAGGCTTATGTGTTCCTTTCCTGGTGTGTCGGTGTTGTTCTTTGCTGTGACCTCTCCCCTTGTGCGGGTGCCTCTGGGTGTGTGTGTGGGGGTGTTGCCTGTGTTGTGTGGGTCCCTTCCCCCCTTTCTTTGCCCCCATGGGCTGTGTACCCTTCCCTGTGTGCTTCTGCTGCCCGCTGTGTGTGTGCGGCTCTGCTGTGCGTGTGTGTTGGGGAGGGGAGGCCTGGCACCGGGCGGTCTGGGCTCTGTGCCGGGGCTGTGTGGAGTCAGGTCCTTTGTAGTGTCTGTCATCCTCCCCGCTCCCTCCCGGCCGTGCGGGTCCTGGTGGCTGGGGGGGCGCCTTGCGCGGCTTTGTTTGCCCTCAGTCGGTCATGTTGTGCCATCGCTGTGCTGGGCGGGGCTTCCCCACCATTCCTGGTCCTGGCTGTCTGTGTACTTGCACGGGTGCTTCCTGGAATGGGTGTTTCCCGGGATGGGTGTTTGGGCACTGGGTGTTTGCGGGCCCCTCCCCTTTACTTCCCACAACCCCCCACGGTACTGTACATGTAAATGTCTCCCTGCTCAGCATCACCAGGTGTGCTTGTGTTTGCTGGGTGTGCTCACCCACCCATCCACACCCATCTCCATCCATTGGCGCTGCTGCACCGTCCATGTAAAAAAGGCCTATGTGACACAGCTGCAGAGCAGCCACTCAGGTGGAGTACATGGGGATGGGTTTTAGCAGGTGGCTACCAGCATGGCTACTGCAGAAACTGCCTCACACGCTTCCTGCCACAGACCATGGTGGAGGACAAAGTGTGCTGAGCTAACCTTTAAAACAGATATGCCCTGGGCATAAATGCTGGGAAACCAGACTCCCCCGCACTAGCGTCCAGTTCCTGTGTCTTGAAAAGGCCATGTCCCCCACCCAGCCACAGTGCCTATGAGCAGGGGACCTGCCTGCCAGTGTGAATGGCTGTACCCGTTCATATGGGCGAGGGATGTGTGGACACCCGTTGCCACACCCTTTTTTGGCTTGCCCCACATGGCGCACTCCTGATTTCTCAGCAGTGTTCTGGGAGTGCCCATGAGTGGGTGCTGAGTGGCTAACAGGAGCACATGTTCCCCTTGTCCACGTTCAGATGGGCAGTCAAATGAGTAGCTCCTGCGTGGCCACGTGTGGCAGCATCTTGTTTTAAAACACCCAGTGTATCAAGGGTTGCTACCTTTCACAATTTGACCCTGAGACACCCATTTTCACCTCTGGGAATCTCAGGGTGAAACTGCGAATGATGGCAACCCTAAGTGTGTCAGCAGTGATACAGTATCCACAGTTTTAAACATCTAAACACTTTTCATAATGAAGAGAAGGCAAGTAGTCCATGCCATCAACCTACTAATTAACCATTTGTTATCTGATAAGTGATAATAATAATAATACTTTTATTAGGAGCTTAGCTGTCGCTGTACTCCAAAAACACAATAAAACAACAAATAACATAATACAGTACCCGAGGATACGCAAAAAGCTCAGCATAGTGAGACATCCAATCTAATAATACGCATATAAACAGTACAACATAAAATCAATATATAAGAAAAATATGAAATATATAATTACAACATCTCAATAATTGCAACAAAAATACTGCATATAATGGCCTAATCCAACAATACCCAGGAGGCACACCAAAATCTCTTCCTAGCATACCCATACCCATACCCATAATTGGTAAGCAATTAGCAATTAAGCAATCAGATGTGATAAGCGATATGTGTGTGCTTGGTGTAAGGCCCCTACGAAAAGACAAATACTAAGAGCGCATTCACACAACTTTTTTTTTTTTTAGTGGTAATGGCACACAAACTCACATTCTGAGGCTGCTTTTATACGAGGCGCTGAAAAGCGCCTCCTGAATCCCGCGTTAAAAGAAAAGCCACGCAGAGCGTGTTTACATGCTCCCCACGCTTCCAGAAGTGGTGTGCTCCCAAATTCTTACTACTTGTTTGCTTTGTGATTATCTTCTATTGGGTGTTACGGGATGCAACACTAGTCACTTGACTTTGCCCATAAACCCAGTGCTTAATTTGTCAAAAATAAATTGTTGGGACCCAAGCCTGCCCCAGAGGCCATGCTTTCCATTAGTAGTGGGACCAAAGTGAATAAAATGAGTATCGGTTTTACTGGTTTCCGGTTTTTAAAAAAAACGGTTTTATCGGTAAAACCGGTTTACTGGTACCGGGTTTTTTTCATTGATGATTTCAATGAGGAAGTGTCCTAATCAAAATCAATGAACGCCCCAAAACCTCCCCCCCCAGGCTGCGCGGGTGGAAGGGGGGACACCCCCAACCCACCCTGCCAGCCTGGATTTTTTTTAAAAAAATGGACCAGACCCAGGCTCCGGGCTGTCACCGACTGTCTGGCGGCAGCCAGGGCTATGAAGGTAGCCCACACGTGTCTGGCTGGTACTCTCTGGCAGCCGGCAGGCAAGACCGGTAACTTCACACACACACACGGATCGCCTTTTACCTGTGGTGGCAGTAGCAGCAGCAACTTGGTGCGGGTCTGGCTGCAGTGCTTCACCAGGCCTTCTGGGGTAACCCAGAAGTTCCCCGGAAGGCCTAGTGAAGCGCTAAAACCAGCGCTGCAGTCAGGCCCGCACCGCGCTGCTGCTGCCGCCACCACCACCACCCGGAGGGAGCACAGGTAAAAGGCAATCCGGGTGTGTGTGTGTTAGGTTACTGGTCTTGCCTTCCAGCTGCCAGAGAGGGCCAGCCATGTGTGGGCTCCTGGAGGAGAGCTCAGCTGCCTCCATAGCCCTGGTTGCCGCGGCGGTGGTCTGGAGCCCAGGCCTGTTTGTTTTTTTTTAAAAAAAAATCCAGGTTGGGCAGGGTGGGTGGGGGGTGTCCCCCCTTCCACCCATGCAGCCTGGGAGGGGGAGGGAAAGTGGGTTTTAACTTTATTTTATTTTATTTTTTTTACATTGCGGGTGGCCATTGATTTCAGTGGCCGCAATGTAAAAAAAATCCAGTACAGGAATTGGCACCAGTACGGGGAGTTATCAGATCTATCTGGTATCCCCGATACTGCCAAATACCGGCAGTATCGGATACTGGGAGATCCAAACTTCCCAACCCTACTTTCCATCTCAGGGCTTGTTAGAAAAGGGAAAGTAACCATATTTTTCAGCTAGCAACCCAACCACCGGACTAACCTGTCTCTATACAGCTGAATATAAAATGGGAGTTATTGTGATTTAATCTATGACCTTTTTTACATGGATCAGGGTGGGTGGGTGGGTGTATGTGTCAGCACAGTGGGTGTAGTTGGGTGTGTGCCTGTTTACACGGACACCCACCCACCTACACCTACCCACACCCACCTACACCCATGGAGCAACCCCCATTCTTGTGGATGGCTCCATGGATGGAGGTGGGTGGAGGTAGGTGTGCGGTAGGTGTTGGTGGGCATGCAGTGGGAGTGCACATGCACAGACATCTGCTGCCCGTGGTGTTTTCATGGGTGCACACCTGCTGCACACCCATCCCCCCACTCACTGGTGGTCGTATACATGGACTGCCCCCCGCCACACACCCCCGAACACTGAGCGGCGGGGGGTGGGTGGGTGGGTAGGGGGCAGTCTGTGTAAAAATGGCCTATGGGTGAACTCACATATAACTCTGCTAAACTCCAATATCCATGGGCCCCCAGAAGCTGTATAATCAGCCCCGGATGATCCCTGGATTGCTATTGTGTGTGAGTGAGGCACTGTGATGTCCAACCCCACTTTAAACTCTGATCTTATGAATAGATCAGATCTAACCATCAGATCAGAGTTCAAAGCAGGGCTGGAAATTGGAGTGCCTCACTTACAAGTAACAGCGAACTGGGGATCATCTGGGGCTGATTATACAGTTTCCAGGGCCCCACAGACATCCTTTACCAGAGTTACGTGTGAGTTCACCCTATATGATGGCAAGAGCAGGGAGTGGGCCAGTAAAGTCATTAATGAAAGCTAAACAAGTCATTCAAGTTTTAACTTTTTTCTGACTTTTGTTTCCAACCTCAAGCATCACAGCTGACCTATGGTTTGATGTCCATGGGACTGATGAATCTAGTGGATTTCAGCATCTCACTACCAGTGCTGGAATTCATTTGTTTACCCCCATCCAACCAGGGGGGTCAAATGGCTCACTAAATGGGTATCTTCAGCTGTTAGAGGGGCTCCTCAGTTCCCTGGCTCCTTACCAGACCATAGTTATCTCAACTGTCCCTAGACCACTGTGGTAGATTGGAGAGGGGAGGGCTAAGGAGCCACCTGGAAGCCAATCTTCAGCTGTACAAGGAGTTTATGTGGGTGTACAGAAGAACTATCAGTGAGGCCACATGGTTGTACTTGTCATTGGGCACAGGCGCTGCAGGGAATAGACTGGCACAACTATTTGGGGACCGGTTGTGCACAGTCTGGTGAATCCAGACTGCATGAGGTAATAGTTACACCACTCAACAAGGGTGACCCAGATATCCAAAATCTGAAAACCGAACTTGACGATAAGATCAAGAGCCTGGCCAGCCCTCTGGGTTCTCTCCTGGATGCTCTGGGTATAACCCAGAGATGTCTTCGCCTCCAGGAACTCGAAGGCTAATCCCCCAGAGCTGCCACCACCACTGTGCACATTGAATTCCCCTGCCAAGTATCATGGAATACTCCACCAGCTCCACCAGCTCCAGGAACTCAGCCCTGAATCCCCACACTCCCGCCCATATTACTTGGGGGTCTATATATCAGCAGGACCTTAAATTTTGGTCCTTTGGACCTTAAATTCAGGCATGCAACTGTATTTGTCTCCAAGGCCTTGTGCATTGTAGACCCTTTTCACATGGGTGCCCCCCCCAAACATGGATGCAGGAGCAGCAGCGTCCATGCGAATGGCATGGCGGGTACCAGGGGGACAGGTGGGCACCTGTGGGAACACTATGGGCAGTGGGTAGGGGTGCATGCGTGCTCCCGCGCTCCACCCACCCCCACCCACCTCCACACATGGAGAAACAGGTGCCAATGCCCGATGCTCCGTGCATGGAGATGGATGCAGGTGGATGGCAGTCCGTGGGAACACCCCCCCACGCACCACCCACCCACCGTGCCACCCACCCATCCCCCGCACCCACCACGGCCCATGTGAAAAGGGCTATAATCAGGATGAAAAATCAAAGCCATCCCCCCCACTTGTTTATTCTATGTGAGGCTGGTGGGTGGTTAAGTCTATACAGGATCAGTGTGTTAGCCTCTGTCAATGAATCCTTAGGCACACAGACACATTTCCTTATAATCCTTACACATACAGGTTACCAATGCCCGTATTTGGCATCTTTCATTAAGTTAGTGAGATATCTTTAAAGAAAAGTCAATGGCCTGACCATTTTAATGGAAACCCTAGAATAAATTTGTGAATTAACTACAAAAGAGTACATAAAACCAGATGAGGCATGACAGAATTAAAGTCTTTGAGTCAGAGGCTCAGCTGTGGCAAGCAGCCAGCTGTGCCACTGCCAGTTAGGCCATGCATATTACCATTACAATTATATCTAGGGGAAATGACTTCATGTGCGGGGTATGGCCTGAATATTAAAAATTCCTTGAGCGAAATGAAAGGTGCATTACAGTATGATAGGAAAAGAGTGCAAACATGTTTCATTTTATTTCAACACTACGCTCCAGCAGATGCACTGGTAAGCAAAGGAAATTGCTAGGTCTCAGTTTCATGTTCCACGGTTTTACTGATTGGTGGACAGATTTACAGCACATGTAAGAAACAATTAGAATGGGGACTCCACCAACAACAAAGCGAGGGAATAAATTCCGATAATGAGACGGGAAAAGTACAAGGTAGAAATGATCTATGTGCTTGCATTCAGGGTATAAAATGTCAAAAAGCCCTATGTCAGCGTGAATTGCACTAGGCAACAGATGGTGTACAGATTACTCTCTCTCTCTCTCCCCCCTCCTCTCTTTTTAAAATCTCTTTTTCTTTCTTTCTTTCTTTCTTTCTTTCTTTCTTTCTTTCTTAAACCTACAGATTTCTCTGAAACACACCATTTATTGACTGTCAACTGAATCATCATAATGTTTGGTTGGGAGGAGGGGGACAAAAAACCCAAAGAGGTTTAGGGTGTCTGGGAAAAATATCAAAGTTTTTCAGGTCACTTTGAATAGAAAACAAGTCTACTATTTGGTTTCTAAATTGTCAATGTCAATGAAAGAGTCAGCTTTTCAGAACTGGGGAATTCCCCCCCTCCTCCCAAACCCCTACCCCAAACCCCCACTACTCCCATCCATTGCCACCACCACAGATGGCCCACACCAACAGGGGGTGGAAGCAGAAGGGAGTGGAGGGGAGGTGCAGGGCCACACCAACTCACAGGTGAGTCCAGGGGGTGCCCGGACGACTGCCCACCGCCAATACCACCCCTTGAGCCAGCCCAGGAAGCAGCACCCAGCAGGGAAGCCACCAGGGGAACACACACCACACAATCGGTGCACACCCCACAGGCCCGGAGCCCACCAGTACACACCAAGCACACTCCCTGAACACAACCACACAGATGGGGCAGGAGGGCCACCAAGGGGAGGGGGCACCCAGTCGCCACAGCAGCAAGAGAAGCAAGGCAGGACAGACCATCACAGACAGCATTTTATTGGTGCCTGGGGAACTGGGTCCCCCAAGCAGTGAGAGGCAGTGCAGGGGGGTGCAGGTGGACCCACGGCCAGGCAAGAGAAGCACAACAGGGGGGCACAGGTGCACCCATGGATAGTGGGAGAGGGCACCAGGGAATCCCCAGTAGGAAGGAGCAGCGGTCATCCAGAGGGGGTAATGGGGTCCAGTGAACCAGGCGGCAGTCAGCAACAAAGCAGACGGCAGCACACAGTCCAATCGGTGGCATGTGCGGGGGGAGGGGGCAGGCAATGCACTGTCCAGGGCACCGGGGTGGTTGAGAGCAGGTGGTGGAGAGGGGGCACTCATGGACGGTCTGGTGAGCGCTACTGGGGCAGCAACCCCTGTGCTAGACCCTCCCAGGTGGACAGGCCCCTTTGGAAGCCTCGGGAGCACATATGAGTATCCACCAGGAAGTGGAGAAGGAGCAGATCCACTCCGGCGGCTGCAGCCCACACAGCTGGAAGGTGCCTCACCAATTAAAGGGCGGTGAGCTCCGCAGTGGAGGGGCCCCCATTCCGGAGTGGGCCACCAACCTTGGAGGACAGCAAGTCAAGGTCCCACAGGAGGGCCCCCATGTCCGAGGGTGCGCATGGGATGCCGCGGGCATGCAGGAGGCTGCCGGTGTACAGGGAAGCAACAGGGGAACCCTCAGACAGAAAGGCGAGGCCGAACCTGGGTTGCTCCATCAGCAGGTGAGCCGCCGTTAACTCTGCCATGGTCCACGGCACAACAATGGTGGGCAGGTACCACCAAGAAGGTTGGCACAGAGGGCGAAGCCGAGCTCAAGGGAATGGTCCTGGCACGCTGGGGCACCGATCTGATGACCGATCATCCACATGTACCGCGACAGGAGCATAAAAAGTCATCCTCCACCGACAGGGGATCGCCCACCAATAGCTGAACATCGGGGCTCAGCCAGAGGGTCGCCAACAGCATGTCCACACAGGGCGACCACCCCTCCCATACATCCCTGGCTGAGGGCCCCACAGAACGACTGGCCATGACAGGAGTGGGGCCCGCTCTGGTGAAGCAATAGGAGGGAGATGGAGGGCTGCAGCGACTGGGACGAGCACGTAATGAGTGGCTACCCTCACCCACAGGCAGCCTTGAAGGCCAGAGATAGCCTGGCCTGCTGGGATGCCACAACCCACACACAGGACAGAAGGGATGCAGCACAGGTGATGAGATATGAGCGAGGCCACGGTCGGGCACTGTGCCAGGCCAAGGAACCGATCCAGGCATTGTATTCACACTGCACACAACTGCAGCATGCAAAGGTGGGCCATGGCAGGGGGGGACCGTAGTGCGGATGTGGAGACAGCAGTACCCTGGGGTGCATGCGGTCCCATCCCCCCTGGAGGCCATGCAGCCGGCACATGCACGGGGATGATCAGCTGGTCCTGGCAACCTTTGGCATCCCCAGCACACCCCCAGTGCAGCATCAATTGATGCCCTGCCCCCACCAGGCTACACAGTACATAAGCGACCTGATGCAGGCGGTCGGGTGTGGTGCGGAGGGACTGCAGCATGGGGTTGAGGAGCATACAGAGAATGGTGACACCGAGCTGGGTGGACACAGAGGAGCACCTGTGATACCAGGGGAGAGTGGGCCAGGGGCACAGGCCCAACAGTGGAATGCGCTGCAGCCAGGGCCTGTGCCAGCGGGGGTGGCTGGGAGTGGGGAGCTGTGGAACGATGCTGTCGGGGGACGAGTACCCACAGCCCAGCGACATGCTGCTGTGACTCCTGGGTGCAGCCGTTCTGCTGCTGCACATGCGGCTACAGCAGATAGCCCTGCTCCACCTGCCGGGTCGAGGCTCCGTCCTCCTGGGGGCATGGCGGCAGAGGGCAGCAAACCTCAGGAGGGTGGCGATCATGCAATGGGTGAGGCGGGTAGCTGTCCAACGCCATGCCCTGTTGGGCTCTGCAGTGTCCTAGAAAGGCCAGCTCATCCTGGCCCGATGGACCCTCAACATGTACGCCTGCTGCGTGACCCTACCGACCCTACAATGGCACTGGTCGCGCTCCCGCACCAATGACTGGTGGGAGAACATGTTGGCCACCTGGACGGATGGTGAATGGTCAGACCACTTCCAGATGCCCCGCTCCCTCTGACCCACTTAGGGGATCTTCTCAACCCCCACCTCCGGAGGCAGGAGATGAACATGCACTTGCCACTGCCACCAGGAATGCGCGTGGCCATGGCCATGACAGTGTGGTGGCTGGCCACCCCCAATTTCTGTAGGAGCTGGGGGAGCAGTTCGGGGTGGGCACCGCCACCATGAACAGGGCCCTCCATGATGTGTGTGACCTGCTCGTGGAGCTCCTCTTGGAGCGGGTCATCAGGTCCCATGACCCCGAGGAGGTGATGCATGGGTTCGAGGAACTGGGGTTCCCTCATTGTATCGGGGCCATTGACAGAACCCACACCCCCATTGTACGACCCCCTCATGCAAAGATCAACTACATGAACTGAAAACAGGCCTTCTCCATCAATCTGCAGGCCGTGGTGGATCATAGGGGCCTGTTTATAAATGTATACATAGGCCAGTCGGGGAGGAGCCATGACTTGTGTATCCTGTGTGCCTTCCCCTTCTATGCACGCATGTTCGACGGGGAGATCGCCCCCAACCTTTACTGCATGATAGCGGGGGTTCCCATGGCCCCTGTTGTGATAGGGGCCTACCCACTCAGCCCGTGGTTCATGCAGGCCTATCCAGTGGCGAGCAACCCTGACCACCGCCTGTTCAATGAGCACCTGTTGTCTGCATGCAGCATGGTGGAGTGGGCCTTCAGACTCCTGAAGGCGCATTGTCACCTCCTGATGAACAGGAGCCAATTTAACCTGGACCACACCCCCATCCTTGTTCTGGCAGCATGCATCCTGCACAATATATGTGAGACAGGAGGCGCTGCCCTGGACAACCCACCACCGGTGCACAGGACCGGCCCTGTGCCCCTGTACCAACATGCCCACGGAGGGGTGTTCCAGCGCATCTCAGAGGAGAACAGGGACACCATCTGCCACCACATCATTGCCCAGGCAGCTGAACACTGGGCAGCGCAAGACCCACACCTATGTCCATAGTCCTGTGAACCCCTTCAATAAAGCTGGGTAGTACCCGTGGACCGCAGCCTTGCCTCTGTGCCATCTGTGGGTGACTGGGGTCCAGGGACTGGGTACTGAGGGCTTCTGTTTTGCATGCGCCTTCCCCTTGCTGTCTGCCATGGGCTGCTCAGGCCCTGCGGTGCCCTGTCTGCCACCCCTCACCAGCCTGCCAGTGACAGGTCTGTGTACGCCTGTTCCAGCCACCACAACTGGGAGCTGCCTCACTGGGCTGGGCCCAGGCCCTGGCGGCCACCCAGACACTGTAAAGTGCCCCCCCATGGAGCCCCCCATCCCCCCGGGAATCTACCAGCACCACACCTGCCTGCCTCTCCCCACCCCCCCGGTCATCCACTGTCCACTCCATCCCAGTCTCCGCTGATGGCCCCTGCGGGGAGAAACAACAAAGTGGTAAGCAATCATCATGTGCAGCTATCTCTGTCCCATGCTGGGGCCCATGCCACTGGGGGCGCTGTGGTCACCCAGGGAGCCCCCTATGCCCCAGACGAGCATAACACGTAATGTGGAGCAACCCCCAATGGAGGGGGCCCTTTTACCGACCCTCCCATGGTAGTAAGGACCCTGTGCAGGCCAGACCTGTTTACCAGAGCTGGTACACTTGGTGGCTGCCATGGCTGTGGCTCCACAGCTCCTGTGGTGCATGTGCTCGGTGTGGGTTCTGTACTGGATTCCCTACCAGAGTGGAGCCCTGTGCAGGGCCCCTTTGTCCCCATCCAGCCCCCTCTTGTAGTGCCCCCCACCCCACAGGGCCCCAGGGTGCTGCATCCTTACCAGAGGGGGTGGGGCAGCCACCATGGGTGGATGGTTGTCCTGGAGTGCACGGTCCTGGGGTGGGGGCATCGCTTCCCAGTGGAGAGTTCAGGGTGGCAACAGGGATGGGACCACGGGGGGTGCAGGCTGGAAGGGCAGCCCTGCCAGCAGGTCCTGTTGCCCTATGTGTGGGAGGGGGACCCCGTGAACCAGGTACAGGTAGGGTTGCTTCTTGGGGAACCACCAGTGGCCAGGGTGCAGGGGGGGCACCTGCACCAGTGGGAAGCTGCCATGGTGTTGGTCAGCCGCTGACCCTCCTTCCACGGCATGGCAGGGCCTGTCGCGCTTTGGGTCATGCCGCAGGGTCTCCATGGCCTCCCCCATGAGGTCCATGAGCCATGCAGCCTGACCCTCCAGCCTGTCACAGGCGCACCGCTGCTCACAATGGAGGGCGGCAGCCTGGCGCCTGTCCCAGAGTTGCTCGGTGTGGAACCGGGCCATCATGGCAGCCAGGATCTCCCGGTCCCTTTCCCCCTCCCCTCTGATGAGCTCCCTGGGGCGCGCGAGCTCCCAGGAGTGCACTGCGGCTAACCATTGCAATTCCTCCAGGAGTTCCCTGCCGAGGTCCTCTCTCTGGTGCCAGTTCCTGGCCCGCATATCCTGGTTCTGCTCCATGCTGCTGGTAGCTGCACCCCTCTCACAATCGGGTGCCTGGTCTGTGAACGAGAGGTTGGACACCATGTTAGTGCTTCCACCTGTGTGCCCCACTGCCTGCTACCGCATTGCCTAGGGTGCCAGGTGGGGCAGACCTCATAGTGTGGCAGCTCCCCTCAGCTCTCCCCTGTGGAATCCCCCTCCCCTGCCTTTTCATGGGATGGCCCCCCGGCATCTGATCACCACAGGTGGGGCCCGTGACAGTCATGTGTGCTGTAGGGGCCATTGTGGGCCCACCAGCCCCTCCCACCTGCCCCCGACACCCCAACCCCTGTTGGGCCCTGCTGGTTGTGGTTGCACACCCCAAGGTGCCCCCCAACCAAAAACAAAAACCCCCTCTGCACCCGGCTCCCCTGTGGCCCCTTGGCAGTGTGCCCCGCCATGGAGGGGTGCCCACCTGGTGGTGGGGGAGCTGCTGGGTGCACCCATAACAACTTTTCCCAAACAGACGAACGGACAAACCAAACGGTCGAACCGAACGGCCGAACCGAACAGCTGAACCCGAACCATGATCTGTTCGCCCATCCCTACCAGCCAGACTTGAGATTGTTGTCCTTGATATGTTTATATCTGGACCTCAAGCCCTTTGCCTGCTGCATGCATTGGGTGACATCCCTACTGTATAGGGATGGGCAAACAGAACTGAGTTTGGAAATTTGGTTCGGTTCGAAAATCGAGTTTGGTTCAGAAGTTCGGTTCAGTCGACCGAACTATTTGAGTTCGGTCTGAACTCTGAACTTCTGAACAGAGTTGAACTAAATGGAATATTATCTTATAGGGATGGGCGAACAGAACCGAGTTCAGAAATTTGGTTCGGTTCGGTTCGAAAATCGAGTTTGGTTCAGAATTTCGGTTCAGTCGACTGAACTGGGCGAGTTCGATCTGAACTCCGAACTTCTGAACTGCGTTCGCCCATCCCTACTATTGTACCCGTGCCACTGCATCTCCTGGGAAATGACTTCATAGACCTGTCTGGTCTTGAAGCTGCACACCAGGTCGTGCCTTTTGGACCCCCACATACGTATGAAGTCCCTGATCTCCTGCATGGACCAGAGATCCCCCTTTTGGGACCCACGTGTGAGGGTCTGACTGGCTTGGCGGCGTGGGGCCCACCCTGTGGATGTGGTGGCCGTAGTGATGGTCATGTACTGTTCGGAGTACTGCATTAGGGGTTACTCCAGGACCTGCTAGCCCCCTCTGTGCCCCCGAGGGGCCTTCCCCCCTCTCCCCCCTGGGGTTCCGTCCTGCTTACCTGGCTGTCTGGGAGGCCCTCCTCGGCCATCATCCTGGTTGTGCGGTGCTCTGTTGTCTGTGAGCTGTCCTTCAGGGATGGGGAACTGGGTTATGTAGCTGCTGCCTGACCTGTGTTCCCTGGCCCATGGTACTGGGCCTGGGGTGCGGCCTTCCCATCCCGGGGGGTGTGTGTTCCCTCGTGCTCACTTCACTCTTGCTGCTGCTGCTCGGGCCATACCCCTGGGATGTACTGGGCTGGGGGTCCTCGACTGGGTGTGTGTGTCAGTGCAGCCCCTCTGCCCTGTGCTGGGAGACGTGTGCTGTGTTATGGCCTGGTGCGTTCCACCCCCTTCCCCCCCACCAGGGCGCCCCCCCTTGTACCTCCCATCCAGTCCCCCCCATACTGGCAG
The DNA here is from genome assembly GCA_003113815.1 of Sphenodon punctatus. Taxonomy (NCBI): domain Eukaryota; kingdom Metazoa; phylum Chordata; class Lepidosauria; order Sphenodontia; family Sphenodontidae; genus Sphenodon; species Sphenodon punctatus. The sequence continues at coordinate 7,534,864 of QEPC01003743.1, read as the reverse complement.
CCTTGGACCCCCCCTTGTGCCTTATGCCTGGGGTGTCCCCCCTGCACCGCCTTGCTGGGGTTCCCCCCTGCGTGCTCCTGGGTCCCTATGCTTACCCGGCCCCTTCCTGCACATGGGGCATCGTCGGCTCCCTTTGTCTTCTTGTTGGCCTTCCTGGTTGCCATCATGGGAACCTGCACACATGTGCCATGGTTCTGCCCTCCTTTATGGGCTCTTGGCCAGACATCCGGGCATGTCTGTGTGGCAGCATGTGCGTGTCCCATGGTGCAGGCGCAGTGGGGCTCCGCCAGTCTGGTTCGCGTGGGTGTGGGTGTTTTCACTTTTACACAGACGCTTGAGTGTTGGACACCCATCTCCACCCAAGGAAGGTGCCGGCTCCCTCCCGGCTGCTCCGTGGGTGTTGGCGGGTGGGTTGGGCATGCGCCCCCACCCACTCATGGACATTTACACAGATGCTCTCCTTTCCATCCAATGGGTGTTTCCGGGTGTTTGTGGGTGGGTGGCATCCGTGTAAATGTGGCCATAGTGTTAAGTGGGGATGTGTGAACCCCCAGGGGTTCGGGGTTTGGCACGTTTGGGGTTTGGCCAAACCCCAAACCATCCAGTTCAACCCATTCAGGTGGGCAGGGCAGTTTTCCCTCCCCCCCTCCAGGCTGCGTGGGTAGAAGGGATACTGGGGAGCACTTGTTCGGTCAGTTCAGGTGAGGGTCAGTTCGGATTCGGTGTGTTCACGAACGGCCCAAACACCCCAAGTTCGGGCCGAACCCCGAACTTCCGAACCATCCCTAGTGTTAAGAGAAACCTGTTGTTTATTCATAGCATATAGTTACAACATATACACTTAAAGGCAACTAAGGCTGAACAAGAAGATAATTTTTTTTCTCTTGCAAAAAACCTCATGAGTTCAAGAACTGGGACCAAGATCTCATGAGATCTGGGTTCTGGAATGAGTTATTGGGCAAGAAAATAAAATAATCACTGCACATACATAAAATGGCTGCTAGACTGTTTTGTGTATGCGCAAAATGGCCACCTTAACCAAAATGATGGCACACGTGTAAGTATTTTTTACCATTGTTATTTTTTCTTGTTGCCCAAGAACTCATTCCATGTGAGAAAAGGTCTTTGCTCAGGTGCAAAATAGTCACCAGACTGTTTTGCACATGCACAAAGTGGCCTTTGCTGTTAGCCAAGTGGTGGTGTCTTGATGAAAAAATCCTGGGTTTTGGTTCATCTCAGACAAGTCGAAAACTGGGATTTCAGTGAGATTCTTGCTTTTTGTGAGATATCATTTCAGCCCTACAAAAGACCTAAATGCCATTGTGGGAGACTGATTCCATAAGGGAGAAGACCACATACTAGATAAACCAATGATGAACGATAATTCATATCCCTGACACACGTTTGATACTATGGATCCTCAAAATACAGTACTGCGTGCTTGAGAGAGGAATCATTTAGAGAGAGGAATCACTTTGGCCGTTTTTAAATGAGCACAACTGGGGTGTATGTATCCATGTCCGCTGAGTGAAACAGCCACGGAGCTCCCACTCACGTGGAATGTGTAGGGAATTATTATAACAAGCGGCTCCCTAGGTGGGTACCACGGCAGGCCCAACTCACTCCCCCTGCCACATGGTGGGGAGGTGGGGGGAAGTGGGCAGGGCTAGCCTTTGCAAGCGACATGTTCCAGTCAAGTGCTGGGGAACCCAGGCTTCCTAGCACTCACTCCTGGTCAGTTCCTGTGTCTTTCAAAGACTGTTTCCCCGCCCACAGTGCCTCTGAACAGCCAACCACTCAGCTGAAAGTGTTGGCTGCTACCATTCACCTGGGCTGGGGATGTGTGGGTGTTGGCTCCCACATGCTTTTTTTACATCCCTCGCACAGCACACTCTGACAGTGGTCAAGAGTGGGTGCTGCATGGGCCAGGGGGGCACGCGCCCACTCACACCACCTTCACACAGGCATTTGGGTGGGCAGTTGATGGATGGACTTGGATGGTTGCATTTCATTTAAAAATTGCTTTTGTCCACAACTTGAAAGCAGCCGCTGTTGGGGTGAAATAGAAGAGCTTAGAACAGCTCACATTGCACAATAATGTAGAACAAAAGGCTTTTTTCTTTCCTCAGCAGAAACTGCAGAAGGCTATTTTTGGAGACCATGATTTGGTCATCAAAATGGAATTTGGCTTGGAAATTGGGATTGCCTTCATTCCAACACAGTCACACAAAAGTAGACAACTTCAGTTTAGTTGTTACACACTGAGCTTCCTTCACCTCAGTGCTTAAAAGCACTGTTTGGGATAAATATATGCATGAAAGGAAGAAGGATGAGGGAAGCTTGCTGATCCCGTGTTTCCATTGGAAGTTTCTCTTCCCATATTCAGCATTCTACACTTTCTCAGTTTTCCAGTGCTGCTTCTTGAACCACAATAATAATGTGACAACACAGCGTGAAATTGCGATATGTGTCCAATGTGGGATATTTTTAAAATCACAGAGGTTTTCCATTTGCCCTGTTGACAAGTGTGGATTTCTACAGCAATGTCAGCTTGTCAATAGTTTGGTGCCATGTAATTCTGGTTTCACCAAGTTTGAATTTTAGGAACAATCAAGAAAATGATTAGGGCAGAAAATTCTTGATAAAACTGACAGAAAAAAGTAGATCCCCATAGCTGCTGTTTTTGCCTATGCCCTCATCCCTCAGCTCGGGGTACAGTCAGATCCACCTGAGGAAGAAAATCTGATGGGCACCATGGTTCCCCAGGTGGAGAGGATGCTGAAACAGCAGCAGCTGGGATCTGATGAGGAATGGTGTAAGCCAGTATCCCTCCCATGCATACCCCCTTCCACCACAGAGCCAAGCTCAGAGCAGTCTTCAGATGGGTTACAGCAGCTTTGACTTGGGGCTGTCTGTTCCTTCCTATACACAGGGCAGACAACATGCCATGGGGTGACCTGGGGTGACCTGTTGTTTCTGCGGGCCACACAGTAGCCCCTATTTTCACCAGAGCAGGATGTAGGGGCCCAAACATGACCACTAGGGATGGGCAAACCGATCGCGGTTCAGGAGTTCAGTTCGGTCCGATTCGGTTTGGGCGTTCAGTTTGGTCATTCGGTCCAGTCACCGAGTTTGGGTTCAGGCGTTCAGTTTGGTCAAGTTTGGTTTGGTTTGGGCGTTCTGAAAAAGGCATGGGCTGGCATATGCCGCTGCACCATCACTCCTTGTCCAGGGGCAGCAACGGAATCCCAGCAACGGAAGGTTCACCTTCAAGAAGAACAACTGCCACAACTGCCACATGTTGGTCTTGCCGGCCCAGTTGGCCAAGGGATTGCTGCTGGGATCAATGCACTGCTCCTCGTCCAGGTATGTCTCCACGGCTGAGGCGCCATCATACTCTCTCTGGTAGCTCTGGGTGGGATTATGTAATATTATATCTATCTATCTCTACACTAAATCTAACTGCTATTAACAATTCTAAAACCTATTGAACTAAATGGAATATCCTAATAATTAACTACAAAGACCTTGTCCTACAAACACACTGTATCTCTATCTATCTCTATAACTAAGCTAACTACTATGTATATCTATTAGGGGTGGGAATTCCGGATCTACCGGTATCCGATAATGCCGGTATCGGGCGTACCGGCATTACCGGATTCGACCCGGTAATCCGGACCCGGTACCGGATTTCGGTGTACCGGTTTTTTTGACATTGCAGCCATTTAAAAATGGCTGCAATGTCAAAAAAATTAAAGCCCCAGCAAAACAGTTTTTT
>QEPC01003743.1:7519072-7530983 GCA_003113815.1 Sphenodon punctatus | reverse complement strand
TACAAAACTGAAATGAAAATCAATCTAATAATAATCCTACTCTAAATAAATCCAAAACTTAAAACAGGGGAAGGGAATCAGGGATGGAATAAGAGGGAAAGGGAAAGGATTCAATGGAGGGGGGAAGGAGGAAAGCAGATTGAACACAGGGAACACAGGGAGGGGTAAAAACAAAAAATAACACCTAAATCTATCTAATATAATCTAAATGAATGATAATATGGAGGTAAATGGGTTGGATGGGTGAAATAGGAGGAGGATGGCAATGGATTAGGAATAGGAAGGAACAAAAAGTGCTGGGAGAGAGGAAGTCTTCTGAAACGCCTGCTGTTCAGGAACAGTAACTAGCTCAGAAGGTGTTGGGAAGGGGGGAGGCAATCAGTTTTGTTTCTTGCTGCACCCAGCTCACCGCAAGCCCCATTGGCTCCTTGCAGCCTAGCCTGTGGCCAATCGCAGACTGCGAAGCCAGTGGTCTGAGGCAAAAAGGGATGGTGATTGGGCAGGCTGGCTGCTACAAGCCTCTCCACCCCTGGTGTCTAGAAGCCTGCTCCTCAGCTGACTCCCCCTCCCTGTCACGTTTTGCCTTCCAGTGACACGTTTTTGCCACCCGAACTCACCCGAACGCAATCCAAACTGACCAAACTGTTCGGTCATTTCAACGTTCGGAATCTAGTTTGGTTCAGTCAGTTCGGGTTCAGATTCAGGTTCGGGTTCAGTTGTCTGAACAGGCCAAGTTCGGGCTGAACTCCGAACTTCCGAACCGCATTCGCCCATCCCTAATGACCACCTTTAGGCCCCCACAGAGGGTGCCCCCAAGAGGGCTGCACATTTTATCTTCATCCTGGGCTTGGGCAAATTCTAAGGCCAGTCTTGCCTGAATGTCTGTACCCTGTGCATGCACTTGCACACACACCCAGGAAATCCCAAATGCTGGCTTTCCTGTTTCTGAAAGAGACTGGCTGACAGGGGCTAGGAGCCAGTTCCTCTGTTCAGGCCTGTAAATCCCTGGAGAACTGCACCATTAAGGCAAAAATGATTTGATTTTGTAAGGATACCACATTAATGTGCCATGCACATTAGGCTCAGACATTTGCTCACAGCTTATATTTCAATCATTCTGGAGCATTAGGGAAAGCAGGCAGCATTTCTAAAGATGTCATGGAAAGATGTGACAATATCTGTCTCTAGTATCATGATATTAAAACACAGGGAGGGCAGATTCTCAGCTGGTGTAAATAAGAGTGTCTTCAGCAGAGCTATGGATTTACAATGAGGATCAAGAACAAAATTTGGATTCCTACCAATTTCTTACATCTTTGGCTCTCTAAATGCTTTGCAGACATGTGTTAAGCAGTAGATTAGTCCTGTGATGTAGGAATTAGTATTCCCATTATACAGATGGGGAACAGGCATAGAGACTTTACAGTCTTGTCCAAGGTCATCCAGGATGTCAGGAAGATTTCTGTCAAGAAGGCTAATTTTCCCAGTAACTTTTAATCCCGGGCTCTAACCATAAAACCACAGAGAGCCTCCCTTGTTTTTCTATTCATAAAATGGGAACAGAGGCAATGGTGAGGTTAAAATGAAAGACAGAGAAGGTGTGTCATTGGGGTCTAGATCCCCAGTCAATGATGAGCTGTGGCAATGTATTGTAAGCCCCTTATACAGGTCAACCACATTCTCTCTTAGGCCATTTTAAAATGCATACCCATTCCATGGACCACGGTGGGTGGTGGAATGGGTGTGCAGCTGCAGTGGTTGGAGGTAGGTGTGCTCCCTTTCTCACGGGCGCACACCCATCTCTACCCACCTCCAAGCATCTCCACCCATCCCCACCCATGGAGCATTGAACATTGTAGTCCATTGCTCCGTGTGTGGGTGATGGGTGTAGATGGGTGGAGGTGGGTGTAGCATGGGAGTGCACACGCACCCCCACCTATCCCTTGCAGCTTTCACATGGGTTCGCCATCCGTCTCAATGCAGCGAAACTGCGTGGAGATCGGTGGAGGCGTCTCATGTGAAAAGGGCCTTAGAGTGTCAATGTCATTTGCATGGTGCAGCATTCTCTTCATTGGTGTTATGCTGCACAAGTGCTTGTTATTTATTTATTTATTTATTTATTTTTGAACTGGTTTAAAGAGGGTGATGTAGATAACCAGCAGCCAGAAAATCAAGAATTTAAATTCTGGCTTTCATTTTCTTAAGAGCTGGCTAAGGGAGGTAACATCCTTGCTTCAGCTTCTCTGTCTGTGAGATAAAGGCAATAATTAGGGGTGGGAATTTTGGTTCCCCCGGTATCCGAAACTGCTGGTATTTTGCTGTACTGGCAGTTTTGGATTAACCCGGTAATCTGGGGTACTGGTTCCCCGTGCTGGACTTTTTTACATTGCGGCCATTGAAATGAATGGCCGCAATGTAAACAAAAAACCCCGAAAACACCCACTCACTTTCCCTCCCCCATCCAGGCTGCGCGGGTGGAAAAGGGGGACACACCCCCACCCACCCTGCCCAGCCTGGATTTTTTGTTTTAATTTTTACCTGAAGTCCGGCTGCTAGTGCGGACTCTGGGCCGCCACTGCAGCGCTGGTGGTAGTGACCTGGAGCCCGCACCAGCAGCAGCCAGGGTGATCCCTGAGGTGGGGGGAGGTTTAACACACACACCCCACCCCAGGGATCGCCCCTACCCCCCACCCAGATCGCCTTACTTGTCCTTCAGGTGGCGGCGGCGGCGGCAGCAGCACGGCGTGAGTTCTGGCGGTTTTAGCGCTAGTGACTGGCTTCCCTTCAGCCCTTCACTAGGCCTTTCGGGGAACTTCTGGGTTCCCCCAGAAGGCCTAGTGATGGGATGAAGGAAAGTCAGCCACTAGCACTGAAGCCGCCCGGACCCGCACCTTGCTGCTGCCACTGCCACTGCCCGGAGGACAAGTAAGGCGATCTGGGGCAGGGGTAGGGTGATCCCTGGGGTGGGGGCATGTTAAACCACCCTCCACCCCAGGGATTGCCTAGTCCCTGCTGGTGCGGGCTCCAGGTCGCTGCTGCTGGTGCGGAGGTGGCCCGGAGCCCACATTAGCAGCCGGACTTGGGAATAAAATAAAATAGAAAAAATCCAGGCTGGGCAGGGTGGGTGGGTGGTGTCCCACCTTCCACCCACGCAGCCTGGGAGGGGGAGGGGGGAGGTATGGGGTTTTTTTCATTGATTTCAGTGGGGACAGTTCCCCATTGAAATCAATGGGAAAAAACAGTACCGGTATACCAGTTTTAAACCGGTAAACCGGGTTTTTGTAAACCGGTAACCGGTAAAACTGGTAACCATTTTTTTGCCCCAAGTCCCACCCCTAGCAATAATACACAGAGGCAGGTTTTCATATGGGCTCTTTTTACACTGGCCGGGAGGAGCCGTGGTGTGGGGGAGGATGGGTGTGTGCTGTGGTCTTTGGGAGGCCAGTCACACAGAAACATCTGATCTACATGCGTGGAGGCACCTCTATTTTGTCCGATGCCTCCGTGCACGGGGGATCAGTGGAGGTGGGTGGAGATGAGTAGAGCACGGGAACACGCATGCACCCCCGCCCATCTGCACCAGTGGTCCCATGGACACCTCCCCCATGCCCACCCAGTCACCCAGTTGGGAAAGGGGGGAGGGGCATCTTGTGTGAAAAGGGCCATGTTCTGCAGAATGGGAAATCTTCCTCTTGCTGCCAGCTAGCCTTATATGTTGGCTGGCAGCCAGTTGAGAAGCCGGGAGGCATGGTAGCTCAGGGAACCCAAATTCTGTTGACAAAATGGAAACTGGAAATTGACAAACTGATTCAGAGGTGGCCAACAAAGATGATCAATGGTCTAGAGAACACAAATCCTATGAGGAAAGGTTGTGTCAGATCCCAACCTCAAACCCCTACCCTTAGGGTTTCTGGAGCATTGGCCAGCCCTCCTGTCTCAGCTTACATCAAGTACAGCCACTGCTCTCGACAGGCCTTCTTGTTTGGTCCTAGCCACATCCCTCCTAATGTTTGCACCAGCCCTTAGCACACCTACCAGCTTTCCAATTGGTTGTCATCCAGGATATAAGGCTTGCAACAGGAAGATCTCCCTTACCCCACCACCCCAGTTGTTCTTCAAGACTAGACCAAGTTTTGAAAGTGAAAAAATGTTTCTAAGAATTTGTTTTCCAATAAACATTATATATTTGACAAATAAAAAGATTCCTTACATTCAATAGGGGTATACCTTACAGGTATTAAACATATGTTGAGGAAAGAGGCACATGATTTGTAAGGAATGCTTTACTGGGGTGGCCTACACTATTGTGATAAAATATCACCTTTTGTGTATGATTGTTTTGACCCTGATTCTGCAATTCACTGAGTATGCCAGTACACCAGAGCAGAGCCCCATTGATTTTTTTGCGGCTCTGTACCAGCATTGACTAACAAATGAATAGGAACTGTTTTTTGTTGCTACAGAGGGCACTAGAAATAATGGGCTCAAATGACAGAATGGTCGATTTTGGTTAAATCTCAGGAAAAACTTCCCAACAGTAAGGCCACTTTCAGACATACCCCCCCTACCCGTGCATATTTGGGCTGGGGGGGGAGGGGATGAGCGGTCTGAATATGTGTGGGGATTGGCTGGTCTGAAAGCCCCCCCCCCGCCCCCACATGACTTTGCTGGCAGAGATGCGCAGGGATGCAGAGCTCAATTTCCTGCTCTGCATCCCTGTGTGTCTCTGCCGGCAAAGGTGCATGGAGGAGTGAGGGGGCTTTCAGACCGGCCAATCCTCACGTATATTTGGACTGCTCATTTCCCCCCGCAGTCCTAATATGCGTGGGGGGACACATGTCTGAAAGTGGCCTAAGAGCTGTTAGGCAATGGAACAGGGTAATGGATGTGGGCCTAAGTTCTCAGTACAGTTTATAAAACAGCTGGTGCCCTCCATCTCTCTTCTATTTACAGCATAATCCACAGAAAACAATATACCTAGATACATGCCATGGACTTGTAACTTTCCTTTCCAGGTTGATTCTAATAAGATTCTAATTAGGGCTGCACCGAATAGGTGAACCAAATATTTGCCGAATATTTCGAGATCTGAGGAGCAGTCCTGAGTTTTTAGGTTGCCCCTCAGACCCATGGACAATACTTGGCAAATTTCCAAGTGACTTGGGGGTGGGGGGGAGTCAGGATTGAGGTGCTTAAGGGGAGACCTCCATCCCTCCCCAAAGCCAGATGGAGGGGTCTAGCAGTGGGGAGCAGGGATGGGTAACTTACCTTCTGGAGGGGTCCACGCCTTCCCAGGTTGTAAGTTTGAAGAAAAAAACCCCTCACAACTGAGCATGCTTAGAAAAGGCCTGAATGGCCCTTTCTGAGCATTCTCTGCTCTTTTCAGAGATGGAGATGGTGCGCTGAAGCTGCCACCGCTATCTCTGAAAAGAACGATAGACCCTTTCTGAGCATGCCCAGTTGTGTTTTTTTTCTTCAGACTTACAACCTGGGAAGAAGCCACGCATTGGAGCAGGACCCCTTTAGAAGGTAAGTTACCCAGCCCTACCCTCCAGCTAGGACCCCACCCCACTCTCCAAAGTAACCAAGCCAAGCACATGCACCTGAGACCTCACATCTTCGTGACTGTTACACTCGTCTCTCCCTCTGTTCCCCTTCCTTCGTCCCCCTCCCCCCCATCTCTCAGATTGTAAACCCTAGGGCAGGGACCGTGTCTATTCAATTTATTTATTTATTTATTTATTTATTTCATTAAATTTATTGGCCATCCCCTCATACCTATGGCATGCCACAGCATCAATTACTTTGTACAGCACCAGGTACATTGCTTGTGCTATATCAATGCTTGCTAATAAAATATTAATAATAATAATAAGTACCCCACCCCTGACACCCCTTTGGCCAGCACTAGGTCTAGCGCTGGTCTCCAGTCTCCACTTACCTGCCCTTTGCCCTTCTTCCCTGCACTTGGATGCACTCGGCTGAGGTTTTCTGAGTTCTGATTTTTCGGGGGCCCTCCTCAGAAATTCAGAACTTTGAAAAATTGAGTCGAGTGCATCAGTCCTTGGTGTTTTCCGAGGAAAACCAAGGACCAAGTTTCAGCATTAATTCTAATATAATATATGAGTATACTATAACCATTGGACCTTCATAGAATAATAGAGTTAGAAAGGACTTCAGCACTCAACTAGACCAACCCTCTGCTTTGATGCAGGATGACTACAGCTACTACTTCCCCAACAGATAGCTGTCCAGACTCCCCCCTTCCCCCCTCCCCCCCCCCAGCCTAGGAAGGTTGTGGACTCTTTGTTACTGAAGGAAGAGGTTGGACAGCTATCTGTTCGGGATGTTGTAACTGTAGTCAGGGGTGTGCACATTCTTTTTGTTATTACAATAACCATAACAAAAATTGTCATTTTCATTTTTGTTATTGCAATAATGAAAATGACAACTGATAATACCGAAAATGACAACCGAGAATACCAATAATGGTAACAAAAACAAAAACGATAACAAAAATGATAAAAACAATAACGAGAAACAAAAACAACGACGTTGTTATAGTCGTTATTATTAGTGCTGTGGCAGTTGGGTTTTGGAGGGGAAATGTGGAGGGGGGAGGAGGGAGCAGACATCTCGGAGCCCTAAAAAGGGTTGAACTCTTGAACTGTGCCTGTGATGGGAGGGATGAGCAGCTCAGCAGTATCTGATGGATGTATCGCTGGCCAAAGAGCAGCAAAAGCAGGCCCCAGAAGTCTCATGGGACTCTGTGATTGCTCAATGCCTGCTGCCTCCCACAACCAATCAAGGGGGGCTCTGTGGGAGGACACTGCAACCCTTTATAATGGGTGGGCAGGTTTTTTCTCTCCGTTCTGTGAGAGCTATGCTTGTCAGGTTGCATTTACAGAACTGTCTTGCTTGCACACGAAGAATTCTCCCTAACCCACATTGTATTACCACCAATATCTTTCCCTACATACCCTACATTTTACCTTTTCCTTTTCTTTTCCCTCTCCCCCCTGCACATTATATATAGATAGGTAGTATAGGTTAGATATAGCTATATATTATAGACATATAGATTAAATTAGAATAGTTTTATAGATAATTTATTAGATAATAGATAGTTTTCCTTTTCCCTTCCCCTGTCTCCCTTAGATTTAGATAGATATTAGTCGTGCACGGGAATCGATAACAATACAGATACCAAAAATAAAATCTTTGTTTGAAACAGTACCAATATCAATAATTTATTTATTTATTTTGTTACATTTATTTACCGCCCCCCCCATGCCTACGGCATCTCGGGGCAGCTTCCAACACAATATAAAACAGTTTTAAAAAACAATTTTTAAACAAAACAAATTTAAAACACCCCCCACAAAAATTAACCCACCACCCCACCCTCCCCTCCAAAGGCCTGGGCGAACAGTCAAGTCTTACAAATACGTTGAAAGGCCAAGAGGCCCGGGGCCAGGCGATCCTCAACTGCGGCCCAGCCACCGAGAATGCCCTCTCCATTGTGGCCGCCCGTCTTACACAGGGGACCTCAAGAAAGGTGCCCCCAGTGGACTGAAGGGATCGCTCTGAGGCACAGAGGGCGAGGCGGTCCCCAAGATATGAGGGGCCCAGACCATGCAGGGCTTTGTAAATCAATACTAACACCTTGAATCTGGCTCGGTACACTATAGGCAGCCAGTGCTCTGCGCTCTGCACTGGTGTTATGTGCTCATGCCGTCCCGTCCCTGTCGGGAGACAGGCTGCCACATTCTGCCCTAGCTGCAGCCTCTGAACCAGAAACAAGGGAAGCCCCACGTAAAGCCGGTTGCAGTAGTCTAGCCTCGAGGTGATGAAGGCATGAACAAGAGTGGCCAGATCGGGCCCAAAGAGGTAAGGTCGAAGCCCCTGTACCAGATACAACTGGCGAAAGGCAGCTTAAGCCATCGCCTCCACCTGCCGATACAGACAGAGGCCCGAATCCAAAACCACCCCCAGACTCCGAACCTGAAGAGCAACAGGCAGGCGAGCACCCCCTATCAGGGGGGCCAGCACCTCCCATGCCCTTCCCACCACCATCACCTCTGTCTTATCGGGATTGAGCTTCAGTCTGATCTGCCGCATCCAATCTGCCACGGCCTCCAAACATTGGGAGAGTAACGAGACAGCAGGACCTGGGTCAGTTGAAAACGAGAGGTACAGCTGAGTATCATCAGCATATTGGTGACATTGCACCCCGAACCCTCTCACGATCTCCCCCAGGGGCTGCATATACACATTGAACAACAGTGGAGACAGAATGGAATCCTGTGGAATGCTGCAGGTCAAGGCCCAGGGGCCAGATGTTTCAGCCCCCAGCACCACCCGCTGGTTTCTACCCGAGAGGAATGAGCGGAACCATCCAACGACAGTCCCGTCCAGACCCCCCCAGGTCTCGCAGCCATCTCAACAGCAGTCCATGGTCCACGGTGTCAAAAGCGGCTGAGAGATCTAGCAGGATCAAAAAGGTCAAACATCCTGCATCCATCTCCCAGCGGAGATCATCCACCAAGGCCACCAACGCCGTCTCAGTACCGTAGCCAGGGCGGAACCCAGATTGAAAAGGGTCAAGGAAACCAATGCTGTCCAAATGCGCCTGGAGCTGCAGTGCCACTACCCGTTCAATAACCTTCCCTAAAAAGGGAAGATTAGAGACAAGTCTCTAATCATGATATCAATAATGATATTAATAACGATAATGAATATCGATACTGATAACGACAATGATACCAATAACGATATTGATACCGATAATGAAAATAAGAAAAACAATAACAAAAATTATAACAAGACAATAACGATAACAAAAAAGAAAATGACATTGTCGTTAATAACGATAACAAAAATGACATTTTTGAATAACGAAATTGAAAACGAAAAACAAAAATTACATGGGGACTTGGTGCACACCCCTCCAAAAAGCAGGGGGTTGGTTTAGTTGACTGTTGAGGTCTTTTCCAACTCTATTGTTTAATAAAGGTCCAATGGGTAATATCATAACCCTACTAAAGTCATTGGGATGATAGCCACTGATTTCAGCAGACCGAGGATTTCATCCCAGGCATTAGTCCATTCCCATATTCCTAGTGGGGTTCTTCACAGCACATCTGGAAGGATATTGTTTATTTTAGGTTATTTAAACTCACAAAAGTTGGCAGGAGATTCAGTGGCAGGTTTAGTGTTCTAAACTGTTTTCAGTAGACCAGAGCTGGCCTTAGAATTTGTGGAACCCAGGGCAAAGATAAAATGCAGGACCTCTGGTGACTCTACCCTCTTGGGAACAGAGTACTCCATGAGCACTCTAAAGATGCAAAGGTGGCCGTGCAAAGGTAAAAAAGTATCTGCTGGGAGGTAGTGGGCCCCCATATTCCGCTCTAGTGAAAACAGGGACCACTGTGCCCCCCCCAAAAGAGCAGGGCCCAGGGCGGTTGCTCCAGGTCACCCTTCGGTAACGCTGGTCCTGCAGTAGACATTTCAATCAGATTTCAAGTTTATGTGACCCTTTTTTCAACAATGTTCATAATTTGTCATAGGGATGTGCGAACAGAATGTGGTTCGGATGTTCGCCTGTTCAGTTCGAAAACTGAGTTTGGGTTCAGGTGTTCGGTTCTGTGGAGTTCGGTTCAGCCGGACATTTGGAAAATTGGTATCAGTATCAATATCGGTATCGGTACCGATATCGATACTGATTTCGAAGATTTTATTTTCGGTATCAGTATTGTTTGGCCCTGAGACACTTAAGTTTGTTATTTTTATGTCTTGTTATATTGTTAATGTTTGTTTTTAAAAAAGTTATTATAAAAGTCATATCTGTTACCAGCTGAGTTTGACCTGTCCAATCTTTTACCCCTCTGTGCTGCTTCTGGCAGGTGGCAGAATATCATTGTATGTTTGTATATACAGCTTGTCAGATCCCTACCTGACAGCAGCAGCACATGTAGCGTATTAGCCCCAAGATGTGCCAGCAGGATCTCAACTTGCAGACAGCCCCCCAGGAGAACTACTGGAGATCACATCAATAATAGGGGACATTGGTGGCCCTGGAGGAACATCATGTCTCCAAAAATCAGACCTGTGGAGTTTGGGGCATGGTGATGGGTTCTGGATGTTGGTGTATGCTGCCACTCCACTGGTATGACCCCTACCACCTCTGTCACATGCCCCATTGCCCACCTTACGGGCAGCAAATGGCCTCTTCTACTTCCCTTCTCAATGTCTTCCAACCCAAAGAATGCACACAAAGATTTTGTATATTTTTTTAATTTATTTTTTATTCAGTTTTTAAAATCTATTATTATATATATCTACACTAAATCTAACTGATATTAACTATTCTAAAATGTATGGAACTAAATAGAATATCTAATAACTACAAAGGTCTAGTCCTACAAATACACTATAAAACTGAATCACTACACACTATCTCTATTTATCTCTATAACTAAGCTAACTCCTACATCTATCTATCTATCTATCTATCTATCTAGATGGGGGTGGGGGGGATACAGACAGCTCACCTAAATCAATCTAATGCTACTCTAAATAAATCCAAAAACAGGGGAAGGGAATCAAGGGTGGAATATATAATGGGAGGAGGGGGAGGATTCAATGGAGGGTAGGGAGAAAGAACACAGGGATGGGTAAAAAATAAAAATAATGCCTAAATCTATCTAATCTAATCTAAATAAATGATACTAGGGATGTAAATGTGTGGGATGGGTGAAATAGGAGGAGGATGGCAATGGATTGGGAGGTACACAAACTGCTAGGAGAGGGAGACATCTGAAAATGCCTGCTGACAGGATCAGTGACTAGCTCAGAAGGTGTTGCAAGTGGGGAGGGCAATTACTTTTCTTACTTGCTGTGCCCGCCTTACCACAAGCCCCATTGGTTCTGTGCAGCCTAGCACACCCTTCCCCCATGTCCAATCGCAGACTGTCAAGCCAGTGGTCTGAGGAGAAAAGGGATAGCGATTGGGCAGGCTGGCTGCTACTCCAAGCCTCTCCACCCCTGGTGCCAGGAAGCCTGCTCCTCAGCTGCCTCCCCCTCCCTGGGCCTTCCATTCACATTTTTCCCGCCTAAATGGGCCTTTCATTTACGTTTTTCCCACCTGAACTCATCCAAACTCATCCGAATGCAACCAAACTGTCCAATCATTTTCGAGTTTGGTTCGAATGTTCGGTTCGGTCGCCCGAACAGACTGAGTTC
Source organism: Sphenodon punctatus (assembly GCA_003113815.1). Classification (NCBI taxonomy): domain Eukaryota; kingdom Metazoa; phylum Chordata; class Lepidosauria; order Sphenodontia; family Sphenodontidae; genus Sphenodon; species Sphenodon punctatus. The sequence continues at coordinate 7,519,739 of QEPC01003743.1, read as the reverse complement.
GGTCTGAATTCCGAACATCCGAACCAAATTCGTGCATCCCTAATTTTCAACAAACGGAAGGGGAGGAATTGTGAGAAAGGCCATCAACTGTGTAGTTCCACAAAGGGTTTTATTAAGTCAGACAAAAATACAGACAAAAATTGAGAGGGAAGACTCTGGTTACTTTCTCATGTTACCTGGTGGTGGTGGTGGTGAAACTTCTGTGTGGCCAATCGTGGCTCTGTTCTCACAGGAATTAGCACATGTAGGAATGCACTATTCCACTTTTCTCCTGTGCAAACCCCATGGTTGTAAGAGCTATATCGGGGGACCCAGTCATGTGTGAGTGATCTTTTGGGAGACAAGCAGAATTGCACATTCCTACATGTGTTAATTCCCGTGAGAATAGTGCTGCAATTGCCCTCATGGAAGTTCCCCTTTCCCTCCCAGGTAACATGAGAAAGTGGCCTCAGAGTGAAACTCATTCTTGAGCTCGTAGCATGCATGAAAAGACAATATCAAGGCTCTGAACACAGGCAAGTAAACTTTGAATAAAGGAAGCTTTTATTTATTGAAAACTAATCTGACTATATTATATATATATATTTTTTTTTCCATATGGTATAACGCTATACCAAATTATAATCCAAGCACACACACACACACACACACACACACACACACACAC
>QEPC01003743.1:7472601-7517648 GCA_003113815.1 Sphenodon punctatus | reverse complement strand
CTGGGTCTTACTCTGTTCTTTTTGAAAACAAAAATCCAGGCTGGGCAGGGTGGGTGGGGGGTGTCCCCCCTTCCACCCGCGCAGCCTGGACTCGGGGAGGGTTTTTTTTAAAAAAACTTTTGGGCTGGGGCTTTAAGTTTTTTTACATTGCAGCCATTTTTAAATGGCTGCAATGTAAAAAAATCCGGTACCCCGGAATCCGGTACCGGTCCGGATTACCGGGTCGAATCCGATAATGCCGGTACCCCCGTTACCGGCATTATCGGATACCGGATTCTACCGGTTTCCCACCCCTAATGCAAAGAGATGTCTACGAGCCTGGATCTTTAACTAATACAGAACTTCCCCAAATTTTGCTTGCATGACCCCATTTTGAGACTTAAATATAATACCATGACCTCAGACAGCAACAGAGACAGACAAAGTACAGTTGGTCGAGCTAATATTGTCCTGATCATGAACTCATCCAAAGATAGTATAACTCCACTTAGGGTCAAAATTCATAGCTTGGGAAACTCTGATATAATGACTCATGCTTTTAACTTTCCTAGTTCCTGGATCAGTTGTCGTTAGCATTGTCTAAGGAGGTAAATACATATCACAGCTCCAGTCTTGCAGTTGTTACCGTGTGGTAGACCCTTCTGACTGCTTGGTCGGATCCCACTCAGTGGATCCCCTTGTAGGATCAAGGTCTAGGCTTGTGAATTCTCATAAAACAGCATTTGCTCAGATGAAGCTGTAAATTTCACTTTCCCACTGGTCTTCTCTACTTACTGCTGAAGAAATTTAGCTAAATGTAAACTTGGGGAGCTGGAGGTGTCAGCATTTCACAGTGCAGAAGAGAGTGAGCTTGCTCTCTCCCACTGGACTTTGCCTGCTTCCACTTCTTTTGGAACATGTTATCATGAAACTCCATAAGGGGCAGAGTTATGCCAAAAAAGGGCAGGGCAAAGGCATATTCATGGTCCTTTCCGACATGGCCATGCCAGAGCATTGGGACATCACTGGGGGCAGAGCCACCTCAAAAGGAGGTAAGAGAGCTTCTTCACTTTGCCCCTTCCATTGTGGCCTCACTCCCTTTAAAAAAAAATCTGACTGTGTTAATGCTACTGGAACTGGGTTCATTTACACCAGCAGAGTTACAGGCAATGATTTAATGCTAAGTGATCATTCTTAATCAGGCAGACATCCCTCCCTGCCTATTAGGTCACCCATTTTAACTTGTAATCTCTTTCTGGTCCTTTTTACATGAGATGCTCAAATGCATGGACACCCATCATCCGCATGGGGGAGTGTCTCATGTAAACGTGGAGGTGTGTGGGTGCGTGTTCCCGTGACCCATGTATCCCCACCCACCTCTGATGCACACAGCACCTGTAGGGATGTGCGAACAGGATGGAGTTCGGATGTTCAGGTGTTCAGCCGTTTGGACTAAAAACCTAGTTCGGGTTCATGGGTTCAGTCTGGTGGAGTTCCGACCGTTCGGTGGAGTTTGGCACCACTGGGAGGCTTTGGGTGCTCCAAGGACCCCCATGGGGGCTGGTGGCAGCATGGCAGGCCATCGGAGAGCCAGCAACAGCAGCAGCAGCAGCAAAATCAGAAACCAGGAAGGCTTGGCACCCCGGGTTGGCTGCACTGGCAGGCTTGGCGCTTGCCCCCTGGGTGTGCCCGTGGTGCCATGGCTGGCCATCAGAGACCCAGCAGCAGCAGGAGCATCAGCATCAACATCAGCATCAGCAGCAGAGACCGGGAAAGCTTGGTGCCCCAGGTTGCCTGGGTAGGTAGGCTTGGCGCTTGTCCCCTGGGAGTGCCCATGGCACCAGGGCTGGCCATTTGAAACCCAGAGGCAGCAACAGAGCCTGGGAAGGCTTGAGGATTGGTGGATGGCCTTGCACCCCTACTTGGCCGGGCATTGCAGGCTGTCAGGCATTGGTGAAGTAGCTGAAGACATTGGATTGACCGGTAGCAGAACCCATGGTACAGGATAGGCAGCTGTGGCAGCAACAGCAGGCAGGGAACGTGGCATGAGCAGTGGAAGTCTGGGACAGCACCTCAGCAGCATCAGCCCAGATTGAGGAGGATCCCTGTCCCAAGACTGACCCTGGCATGGGATAGCGTGTGCCACTGCACCATCAATCCATGTCCAGGGGCAGCTTGGGGAATCCCAGCAGCAGAAGGTTCACCTTTATGAACAGCAACTGCTCCACCAACTTGGCTTCCAGTCTCAGGCAGTGCGGAGAGTAGGGATGGGGAATGCGGTTCGGAGGGTCAGAGTGCAGGCCGAACTCAGCCTGTTTGGACGACCGAACCGAATGCTTGAACTTCCGAACAGTTCAAAAAAGTTTGGATGAATTTGGATGAGTTTGGGGTTGGGAAAAACATGACTTTGGGTTGAAAAAACATGACTGGAAGAGGGAGGCAGCTGAGGAGCAGACTTCCTGGCACCAGGGGTGGTTTCGGGGCCAAAAATACTGATACCTCAAAAAATTCGGTTTCGGTTTCAGTGCTGATAGCACTTTTTTGAATGTTTGGTCAAGTTCAGCCGAACTGAACAGCCGAACCCGAACTTGGGTTTCAAACTGAATGATCAAATTTTGGAACATCCGAATGGTGTTCTGTTCATCCATCCCTAGCAGAGAGAAAATGTCCCCCGTAATGGACAACACCCGATCGCTGGGGACACTCGTTGGTGGCAAGACAACAGTCACAACAGAGCCTTGGCCACTTTGGACAGGGCCAGCTACACGTTGGTCTTGCCAGCCAAGTAGGCCAAGGGATCGCTGCTGGGTTCTATCCATGGCTCCTCCTCCAGGTAGCTCTCCACTGCTGCTGAGGTGCTTTCGTACTCCTTTATGTAACAGGCCTTTGGCACCACCTTCACCATTGCCCTCAGCCACGCTGCCTGCCCTGCTGTGCACGAGCCCATGCTCGCCAGAGTGCCCTGCACATATGAGCTGCTGCTGGCATTAGGGGTGCTGCTGCTGCTCAGCTTGCTGCTGCTGATGCTGCTACTTCTAAGGCTATGGGCAGGGGTAGACCACGACGGCTGAAAGAGGTGGCTGCTTCCACTCCCACCATCCCTGGGGCATCCTGCTGCTGCAGCCGCGCACTCTCCAGAGCCCTCTCTGCCTGCTGGACCATTTCCACCAGGTCACCCTTCCAGTGCCCATGAAGCATTGTCTGGCATGCCACGCTGCCATTGACCCTAGGGTTCAGCATAGTTGCCAACATGTATTCTGCCTGCTTCAGGAGCTCTTCAAACCGCACCTTCAGCCCTGCCTTCAGCTGCTGCACCAGATCACCTGCCCCATCCGCCAGCTTCCTGCCCTGAGGGCCACAATCCCGCCCCTGCAGAATCTCCTCCAGCCTCTTGAGGAGACTCTGGACCAGTGGGGTCACCTGGCTGATGGTGGCCATGGAGGAGCTGATGGTCTCTGTCACAGCCAGGAACAGTCTGAGGATGAAGACCGTGTGAGCCATTATCTCCCATTCTGCCCCATCGTACCCTGGAGGTGCCCTGCTGTCCATCACCAGTTGCACCTGATGCACGAGAAGCCATTCGAGTATCAGGAACGTAGTATTCCACCGTGTGGACACATCCTGCACCAGTTGGTGCACTGGGAAGCCTTGCTCTGCTTGCTTCGCCCAGAGGAGGTCGATGCCCTTCACGCTCCAGTTAAAGAAACCAGCCAGCTTCCTCCCCCACTTGATCAGGGAGCTAAGGTTGCCTGCCCCAATCGCCTTATCCCCCAAGCCAAGAGCGTCCCTGACCACCAGGTGAAGGGTGTGTGTGGAGCAAGTGATTCTGGTGAAGCCCCCCTCACAGACTGCCCTTAGTATGTTGGCCATGTTGTTCATCAGCACACACCCCTTGGTGAAGAGCGTGCCTGGTGTGACCCACTCCATCACCATGGTGGTCAGGGCTGACTCAATGTTCTGAGTAGTGTGGGGCCATACATTACTTCTGCTTGAAGCAGAGCCCACCTATACCCCTGCTTCAGGACCCGTCCTGCCACTGCCAAATGCTACCTTTGGGCCCTGAAACCAGTTCGCCAGGACTGCAAGGTAGGCATGCTGTGTGTTCCGGCTCAACCACAGGTCTGTAGTGGACGGTGGCACCCCCAGCCCTTACCAGTTGCTCCCTCACCCGCTCCTTTAAAGCCCAGTACAGGGCTGGCACCACCTGCTGACTCAGGGTGGTGCATGAGGGCAGCTTAAACTGGGGGGGCCAGGAAGCCAATCAGGCACCTAAACCCCATGTCCCCGACCACTGAGAAGGGCTGCCCATCCAGCACTATCATTTCCCCCAACATGCACATGGCTTTCAGTTGAAAGCCACATGGCCCTCCACATCCTGCAGCTGCTGATGAACTTGGCAACTTCCCCCAGCCCAGCTCCTCCATGGTGCACCGACACCACTGCTGCTGCTGCTGCTGCTGCTCCCCCCTACCAGCGATACCACTCCTTCTGTTAGAGGCATCTGTTGGAGCAGGATGCTTGTCCTCCTATGGAAGCTGGCCACTGAAGTCGGGAACCCGCTGGCATCCACTGCCCCTGCCTGCCTGCTTAGCAGCACAGCACAGTGGCATCCCTTTAGGTGCCTTGCCATGGCAGTTGTGCCAAGCTTTGTGAGCACCTGCCCATGCGTCACCACCTTCTGGCACAAAGTGCACTGCACCTGCCTGGGATCATCCGCCTGCACCAACTTAAAATGTGCCCATACCGAGGATTTTTTGCCCCCTCCTACCATCTGGCCAGCACCGGGTGATGCACCACTGACAGCGCTGCTGAGAGGGGCAGAACATGGTGACAACACAGTTCTTGGAGGGACAGCCATCACCTCAGCAGTAGACATCTCCTCCACAGGACTAGTGTCTGCCTCACTAACCCCAATATGAGTGATGTCCCGTGAAGGGGAGTACTGGGACCCTGAGGCTGATGGACTGCCCACCATGCAGCTGCCACTTTCCCTATGCCCCCTATAGCTTCTGCTCCTCTCCCTGCTACCATTGCCCAGGGATCGGGCCCTGCCTCTGGCAGCCGGGGTGGGATCTACCAGCCCTGGACTTCTGGGGATCACCTCAACAATGGGGGTCGGGGACATTGGTCATCCTGGAGGAAAATCCGAAGCACCTGCACCTGTACCTGCACCCGCAGCAGAGACAGCCTCATCCTCCTGTTCTACAGGCCTTCCAGTGCCCTGCATGGAAGTGGAGCATGCTGGCAGGAGGTGCCACAGAACCACACACTGTCTAGTGCCACTGCTGGAAGCCTCTGAAGCCTCACTGCCAAAATCAGGACTGTGAAATTTGGGGCATGGTGATGGGCTTGGTCTGCTCCTGACACCTGCTGCCACTCCATTGGCATGGCCCCTGCCACCTTTGACACGTGCCCCATTGCCTGCCTTACAGGCAGCAGACCGGCCTCTCCTGCTTCCCTCCTCCATTTTTCCTTTACAAATTATGCGGCGGAAGATTTTATATTTTATTTGTTTATTCAGAATTTGAATATTATATATATATATATATCTACTACACTAACTCTAACTGCTATTAACTATTCTAAAACCTGTGGAACTAAATGGAATATTATCTAATATAATCAAAGGCCTAGTCCTACAAACACACTATAAAATATTAAAACTGAATCAATACACACTATCTCTATCTATCTCTATAACTAAGCTAACTCTTACAACTATATACTATAGTAGTAACTATCTAATATTTAATATCTATCTATCTATCTATCTATACACAGGGATGGAGGGGGGACACAGACAGCTCGCAACAAACAACACAGGGAGGGGTAAAAAATTGAAATGAAACCTAAATCAATCTAATGCTACTCTAAATAAATCCAAAAAAAGGGGAAGGGAATCAGAGATGGAATATCTACAGGGAGGAGGGAAGGATTCAATGGAGGGGAAGGAGAAAGAACACAGGGAGGGGTAAAAAATTAAAAATAACACCTAAATCTATCTAATCTAATCTAAATAAACGAAACTAAGAAGGTAAATGTCTGGAAATGGGTGAAATAGGAGGAGGATGGCAATGGATTGGGAGGTACACAAACTGCTGGGAGAGGGAGACATCTGAAAATGCCTGCTGTCAGTGACAGGATCAGTGGGTAGCTCAGGAGTTGGAAGGGGGGAGGGCAATGACTTTTGTTACTTGCTGGGCCCACCTTACCACAAGTCCCATTGGTTCTGTGCAGCCTGGCCCATGGCCAATCGCAAACTGCGAAGCCAGTAGTCTGAGGAAAACAGGGATGGTCATTGGGAAGGCTGGCTGCTAGTCAAGTCTCTCCACCCCTGGCACCAGGAAGTCTGCTCCTCAGCTGCCCCACCCCTCCCTGGGCCTTCCAGCCCTGTTTTTCCTGCCTGAACGCCCCCAAACTCATCAGAACGCGGCCAAACTGTTCGGGGCTTTGGGCATTCAGTTCGGCCATTTGGTTCGTCGGCTGTCCGAATTGGCCGAGTTTGGGCTGAACACCGAACGGCCGAACCGCCTTCGCACATCCCTAAGCACCTGGAGAAAAGGCAGGTTGCTCTGTGCATGGAGGTTGGTGTAGATGGATGTTAACTCATCTGCACCTTCCCCCCGCATGGCCTATAAAGCAGCACTCCACCTGCCACACACAGACCTGGCGCACCCCCTGCCCATTTAAATAAGGCCACTGTGTGGTATATACACCCACCTTACAGCAGCCTCCCTGCCCGCACTGACCAAGCTGGTGTCGGAGGTGGTCTTGCGATCCCCCAGGGCGATAGTTCTGGGGGAATTTCAATATTCATGCCAATGCCAATCTTGGGGGGGCAGAGCATGAGTTCATGACTGCCATGGCAACCATGGGTCTGTCTAAAAGAGTAGTGGGCCCCACACATATTGGAGGACATACCCTAGAGATGATATTTTGCCCAGGCCTTGCGGCAGGGGATCCATTAGTGGGGGAGGTGTCAACAGTGCCCTTGTCGTGGACGGATCATTATCTCCTCCGGGCGGGTATCCTGGCACATGTCAGCCCCCAGGTGGGTGTGGAACCATATAGGTTGGTTCACCCGTGAAGGCTTATGGAAGCAGAAAGTTTCCAGATAGCTCATGGGGATGTTTCCTCTGACCTCGATGGCTGCTCACTCGATGACCTCGTGTCTGTGTGAAATTCCGTGCTGACTGATGCCATCGACCGTGTGGCCCCTAGGCATCTGCTCCTGAAGCGCTGACAATGCAGCTCCCCATGGTACACGGAGGAGCTGCAGCGGATGAAGCATGAATGGTGACGGTTAGAGCGATGGTGGCATCACTCGCGTACTGAAGTTGACTGATTGCGGCATAGAGTCTGGTTACGTACCTATGCCGTTGCGGCGCGGACAGCAAAGAAGGTTTTCTTTGCTGCCCTCATTGTGTCCGCTAAGTACCACCTGGCTGAGCTGTTCCGGGTGGTGAGGGGGCTGGTCAGTCCGGCCTCCCTCCGTCTGGACTTAGAATCATCAAATGCTCGTTGTGATTTGTTTGTGGATTTCTTTGCAGATAAAATCGCTCAAATCACCATGGTTTTGATGCAACTTTTTTAGCAGAGGACGAGTCAGAGGCAGTAGAAGCCCCTTCCTGTCCTGTTTTGTGGGATGAGTTTCAGGCTGTGTTGTCCTCAGATGTGGGGGATGCTCTTGGGACTGTACGAGCCACTCATTGTGAATTAGATCCATGCCCGTCCTGACTAGTAAGGCTAGCCAGGAGACACTGGGGCTGTTACTGGCAGGGATAGTCAACACCTCTCTTAGGGAGGGCAGGGTTCCGAACTGTCTCAAGGAGGCGGTGGTGCGGCCCCTGCTCAAGAAGTCATCTTTGGATGTTGGTGCTCTGGCCAGCTAAAGGCCAGTCTCTAACCTTCCCTTTTTAGGGAAGGTTATTGAACGGGTGGTGGCTCGGCAGCTTCAGGGACATTTGGGCCAGGTCAATATTCTTGATCCCTTGCAGTCAGGCTTCCATCTGAGTTATGGCACGGAGACTGCGCTTGTGACCTTGGTCGACGACCTCTCTCGTGAGTTGAACCGGGGTCGTTCGACCCTGTTGATCCTGTTAGATCTCTTGGCTGCATTTGATACTGTTGATCATGAGTTGCTGGTGACTTGGCTGAGGGACTGGTCAGGGATTGGCAGAATTGTTCTTGAATGGTTCCACTCTTTCCTGACTGAGAGAACCCAGCATGTGGTCCTGGGGGAGTTTTCATCTTTCCCCCGGGCCTCACGTGTGGGGTTCCACAGGGTTCCATCTTATCCTCTCTCTTGTTCAATGTGTATATGCAGCCTTTGGGGGAGGTTGTCTGGGAGTTTGGGGTGAGGTGTCCTCAATATGCTGATGATACCCAGCTATATCTCTCATTTTCCTCTGACTCAGGCCCGGAAGTCTGTCAGCTGTGGGGGATTGGATGAGGGCGAACCGCCTGAAACTAAATCCTGTCAAGACAGAAGTTGTGGTTGTGGGGAGGGCCAGGGAGGTAGTGGCCCCCATCATTGATGGGGTCCATCCTCCCCTGGTTTTGCAGGTCCGGAGTCTGGGGGTGCTCCTGGACCTGCAGCTTCGTCTGGATGCCCAGGTGGAGGCTGTGGTGAAGGGGGCATTTTGCCAATTACATCTGGTGTGTCGGCTTCGGCCGTATGTCTCAGACTCGGATCTGGCCACAGTCATCCATGCTTTTATTACCTCGAGACTGGATTACTGCAATGCACTCTACGTTGGGCTATCCTTAGTGCTGGTTCGGAAGCTGCAGCTGGTGCAGAATGTGGCGTCCCATCTCTTGACTGGGATGGGCCGAAGTGAGCACATTACACCAGTGCTCCGTTCTCTGCACTGGCTGCCGATAGTCTTCCGGGCCCAATTCAAGGTGTTGGTGTTAACCTTTAAAGCCCTGAATGGCTTGGGCCCCACCGACCTGCGTGATCGCCTCACTCTCCAGGTCCTGAGTCGGCCCCTGCGGTTGTCTGGGGGCATCCTCCTCAGGGTCCTCCAGGTTTCCTGGGTGTTCACCATGAGGAGTGCGTTCTCTGTAGCTGCACCACGGCTATGGAACTCCCTCCCATTGGAGGTCCGCTTAATTACTGACCTCCCATATTTCTGCAGAAACTGTAAGACCTGGCTTTTCCACCAGACCTTTTCTGGGGGAGGTGGGATGGGTGGGTTGGGTTAGAGCAGGAAGGGATGGGTTTTAATGTATTGTTTTAATTGTTGTTTATTGTATATTTTAATATGTTTTTAAATGTTGTGAGCCGCCCAGAGATTCCTGAGGCAGGAGGGGGCGGCATACAAGTGTTATAAATAAATAAATAAATAAATAAAAAATCTTACTTTTTAACTGAGTGCCTGCTTTCATCTTTTGTTTACCGTAACTTGGTTAGGGGGTGATAGAGCCCCATTGACTTTAAAAGTCCCATTGGTTTGTGGTTGTTTAGAATTGCAGCCTTAGCTTGCAAGTAGTGAAGATGAAATCAGAAGAACTAATTGCTGGATAATGAATTTCTTACTCAGATTGCAATCCTTCACCGGCTGAAGTCAATGGTAAAACTCCCATTGACTTTAATGGTGATAGACTGAGCCCTCAGCATGAGAGGAATCACAGATAGTCCCTAAATTATTATACTAGAGCTGAAGGGAATAGAATTATTTAAATTTCCAGTTTTTCAGTTCAAGTACCTGTGGTCCAACAAATATCCTAGTCAAATTCACACCCCTTTCAAAGATCACTGTGTTTGTTGCTTGTCATTTATTCACTGTCCATCTGTTTGTTTGTTGTTCATTGGTTTAGTATGTCCTATGTCCTGTACTTTTTTACATCACATGATCTGGGTTAGCCAATCAATTACTTGCATTTTTAAAAATGCACCAAAATACTGAACAACAAAATAACAACAACAACAACAAAAATGAACTACTCAAATCCAGAGAACAAATTTGATTTTGACCAATTGTTCAAATACAGAAAATTCAACAAACACAAAGTTTGCTTTTCATATTTGAATATTTTCTACAGCTGAGTAGTTAACTATTCGTAGACCAGGATTTTATGATGTTGATGTTTTATATTTTTGGATTACTTATTGTTTTTAGGTGTCTTATATTGTTCGCCACTCCAAGTTGCTGTCAGGTGAGAGGGACGGGTTATAAATGTAAATAAATAAAAAATGAATGAATGAATGTTCAAACAGAAGCAAACAGTAGGCCTTTATTAAAGCCATCCCAGTTCTTATTATGTTTTGCCCCTAGAACAGTAGTGTCTACTTCAGTCTCCCTATTAGCTCTGAAAATCCACACCAATGCTTTTTATTGAGTGATTGATTGATTGATTTTACTCACAATTTGAAGACATAACTTCTTGGTGAGGAAGAGTGAACAAAAATCCCTTTGGAAGGTTCCTACTTCTTTACTTAATGTTGGGGAATATTGGTAAGTTGACATAAGGCTGGCATCTCTACCCCCAGGGACTGAGCATGCATAGATTCTGATTGCTCAGGGAACAAGAGCGCAAGAGTAGGATCTTAAATCAAACCCTATCTCTTTCAGATTGAACTACAGAAACAGCCACTTGACCCCTAATTAATAAGTTTTCCTTCAGTCAAAGGAGACACTGCTATATGTTTTCCTTTTACAGCCTTTGTTATTTCACATTGGTGGAATTCATTATATTTTCTTAAAATCTGTGGCATCTTTTGTGATGATATTTTGTAGAGCTTCATCCATAAGAGATCCTGGTAAAGCATAAAGCTGTAAAGAGTAAGACCTATAATTTATGAGACTGCTTTTGGTAGCCATCTATCATTTATGAAGTGGGTATTATGAAAGCAGTAATTTGACTGACTGACAAAGGTTACAACTCTGAGTGTGTCTAATCTAACCACACAAGAAGGGCACCATTAGCCAACATTTACTAAAACAAAACATCTCACAATAAATACTTTGCAAAAGTAGCAACGAACATATATCAAGAAGTGAAATACACTGGATGGATTGCAGCTCCCTTGTAGCTTAAAACAGCTGACCTTTGGCCCACTTCTGAATTGGAGAAGAGCTTAAGCTTCAGAATTTAGATCTAGTTTTCAGGCCCTGGAATGTTCAGGCAAAATTAGGTCTAAGGATTTACATCATATCATCCATTTAGTGCCATCTACAAAATTTGCAGTTGGATCTAGATATGAGTAGAGGTGGGACCCCGGGCCCATTACCAGCTACCGGATTTACCGGTTACCGGTTCTCAAAGAACCGGATTCCCGGTTTAAATCCGGTATACCGGTACCGGTTTTATTTCATTGAGTTCAATGGGGCACTGTGTCCCCATTGAAATCAATGAAATAAATAGTATACAATTAATTCCTCCCCCCTCCCCCTCCCAGGCTGCGCGGGTGGAAGGGGGGACACCCCCCACCCACCCTGCCCAGCCTGGATTTTTGTTTAAAAAAAGACTCAGAGCCCACCCCCCAGCACCAGCGGCCGCGGCGTCCCCNAAGTATGACCCGATCCCTGGGGGGGGAGGTGTTTAACACCCCCCCAACCCCCCAGGGATCACCCCTACTAAAGTTCAGTGCTTGCTTTGCTTTTACCTTGCGGAGCTCCGGCGGAATGCCTAGAGCATCTCTGATGCCAGCAGCTACAGCCGGCGCTGAGGCCGCTGGACCGCCCGCCGCCACCACAGGGATCGGGTCATACTTACCGGCGGCTGCGGGGACGCCGCGGCCACTGGTGCTGGGGGGTGGGCTCTGAGTCTTTTTTTAAACAAAAATCCAGGCTGGGCAGAGTGGGTGGGGTGTGTCCCCCCTTCCACCCGCGCAGCCTGGACTCGGGGAGTTTTTTTTTTTTTTTACTTTTTTGGTGGGGCTTTTTACATTGCAGCCATTTTTAAATGGCTGCAATGTAAAAAAATCCAGTACCCGGAATCCGGTAACCAGACCGGATTTACCGGGTCAAATCCGATAATGCCGGTACGCCCGGTACCAGTATTATCGGCTTCCGGATTTACCGGTTTTCTCGTGCCTAGATATGAGTTCAGATTTTGAATCCCTACAAAGTTAAGAGATAGGTAGATTTTAAGGTTTGGTTTAATTCCACTCACATTATACAACTGCAGATGGGATGGCTGCCACCACGGACTGCTCTGGGCCATGGAGGAACCGTCACTCTGTCCAGGACTCAACCTGGCTGCCGAACAAATGTCACAGCAGCAGCCAGGCTGGGGAGTGTGCAAAGAGGCAGACGAACGTGCGCCTGCATGTCCCCGCACCTGCGGTATACACTGTGGCCCTCCCCCTGGCTGACAGGCAGCCTTGCTGACCAATGATGTCCGCCTTGGCACCCAGCCCCTGCCCCCACCCCGGACTGCAGCCAAACACTCATTATGAGACACTATACATCTGGTCGGGTAGCTGTTCCTGGATGATGTTGGCACTTATCCCGTGATGTAAGTTGGGGATTTTCCCAACCTACACCCCAGGCTAAGTGCCAATACTGCCTGGGAACATCTGACTAACAACTGGTGGTGGTTTTCAGCATTACAATAACCCTCAGTTCCGCACGGGTCAAAGCATAGAAATGTGGGCTATTGTAACTTCTGAAAACACCCAAGGTCTCCACTGTTGGGAGTATAGTTCTTACAGGGATGGTTGGGGGTAGAAGGTGGACTGAACCCAGCCTCCTGGAAGCTTTGTTTCTGATATAGAAGCACCATATCTTCTCTGCTCCTGCAAGAACATAACAACATAAGAAGTGCCATACTGGGTCAAACCAGCAGTCCATATAGCCCAGCAACCTGTCTCCAACAGTGGCCAGCTCCGGAAGCTCAAGAGAAGTCCATGTAAATGTCATGAAGGTGTGACCCATCTCATACTGACTGCTGCCAACTACCGGTAACCAGGGGCTTTAAGCTCCAACTAATAGACATTTATGGTTCTAGCCTCTAAGAATGTATTAATTTATTATGATGATGATGATGATGATGATGATTAATAAGCATTTATATAGCACCAGCGATATACCTGGTGCTTTACAAAGTAACGGAATAGACACGATCCCTGCCCTAGGGCTTACAATCTAAGAGATGGGGTTGGGGGTGTGGAGATGAAGGAAGGGGAACAGAGGGAGAGACAAGAAGTGTAACATTCACAAAGAGGCGAGATCCCAGGTGCACGTGCTTGGCTTGGTTACATCAAGAATGATGGCTGGCTGGTCCTTGTGGGGAGGATATGAGTACACAGACCTCAAGTAACAGATTGTACTGAATGGAGGGTATCAACAGGAGTTAGGTGAGGGGATCGAGGAGTCGGGAGGGCAGAGAGGAAGTGGTGGGTCTTGAGGAGGGAGTTGAAGGTACGAAGGGAGGGGGCGGGGTGGATGTGGGCAGGGACGGAGTTCCAGGCATGGGGGGCAGTTAGGGAGAAGGGCCAAAGATGGTTAGGGGAGCCATGGAGGTGTACTGATTGGGTACCCTGATTCCCAAAAAAACAAGTACTTCCAGAACCAATTTTAATTTATTTATCAATTTCCAATCAATATATCGGTATACCAATTGGAATGCTGAGTTGGAAAACTGAAAAACTGGCATGAAAATATTTTTTTAAAAGTGACCAGAAGTAGTTTCCTGGGAATGGAAGTTGACTTTCTGGGACAGGAAATTTCATATACTGGGATGGAGACACCATAAATGTTTTAAGAAGAAAAATTGGAAAAATAAAATAATTTTTAAAAACCCTAAAAAAGCTTTAGACAGAAGTAGTTTTCTGGGACCAGAAATTGCAAAAAAATTGTCTGAACTTGAAAGAAACTTGATAAATCGACATCAGGAGTCAGTATTTCAACAAAAATGTCAACAAATTGTTACCAGAAGTTGACATTCTGGGACTGGAAGTTGACATTTCGGGACATTGGGTTTCCAATTGGGTTGTAATCAGGTATCGCACGGCACCCAATTGTTACCAGGTCAAATCAAGTACAGGAAATTCAACGCGTAACTCAATTTTGTGGGTGCCCTCTTTCAGTTCTAGTCTGAACTACTTTGTCTCCATTATCCACCTATTGTGTCATTCCAGCAGTGATTTGCCAATGATGGAGTTGTATAAAGGAGTGTACAAGTTCCACCCTCAACAACTGCTCCTGGTGTTATCATAAATTTAATCACATTTAGCCAGATATTTAAACTTCTTGTTTTATTCTTTTTTCACAGAAGGTTTACCATTGGAGTTTAGTATGACTTTTGGTAGATGAAGTAGTCTAAACCTTTAAGGGTTTTTTATGCAATACTGCTAGGTTATGACTTGGTTGTACTTTTTGATCTAAAACTAAGGTCCAGCCTCACTGCTATCCAACAGCAGATGAGCAACAGCTTATAGTTTAGCTTTATCCTTGAATGGGGTCCTCTGTTTATTGAGAGAATTAATGCAGTTCATTGGTGATTTGGACTTGAACATGCTGCCTGCCAAGGGGTTCCTCAAAAGAGGCACAGACAATATATCTCTGTGGGGAGAAGATAACTTATGCCCAGTGCTCAGCAAAGTCCAAATCCTAAATCACAAGAATTCTAATTCAGTAGGTGATTTTTAGGAATTAACTAAGCTCACCAACCTCATTTCACAAAGGTGACTATGGCTGTTTTTAAACAGGTACAGCATCCCCCTGCACATAGCATCCTGGATTTTTCCCTGATACTCTGTGTGTGGGCATGAGTGGGCAGTGTGTGGGTCACAGGAGCATGCATTCCACATGCCACCTTCAGATGGGCATGTGAATGCACGTGGGATGGATGAATGTGTAGTAACTGCTTTGAGCTAATAAATATCTGGCCACAGTTTGAACTATTGATTTAGAAGTGAAAATCTCTGATTCAATAATTCCCATCAATATTTATCTGGCCTTTGCTCCCTTTCTATCTTTTGAATGTCTTGTGTATTTAAAGCTACAAACTCTTCCAGGCAAGGGCTATCTCTTCCTTTGTGTTTGTACAGCACCTAGCACAATTGGACTAAAATCTCAGTTATGGCCCCTAGGCACTACTAATTTATATGGACAAAATATTATTTAATAAGCAAAGGGCAGCATGCTTATTGATCTATGGGTGATTTCAGATGTTACATGGTTAAATCCACCACAGTGAATCCCACCCTGGTGTGAATGGCTGCACTGCGGGCCGTGGTGAGACGCGGCCCCAACAGACGTAACAGGGGCAGCACCACCACCCAGAGCCAACCAGAGAGAACACGGGCTAGGGGAACCCAACAGATGTGACGTGGTGGCGAGAACTGCGGTGGGAGCCCCACAAGGCACCGGAGTCATGCAGATGCAAACATGGCTGCCAGAGGGCAAACGAAGCCAAAGACGGCGGAGAGCCCCACCCAGTGAAGGGAAACATGAAGGGAGGGGGTGGAGGGAGCTGCAGCGCAAGCAGTGCTCTCAAACAGCGGCCTCATGGAAGGCACACACACTTCAAAATGAGAAGCGCACACACACAAATGAAGCAGCACAAACACACAACAAAGGGGAGCCAAGCATGGGGGCAGAGGGAGGCACACACCGGGGGGGGGGGGACAGGAAACTTCCCAGCCGTTTGGACTCATGGGAGGAGGGGGGGTGGGGAGGGGCCGGCACGAACAGTCCAGCAGGAGGAGGAGGGGGCAGGAGCCCAGCAGGCAAGGGGAAGGGGGACCCAGCAGCTCAAGGAGACAGGAGGCAACACAAGGCACAGTGAAGCACAACAGGCATTTATTGAGGACACAAGCAGCACCGGTCTGGAGCAGAGGCTTACAGCGCAGGAGCGCGTGGAGTCAGGGCGTGGGAGAAGAGGCAGCAGCAAGGGGGACACGGGGCCCAGTCTGGGAGGGGGGGAACCAGCACAACATCCCACCATGGATCCAGGGTCCAATGGAGAAGCACACCCAGTGTGCAAGGGGAGTCACCAGACGAAGGTACAGAAAGCTCCCCCCCCCGCACAGGGGAGGAAGGGCATGGGCCCCCCCAGCCACACTCTCCAAGGCATCCAAGGGGCCGGTGGAAGACTGGGCCACAGTCAAGGGCCACCAAGGTGGGGGAGCAGCCCCAGCCACACAGAACAGGGGCCCCTAGACCAGGTGCAGGCGAGCGGGGTGTAGGGGTGGGGGAGGCAGCTCACAGAGACTGAGGGCTGTCAGAAACACATCCACAGGACACCACATGGAGGATTCTGGGGTGGCGACCACAGGTCCCAGGTGAGAGGGTGACAGGCAGGTGGGTGGAGGTGGGTCACAGGTGGTCCAACAGTCCCAAGGAGGCAGCAGGCATTGGCATGAGCACCCAGGCCACAGGCGAAAAGAAGGTTCTGAGGAGGCATTCAGATGTCAGATGGGCCCAGCGTGCCCTACACTCAGCTGCAGGGGCTCCCATTGGGTGGAGGGGGAGGTAACAACAGCAGGTAGCATGCACTCACCATCGGGGGTTTGCTCCCATGCTGCCGCTGCCACTCCTGCTGCTCCCATGATGGAGGGGTACCGCCAAGCACCTGTGGACAGAGGGGGTGAAGGTGAGGGGGACTGGGACAGCTTACACGCCCCTTACCTGCCCTTCCCCCTACATGGAGAACCAGAAGTGGCAGGAGGCATTTAAACCAAGACCCGGTGGCTGTGCTACACTGTAGCATGCACTCACCATTGGGGGTTTGCTCCCATGCTGCCGCTGCCACTCCTGCTGCTCCCGTGATGGAGGGGTCCAGCCGAGCACCTGTGGACAGAGGGGGTGAAGGTGAGGGGAACTGGGACAGCTTACACGCCCCCTCCCTGCCCTCCCCCCCATGTGGAGAACCGGAAGTGCCGGGAGGCATTTAAATCAAGACCTGGTGGTTGCGCCGCTGACCGCCAGCCGGCGTTCTCAGACCGAAGGGCCACGACCAAAGGGTGTGGCCCTTTGGGGTCCTTCGGGGCCTGGAGGGGGGAGGGGGGAAAGGTCTGTTGGGAAAGAAAGTGGAGGGGGGAGAAGGGAGGGAATAAAGGTAGATGGGTGGATTTGTCTGTGTTGGTGGGGGAGGAGGAGAGGAGGGAGGGAGAGGAGCAGAAAGGGGTTGTATTTTGGGGGAATGAAGATAGGGGTATGATGGAGAGGGATTACTGGAGGGTGGTAGAAAAGGGGAAGGGGGAGTTATGTTATGGTGGTGTGCTGTGGGCAGGGCTATGGAAGGAATTAGGAGAGTGGGAAGAGCTATATGAGTTAGTGATGACTATGAGGTAGGTCTTGTGTGGTCGCCTCCCCCTGGTGAGAGGGGGGTGGAGGTGGCAAGGTTCTCCATGGGGGTGATAGGAGATAAGATATTGGTGGGTGGTATCTATCCAGTTTTTGTGGGGGAGGTGATAGAGTGGGATATAAGTTGAGGTGGGGAATGCGATCATTGAGATGTTTAGAGCGCTATGTTAATGACGGGCCCCTGTGGGGATTACCTGGAATATGAAATATTATGCTATTTTGTAATGTTATTGGTCCTTTGGTCCAGTGTGGGGCCTAAGGACTTAGTGGGGTGGGTATTGTATGTGGAATGAGGTAGTGTCGGCTGACTCCTCCCGGTGAGAGAGGGTTGGAGCCAGCTGAATATCCTGGTGGCAGCAGGATATTTAGAAGGATGGGGCCATTGCCTGGGTGTAGGGATGGCTGGATAAGGTAGTAGTATGAGGGTTTTGTTAAAATTGATATTGTATTGATTTGTATTTAACTGTATTTAAGTTATATTGTGTATGCTGGACCCCTGTGTGGAAGAGGATCTCCAGCAAATGTATTACTATGTTATACGCTGCCTCGAGTCTCTGGAAACAGTGCGGGATATAAATAAATGTATGATGATGATGATGATGATGATGATGATGATGATGATGATGAGGTGCACATAGCGGGGCCATTACCACAGTCCCAGGCAGAAGCCTCGGCCGGCCATGTGGAAGCAGATCAGGTAGAAGGCCCTCAAGGGATCCGTAGAGCTCATCCCGAGTTGCACATCAGAGCGACTGCACACCTCCGACAGGGCCGCCAGCTCCGGCCCGGGGGGGGCGGGGAAGCCATAATCAGCCGCAGAGGGCCAGGGCAGGTGGGAAAGCTCCAGCAGATGGTAGTAGGCAGCCCTGTGGGAGCGTGGATACCCACAGGCACCCTGCATGCTGATGAAGTAGGACACGGCCAGGGCAGGGCCACCCTCACACAGGCAGGAGATGGAGCTCCTGGGCTGATAGCCCAACAGACAGGGGGTGCGCAGCCACTGGTGCTCATCCATTGGCTCATGGGGATAGGAAGCATGCTCATATGTGGCACAGGTGCATGTTCAGGGGCAGAAGCCAGCGCAAGGTTCCGCAGCCACAACCCCGACCAACAGAGCGGCCGCATCCGCAGGGATGGATCGTGTCCAGCTGGGAGCGCACCTAGCCCTGCTACAGGTGGTTATGGAGTGGTTCCGGGAGCACATGGTGCTGCTGAGGCTCATCACAGAGGAGCTGGACGGAATGCATGTGGAGCAGTGGTACATGGTCAGGGTGGGGGCGCGCACCCATCATGCAACTAGCAGGGCCAGATGACTCCTAGCCCTGGGGATGGATTGGTGGCTCGGACTGGTCTACAGCATGCCGCTGCTATGAGCCAACAACCTACCAGCCAGCAGAAGGGGTCTGCTTCCAGGAGCACGTGGGAAAGGGCTGCCAGGTCCCTAGCGCTGCAGCTAGCCATGCCCATCCACAGGCGCACATGGGCCATGCTGAGCGCTCATCAGTGGTGGCAGAGGGTGCTGGCATGGTGGGACGATGTCACCTGGGTCAGACACTTCAGAATGGACAGGCCCACCTTCATACGCCTGGCAGAGCGGCTGCGGGAGTGGCTTGAGCCCCTGAGGACCGAAATGAGAGACCCCATTCCTGTGCCTCGGCGGGTCACCATCACTGTGTGGGCCTTGGCCACCGTGGACTCCTGCCGGTCCATTGCCCAGAACTTTGGGATGGGGCTCACAACTGTGGCAGGCCTGGTGCGGGACTTCTGTGAGGTTGTGGAGGGGGTGCTCATGGAGCGAGTTATCCAGCTGGTTGATCAGGACACCATTATGGCAGGTTTATGGGACCTGGGCTTCCCCAATTGCCTGGGGGCGATCGATGGCACCCATATAGCGATCTGCTAGCCCCCAGACGACGATGTGGCTGAGTACATAAACTAGCATGGGTACCACTTGCTACAGTTCCAGGGACTGGTGGACCATCGGGGGCACTTTATGGACATATTCACCTGGCACTCGGGCCACAGCCACAATGCACGCATCCTCACCATCTCCCTGATGTTTGCCCGCATGTACAGGGGGGACTTCGCAGACATGCGAATGACCTGGATAGAGGGGATGGTGATGCCCCCATGCATCATTGGCGACCCTGCATATCCCCTGAAGCGATGTCTGATGAAGGCATTCCCAGTGCCCGTCACCCCAGCTCAGCAGCGGTACAACACCCGCCTCAGCACAGCTCACACTGTGGTCGAGAGGTTCTTCGGTGCCCTCAAGCAGCATTGGCGATGCCTAGCCATCCAGCTGGAGTATACAGTGGAGACCTCCTCCCTTGTCATTGGAGCCTGCTGTGTCCTCCACAACATATGCGAGTCTGACGGGGCACTCTGGAGAACCCCCCCTCATGCTGCCTGCCTGGCCTGGTACCGCTGTATGCTGACGTGCCCAACCCTTGTGAGTACCACTATGCCAAGTGCATCAGGGCAGCGCTGGCTCATCACGTGGAGCTCATGGTCCGTCCCTGAGGCCCCTGTCACCTGGACCCTCCCAACTGGACCTGCACCACGACCGTAGTCACACCAATGCTGCTGTAGCCCTGTACCTGAATGAGATAAAGCACTCGGACAGATTTCGGTGTGCCACCGACATTTTATTGAGCTCCCCCATTCCCGCCCGATACCCTGGTACACCCGTGTGCCCTTGTGCCCATCCCCCATCCACACCCCCTCAGTGGTGCTGGGTTCCCCCTCCTGCTGCTGCTGCTTCTGCTGCTGCTGCTGCACCTCCTCCTCGCCCTCTCTCTCCATCCTCCGTTCTGTTTCCTCCACCCTCCTCTCCATCGACTGCTCCGTCACGTTCCCCTACTGCTGCCTGCGCTTTAAATTTCCATCCGTGTGCCGCCTGTTGTTGGTTGCCTAGCAGCGATGCTGCGTGCCATCACCATGGCCTGCGGTTATTTCTTTCCATCGCAGCCGCGGTTTTCCCTTCAGACGTTACTTTTCGTTCACCCCTGCCATGGTGAGCATTCACCACACTTCTCAACTTCCTCCCGCCCCGACCTCACGAAACGTGGTTAGGTTCACCCCGGTCCGTCTTACACTGTGGTGAACATCTGGATGCGGGCCAATAGACATGCATGGCTTTCACCACCCCCCGCGTTTGACTGAGGTTGACTGCGGTGAGTGCCACAAACGTAACGTCTGAAGTGATCCAAAGTTTGAAGAAAACCAGTCCTGTACTGAGGGCCTTATACTCTAACACAGAGAGCTAATGTTGGATTGTGATCCATTTTCTAAGCATTGTGGGAAGCTTTTGGGGTAATGAGTGGCCTCATGGAAGAAATAAGTTTTAGGGATGAATGCAAATGAGGATAAGGAGACTTGTTGCCATGTTAAGATAGGGTGGGAGTTGGAAACATTGCTGTACATAAACTTAGGTGTGTGTGAATGATTATGAATTATATACAAAGGCCAACTGGCATACTTTTTTTTTTACTGAGAACAATTTTAGAGTGATTTGATGTGACATGCTGTTATCTATTGGAACATGTACTTGTTTATTTTGAAAAGCTAGTTGAGCAATTTGTGGAAGCAGCAGGGTAATGGAATATTCATGAACTGAATGCCCTTCACATAGGCTAGGCATAGAAAAGCAGGTTGTTAACACACACACCACCCCGCAAGTTGCTGTTGGAAATGCTCCGTCCATGAAATAGCTAAGTTTCTCTTAGTCATTTTAAAGCTGGCAACCCCTTTCACTGGTGTTCCCCACCCCCCATCCGCCTTCTCCGTTTCTCCTGCAAGAAGTATCTTTGCAGTGCACCCCTGCTCACTACCCATTTGACCAGCTGTTGAAGCAGCACAGACCTCCTTAGCAGCTTGAGATCTCTCTGAAACCTTCCTTTTCCCCAGGAGCCAACCTGCCTGGATATAAAACACACAAAGTGGCTGCTTCTGTAATTTCAGTCCTTACTCTACAGTAACTGATAACACTGAGAATTCAGTGAAGATATTTTATTAGCATATGTCTGGCACACACATAGTGGCTGCTTTCCTTTCAGTTCAGTTCAGTTCAGTTCAGTTAATGAGCTTAATTTAAACAGTACGGGGAGGGACAGTCTCATATACCTTCCTCTGTGGAGCAAAGAGACTTCTAAGAGATATTGTATATGGTTCAATGCTTGACTATACAATCGGTGTCAACCATTTCCCCCTTATCGTGATCCCTTGAAAACTCTTGGTTGGAGGCATGGAAAAAAACAAATACAACAATAACACGGAAACTCTGCACATTTTGACTAACAAAGGCATCTGTGGCAGCAGCGTTTTCTTCCACAAATTGCAGTTTGCAAAACATCACTTGCCTGAGGAGGGCTAAGTATGGGAAAACAAACGGGACCATTGTTCTAGCCAGCTTCTAGAAAAGGCGGCAACTGAAAAATGGTCAGCCAGTGCATACCTGATTGTTCAGCCAGTGTTCCACCAGATTGGTGTCAGCTGGGTTTGCCCTTAAGGTTGTGCTCCCCTGAGGCACTACAAATGGAGGCTGCTAACACAAAAAAGAGCAGCCACTAAGCAGCAGGTGGCCCCGCTGAGGTAATCAGGATCACATTCAACTGGGAAGCAGTCTCAATTTTCAGCCCAGTGTCTGCCAGGGGGCCTAGAGCTGCCTTGTTAATGCTACAGGGAACACGTGGGACACATTGACTGCATTAATTGTCCCCACTCATTCAGAGTGGATGAATTATAATGTTACCACTCCAGGGTAAAGCAAACACCTATCATAACAATCATGTCATTAGTGTGCAGATGCCGGCTGCTCTGCTTAACCTTTTGTATCTTTTTTTTTTATAGCATGCAAAAAGAATATTTTTTATTGTTTCCCGTATAATTGATTTTTAGGCTCTAAGTGTTGGGTAGGCCCTTGAAACAAGGAGAGAGCCGCATTACTCAACAGCTAGGAATAAGAGCATAGCCCACAAACACACCGTTTAAAGTTTCTTTAGAGGAAAAAAGCAGGGTTTTAAAAACTTTGTGCTTTCATTTTGGATTTATCTGTTGCTGTCAGACTGACACAATCATTATTTACATGGTATCGACTCCAGAAAAACCTATGGTTCCTATAAATAAATGCTCAAAAAATGTTTCCAGCAGTTATCTGTAACCAAAAGACAGGATTTGCCCACACAGGGAAACATTTTCCTCTCATTTAGGGAGAGTGCTATTTGTGCCTTCAATGTCTATTTAAAAAGAAACCTTAGAGGTGGATGTGTGCATGCCTTACATGATAAAATTAAACAACCTTATTATACCTTATTTTAATTCAAGTTATGCAAAAGTATACATTTGTAGGGAATAACATATGTTTTGAAAAAGAAGTAGAAATGGTGCTTTGGCTGTTAGAGCCATATCTAATTGCAGGTGCTCAGCAGAAAATAGAGAAACAGCATTGTCCATAAAGTATCATTGCATTATTATTCTGAAATAAGGAATTCTGAGCTGGTTACACACCCACCTTTAATACTTCCTTCAACAGTCAAGGTGTGAATATAATATAATATAATATAATATAATATAATATAATATAATATAATCCTAAAGGCAGCCAGTAGTATGTTTTGGACCTCTCAGAACAGAATGAAAACATTCTTCCCATTCCCAGAAGTTAACAGACATAGGGCCCAATCCTGCAAATGCTTACGCATGCAAATAACATTACTTGCTAGTGGGACTACTCTGGTCAATAAAATGACTTGTGTTTCCACTAGCCTTGATCTTGTGCTCATGGGTGTTTGTAGATATGTGCTAGAAGATGTGCCAATGGGGACACTGAGTACACTAACCCACAATCCCCTGTCTAGAATATCTCTTGAGATTTTTAATTTGCACAGGGCCCCAACATTCCTAAGGATGTGCTCATGTAGGATCCCACTGAAGTCCAGAAGTATCTACATGACCAAAAGGGCCCGTAGTATTGTTTACTGCTATTTGTTTGTATTAGAGGTGTATCTAGTAACTTGGAGTAGGTGAACAACTCATTCTTCCTTGCATTGTAGGAACATGTAAATATGAACACATTTAGCTTTACAGCCTCTGTCTGCCCCACCTATCTGTGTACAGTCAGATGGACCACAAGCACAAAATTGTTTTTAGGATCGGGGCTCTTGTGTAGTTCCATGTACTTTAAAAAGCAACTTCATTAACTACATTCAAAACAACATAAATGTATTTCATCTTCTGCTCTGTTGTAATGCATCCAAAATGATTAAGTTGCAGTGATTTTCATTGTAAGCACCAGTATGACTTTGCAGGTATATTTGAAAATGAAATATTTGCATTTGACTAAAGTGGTAATTAAACAATTGCAATGGCTCCTGTGCTTCATACACTAAAAAGCCATGTAATGTTAACCATCTAAAACAGCTACTTACTCTAAAAACTGAAAATTACAAGAAAAGTTAAATTACATCATTACATGCATTTATTCCTGGCTAAGGAACCAAATGCTCATATTTTTTTACTCCTACATTCACACTAGTGTGTTTTTACTCCCCTGTAGGTCTAGGTCCGATGAGAGGGGGGTAATGGATCAGTTCCTTCTCCATAAGCTACAAGAATTATCTTTCTTAATATACATTAGAATTAATGAGTAAAATAATAATTGTAAGATGTGTAAATAAAGTACCAGTACGGTCTACAGAAATTTATTAAAACACTTATGACAGGGGAAAGGGAGGTAGGGGACGCCTGCTACCAGCATGTACTAGGACCCCAAATTTCTCTCACCATCCTGCTCCCCATTGCTTCATGTTTAATATTAGACACTAATATTAGTGTCTAATTAGACCTAATTAGACATCTAATAGAAAACTAATTAGACCCTAATATTAGAGGTTATGTTTTGGGGAGCGTAACCTCTTACTGTCAGGAGCAGGGAGTGAATGAGAGGGAATGAGTCTCCCCATTGTGAGTTGTTGGGTACTTCTTCCAAGTGACCGAGATTGGCCACTGCTAAAGTCAGGTTCTGAGCTTCAGGGACCATTGGTTTGACCTAGTATGGCACTACTTATTTCTTATGTTATGTATGAATCCTATAGTGTGATTCAGTAGAATGGGGTGACTTGTGATTGCTACTATTAAGTGACTTCATAAATCTATAATTGTGTACACAGCTAGTTGTTGTTGTTTTTATTATTCTTATTCTTATTTTAAAATGTATTTATAATTACATTTCTATGCCGACCGCTTCTGTATAAACATCTCGGGGTGGCTAGCAACATTTAAAACACATAATAATAATAATAATAATAATAATAATAATAATAATAATAATAATATGTTGACCTTCTTTCCCCCTGCTCAGTGCTTATCAATTTTTCTCAATTATTTGCTACATATAGTAGATAAGCAGGGCCCTTCACGGCCTGGGCCCTGCTTATCTGCAGGACCACCTCACTCCCCATGTGTCCGTGCGACCCTTGATATTGTCCATGGGAGCCTTTTTGGAGGTTCCCCGGGCAAGGCGGGGGGCCACCAATGTTAGATCTTTGTCGGTGGCCACCCCTGTGCTGTGGAATTTGCTCCCGGAGGAGGCTCGGTTGACTCCCACTATCCTGCTGTTTTAGCGTGTTTGTAAGACCTGACTGTTCCGTCAGGCTTTTGGTGAACGGTAGGGGTGGGGGGTGGGGATTTCCCCACATTTTATTGTATTTTTAAATTGCTTAATTTTTTTAAAAAATAAAAAATAATTACTGAGTGTTGTTCGCCGCCCCGGGCTGCCCTGTGGGCAGGAGGGGCGGGATATAAATTTTAAATAGATAAATAAATATTACCTTTTAGTCGCTGATATCAATGGGACTTCTTAGTGTATAAATTTAAGCATGTGCATAAACTCATGGAATCAAGACACCACATGCACAGCATGATGCATGGATGGTACCCTAGTATAGGTGGGTAGGGGTACAGTGCCTGGATCAGTGGGGCTATTACCTTCACAAGGCCATTAATGATTACAGCAATATAAAATGAATAAATTGAGCACATATATAACTTTTTTTAATTAGCATTCAAAACACAAGATCTAACAGGTAGAGGTAAGTATATGGGGCATTGGAGCTTATAAAACATAACTCTTTAATTTGCTAACCACAAATCAGTCATAACTAAATATTTAATTTTCAGATATATCTGTAAAACAATATTGCTTATTGGTACTTATATGGAACATCATTGTGATTTAATTCTTTTGGATGCACTTTTGAAATATAAAAATTGATGTCAGTATATATGTTCCAAGTTATGTGTGTGTTTCCTTGAAGCTTCAGGAGTTGTTTTTAATTAATAATAACAACAATAATAGTAATTGTTATTTAAAATGTGTTAACCTCTTTTAGAAAGTTCTAGACATCTACAAACAAAGAATTCAGCTTCATTGTGATATTATTTACACTGAATGCTCTAAACAAAGACAGCAAATATTTCTGTTTTTCCTCCATACTTACTGCTTTGATTGATTCTGCAAACAATATGATTGTGTGAAAGTGATCTATAATAGTTCATTAGCCTTAACAACACCAGTCCCCACTGATGCACATAAAACTCGGTAATTTAAATGCAAGGTTTTTGATTTTAAAAATCCCTAGAACTCTGCAGTTTTATCCAGTGTGACCTATTTTTTTCCAAACAGAATTTATAGTATGTTTTTTCAAGCATGCATATTTAGTTGATTGAAAACAAACAATGTTATTCAGCTGCAGTTGGGTGTGTGAATGTGTGTTTTCCCCCAAGTGACCTATGCTAAAATCAACTTTATCCAGACTTGTTTTTTTTCTCTTGTCTCCAAACAAATTTACCGTAAAAATGAACCCATATGAAAATGAACTCTT
This sequence comes from Sphenodon punctatus, assembly GCA_003113815.1. Classification (NCBI taxonomy): domain Eukaryota; kingdom Metazoa; phylum Chordata; class Lepidosauria; order Sphenodontia; family Sphenodontidae; genus Sphenodon; species Sphenodon punctatus. The sequence goes on along the minus strand of QEPC01003743.1, from coordinate 7,491,526 downwards.
GTGTGTAAAATATTTTCCCACACATTACTGTTGGTGAATGTTTTTACTTAGCTCACTGAACGTTGTATGCCTGCACAAGTAATGAATGCACGGTGCCTGCCCTTCAATTCTCACATTTTTCTGCTTTAAAATATGCACACAACACAGATCTACTACTCATTCGGAATTAAACCCACACTTTATTATAAGGTTTTCCACTTGATAAAGTAATACATTACAGTACATTACAAAGTAAAATGACTGTTGGTAATTCCTGCCCCTGACAAAAGCCAGAGCTCCAGAAACTCTTTCTTGAAAATGTACTGTTTATCATGAAGATACTTTTGATAATCCTTTGAAGATGAAGGGAAACACATCTAACCTAAATATGACATTGGTTACAATTTGCTTGACATTGCTGCAAGAATAACATTATTCAAAAGCTGTAGTCAATGGAGCTATGCTGATATCTATGAGATAAGTTGCTGGTCTTGAATGTAAACACTATTTTTTAAAATCAGTATTGTTTTAAATATAAACAATAGGCATTTTTGTTGTAAAAAAAAATGTATGGTTTCATATGCAATATCTGTTCTTATTGTTACTAACTATATTGCTGTAATGGTTTAGACAACACTGCATTCCGAACTGTTTTCTTAAACTATTCATAAATATTTTAGAAGTTAATTAGGGGACTACAGGTATGAATAGGCCAAGATTTATTTATAATTAAAAGCAGATATGAGATGTCACCTCATCTGATGCAAAACATGTCTTTAATTGCCCATAATTAGGCATTTGTTTCTATTATTTTCCAAAGTGAAATGAATTGGAGTGACTTTACCACTGCAAACTTGTTAAAAAGTCATATCGATTGTAATAAAAGAAGTTTCTCGCTCTCCTCCTTCCTCCTCCATAGATAAGGTAAAATGTATGGGAGACATAATAAAATACATATCCCAAAAATTTTGCTGATGTTTTAAACCACCATAAATACTTGTCAGTATAATTTTGGTATACTTTGTCACTTGAACTCATTGTGATGCGTCGTAACTTTTTATGTCAATTACTCTGCCTTTCTTTATCGAAATCCTTAACACAAAATTGGCTCATGATTAACAATGTAATCTCTAAATGGAACTGAAATACAGTTTTCCAATGTCTTAATTAGCATGCAGTGTGGCAATCAAGCACACGGAAATAGACTTTGCACAATCAAAACACTTGTGGAAAATTCAGTCACCCCTCCAAAAAAAAAAAAACTGAAGGAAAAAAAAAGGTTGGGTAGGTGTTTGATACTACAGTGGGTAAAAACAAATGTGACAGTAATCCCCCACCCCTCCCTGCACGGGACGGCTCTTCGCAGCCATTTCATGTTGGGCAGGGGGGAGGGCTTTGCCGCTCTCCCCCCCCCTCAGTAGAAGACAAGTGGCTGCTTGCCGCTCCGAGTGGGGATGCTGGACAGTGGGGTGCTGTTTTGGCATGAAGGAAGCAGGGCTCGTATCGCAAGACCTGTGGGCGCCATTTTGAGACTCGCGGCACTGCGGGGCAGCGAGGGAAGGAATCAGAGCAACCAATGCAGGGCCAGTTCGGGGACAATGAGGGGGCTGGGCCCAGTTGGGGCCCGCTGCAGAATCCGGTTCCTCCTGGCCATGGCAATGGTAAGTACCAAATGAACCCATTTCATGATATAGGGTGGCCCCGGATGGGGTGTTGTCACGGCTTTGGGTTGGATGTGCCCCCCCTTCTGTCGCCAAGGCTCGGTTGGAATGGGGCTTGGGCCCCATGGCCGGTGCAGCAGGGACACCACCCTTTCCTGGGGGCAGGATATGGAGTGCATGCTCCTTCCCCCTCAGGGATTGGGGGGCAGCAGGCTACACAGGTATGACCTATGGGGGGGAGATGTGGCTCCCTGTGGTGCCATGTGATGGAGCATTCTCCACTAGAGGGTGGGTGTGCTGATGTGTCAGCACCTATGGGAGCTCATTTGCTGCAGGACACAAGGGAAAAGATATGGTGGGGGAAATAAGTAGATTTGTTCTCCCTTCTGTTTACAGATCCCATTCCCGATCCTAATGCAAAACAGGAGGGAAAGGTTAAGGAGGAATTTAAAAGACCAAAGACGGACTGTAATTGGTCCAATTGGTCAGCAGCATACTCCATATGGTTGGGGGTTATGCTTCAAATGTTCCCGCTACGAGCCGCCAAGTTAGTCAAGTATCAGGACATAGTTCAACGTGCTTTTGACAATGGGCACCTGGGCGCATGGCTTTGTTACGACAAAGCCTTTAGGAAGCGTGCAGCTATAACTCCTGGGTTGAAGTGGGATAGGTATGCACCCGACCTTTGGTTGGAATGCATGAATAGTGCATCTAGTGCTGTTAGGGTCGATAGCTGGCATGCATTAATGAAGGGAGGGGTGGCACCAGTCAATGATCACTTTTGTGCTGAGGGGCGTCGGGTGGCAGCAACGGCTCCAACCTGCTGGGAATTCAACGGTGTTGGGAGTTGTACGCATTCCCCATGTCGATTTCAGTATGTGTGCTCTCAGTTTGCTGGCAACAACTCCGCAGTTCATTGAAGCCAGGTCCAGCAGGCAAGTAGAAGGGGAAAGTGGCCCAGTCAGACCTCGAAAGGGGGGGGGGGGATTTGGGGAAGGGCTCCAATGCCAGTGCACCATGAAAAGATGAAAATATTGCTTCGCAATTGCCCTGATCGCAAGGCAGTGGGGTATGTGATGGAAGGTTTCAGTGTAGGATTTATAATACAGGTGGGTGAGCTGAAAGTAAGACATTGGGTAAACAACTTGAAATCAACGGCTGGGATGGAGGTACTGGTGAGGGATAAGATCCAAAAAGAAATTAAAGAAGGGCGAGTTGCTGGCCCATTTTTGGTCCTTCCAATGGGGAACTTGCATGTTTCCCCCATTGGAATTGTACCAAAAAAGGCCCCAGGTGAGTATAGGATATTACACCATCTATCGCACCCAAGGGAGGGATCGGTCAATGACACTATACCGGGGGAGCTTTGTTCAGTGCAGTATGCATCGTTTGATTCAGCTGTAAAGGTCACCAAAGGTTGTGGAAATCGGCGTTGCTGGTGAAGTACGACATAAAATCTGCATTTTGACTGTTGCCTGTTCACCCGGATGATTTCCACCTACTGGGTTTCCAGTTTCTGGGGGAGTTTTACTTTGAAAAGGCTATGCCAATGGGGTGCTCGATTTCATGCGCTGCCTTTGAGAAGTTTAGTGCCTTACTCGACTGGTTGGTTAGGCAGCGAGCCCAGTCATGCAATATCATTCATTACATGGATGATTTTTTGTTTTGGGGCAAAGTGGGCACCAATGAGTGTGAGTACCTGTTGCAAACATTCCAAGCTTTGGCACAGGAACTAGGGGTTCCTCTCACTCCAGAGAAGACTGTCGGTCCTACTACAACTTTGTCTTTTCTGGCTATTGAGATGGTCACAGTGCAAGGTGTGTCTCGCTTGCCTGGGGACAAATTAGTGGCTTTGCAGGAATCTTTGGGGGTGATGGTGGCAGCCAGTAAGGTCACCGTTAGGCAGCTACAGTCCCTACTGGGATCACTCAATTTTGCTTGTAGAGTGGTGACACCGGGGAGGGCTTTTCTCTCCCGACTTTATGCCAAGGTTTTGAGCGATTTTCCCCCTTACTATCATGTCAGGGTGACTAAAGAGTTGAGGGAGGATTGCAGGACATGGCTCCGTTTTTTAGTTAACATTAACGGAGTAAGTTTCTGGAGGGGTGATCTCCTTTTAGAGGTGGAGCTGCAAGTACAATCAGATGCCACTGGGGTGGTTGGTTTTGGAGTTTATTTCAGGGGACAATGGTGCGCAGCACCATGGCCCACTGAATGGGTGGTGGAGGGTGTAACCAGGGACTTGACATTCTTGGAATTTTTTCCTATTATGTTGGCGGTACAGTTGTTGGCATCTGAGTTTGCAAATAGGATGGTGGTTTTCTGGTGTGACAACCAAGCGGTTGTTTATGTCATAAATTGAAATTCCATGTCCTCAAGATCCCCGAGGGTAATGCAGCTAGTCAGGAAATTCATATTGCAATGCTTAATGTTTAACATCATGTTTATATCAAAGCATGTCCCTGGAGTTAACAACGGTGTAGCCGATGCACTCTCTCATCTCCAGATGGGCCGGTTCCGCCAGTTGGCACCAGAGGCGGCTGTCGAGCCGGAGGCATTGCCACCAGATGCATGGATCCTTGGGTGATAGAGCTATTCCAAATGGTGCAAGGATCGCTAGCAAGATCTACACACATGGCCTATGGGAGGGTGTTTAAAGAATTCCAAGTATTTAGGTCTAGTAATGGTTGGCTCACAAGTTTTCCCATACCTGAGCATCATCTTGTCAAGTTTGCTATCACCCTTAGGCAGTTGGGTTTGGCCCCAAGGACCATTGCCAGTAAGGTGTCGGACATAGCTTTCTTTAGCAAGTTAGCGGGATACCCCTCCCCGGATGGTGGTTTTGTAATACACAGATTGTTGGAGGTCTGGTCCAGGGATAGAGGTATGGTCTGTGATGTTCATCTTCCCATATCGGCATCCTTCATTGGCAGCTTGGATGACACACTAGCACGGGTTTGTTTTACCCAGGGCAAGGCATGTCTGTTTGGTGTTTCATTTAAGCTGGCTTTCTATGGTGCATTTAGGGTGAGTGAGCTGGTGGCTGAATCTCGAAGGTCCCCATCTGATAGGGTAGTTAGAGTACAGGATGTACAAGTTCAGGATGAAGTAATTTGAATTAATCTTCGTTACTCCAAGACTGACCAGAGGGGTAAAGGCCAACTTATTACCCTCGGTAGGGCAGGGTCACCATCTCTTTGTCCTGTCGCAGCTGTCCACAAGAACCTGAAGGTGTGACCAGGCATACCAGGGGAATTTTTAATACACGTTGACGGCTCCTTGCTCACCAGGCACCAGTTTACGGCTGTGATGCATAAGTGCCTGGGCCAGAACTGCTTGCCAGGTCACAGATATGGGTCACACTCCTTTAGAATTGGAGCAGCCAGTTTAGCGGCGGCTGAGGGTTTCCCCGAGTCTAGCATTCAGGACATTGGTAGATGGTGGTCCACCGCCTTCCGTTCATATGTCCAGTCTTTACACCAGTAGGGTAGTTAGTTAATTGTTCTTATGGTGTTGTGTTTTTTTGTTACAGGATGGAAGGTTCCCAGAATACGGAGGAGGGTGTGGATCGTGGGCCACAGCATTGTGCATTGGGCTGCCAAAGCAGCAAGAAGAACACATTGGGGCACACAGCTTGGGCTGGGTGCAAAGGTGGAGATAGTGTGGCGAGCCAGGAGTGGCATGCGTTGGGACCAGCTCATGCCCCTCATACACAGAATTGCTGGGGGCCAACATCCACAGTTTATTGTGCTTCACCTGGGGGAGAATAATCTACCACAAACCCCAGGGTTGCAGTTAGTCATGCAGATTAAGTGGGATTGGGTGGAGGTGCAAAGGATTTTGCCGCACACGAGGTTCATCTGGACCCACATGTTGGAGAGGATTTGATGGCATGATGCAGTCTCACCAGGGAAGGTTGACAGGGTTAGACAAAAAATTAACAGGGAAGTAGGCAAGATGGTGTTGGCAGGGGGTGGTGATTGCATCACGCATAAAGAGATTCGTTTTTCTAGGCCCGAGCTTTATTGGGAAGACGGGATGCACCTCTCTGATGTCAGGGTCCAGATGTATCTTGGGGTATTGAAAGGGAAATTAGTATTGGGTCAGAGGGAAGTTGGTGGGAGCGAAACCAGTCAAGCATAGGCTGACGGTTTGCAGTGGCAGGGGTCCAGGTAGTTGGTTTAACAGTTGTTAAGGGTCTGAAGCAAGACATCTCCTTAAGAGGCAGGGCCAGAGCCAACCAAGAGCAGGGGTGATCAGATTCAGCACAAGGCCCAGGATGGGGGGGAAGAGCAACCCAGCCAAGGACAGGGGCAGTCCTGGCTGGCAGGGCCTTCGCCTTCCAGCCTGCTTTGGTTGCTACAAGGCGAGAGCCTTATCAACCAGCTGAGCAGCTGGGGTGAGAGCAAACTAGGACAGTTAAGCGTTAGGGAGGTACTGAGGGACATTGGGCCGCCCTTGTTAATGGTTAGTAAGTTTAAACCTGGACCTGGTGTGTGAAACTCTTTCTGACCTTAATGCTGATTTATTTGAATAAAGAGTGCAGCCTGTAAATTCCATTTCATGTGTGCTTGTCTTCTTTGCGGTGCGGGGGCAACCTGCTTTTGCCTGCAGATCACTGTCATGTTTATTATCGGACCACCAGATGTTCTCCTGGACTGACTCCAGGCATGTTGGTGGCTAGCCCTGTCTCTCACCATGGCAAATAGCCAAGGTCACAGCCTGGGCTACTGTCCACCCAATCAGAGCAAAGTGGGCCGGAGCATGTCAGCACGTCTGTTCCTGCTGGTCCAGATCAGTCTGCCATGGCTGCTATCATAGGCCGCCATGACTGGCCATCATGGTGGGGGGCAGGGCACTGGGTGCAGGGCAGTGTGGGGCTGGCCAGCTGCACATTCATGCATGTCCCCCAGTCCCCAGCCACATGAACGTTTGTTCCACAGCTTGATTTGGTCTGGACTGCGTCTGTGGTGACTATCTACCATAAGTCATTGAAGTAAATATTTTACAAACCAAATTAATAATGATACCTGTAGGTATGCTTATTTTAATGACACATAGCAAGAAAGTTAGAAGGGTAGATATGAGGGCCAGAGAGGCATTAAAGATTATGGGTCAAATGTTGCCTTCAGCTACATCTGATCAACCTAAGTGAAGCTCACTAATAGAATTTGACTGAATTTTATAGTGTTTTGGAACTATAAAATTGCCTGTGCAACCTAAAGCTGTGTGATTGTAAAATGTCTCTGGGCAGTTCCACTGTGTTAACTTGTTTCTTTTGTTCTGCAGTGTAGAGTGTTAACAAAATGAGAAGAATAAATTATTAAAAACCTATTGAAATAAAGGTGAGATGAGAACAATAATCAATACAATGTGATGTATTTAAGAACAAAGGATGCAAGGCTTGCTTATAAATGAAGACCCTCTTATTATAACTAATTCTATGGCTGTATGTATTGAGACAGCATGGTTGTCAGTGAGCGGCACAGAACCTACTACATTAGACATTACAAGTCAGTTCCTCCTGCACCAATAATAAAATCTCATATACGGTGTGTGAGGTCAAATGGCAGTTCCAGTATAGGGAACTAAAACGATAAAATCCTAAACAGGATTGGTGTGCATCAATGCTGTGCATAAAGTCTGTTCATCAATACTTTCTGCCTACTCCAGTTAAGGCAGACTTTATCGCAAATTATCTGTTTTTGTTCACAAGCATTTGGGCCAATAGTCAAGGGCAACACAGGCGGAGGTGGCAGATCTGTATCTAAAAACACACTCTTTCCAAGTTGTGCCGTCTGTGCAGCATTAGATCTATTAAAGTTAATGACAATGCTGAGATACAAGACAGGAAAGGGTTTTAGTAATAGAACTAGTTACTGGCTATTCTTTTTAGATTCTATAAAAATACCTGCAGTAAATAAACCTTCTGAGGAGTTAATCAGATTCTGAATTTGTATGTTTTTTTTTACTCAACAAAGTAGCCTGCATTAATGGGATAGTTCATTCCAGTTCATTCATTTTTAAAATGTATTCTTTGCTGACACATTTCACTTATACCTTCTCTTACCAATCCCCAACTGCACACCAGCTCTGTCATCCATTAGACATCCAGCATCTCCATTCATGACTGTGGCAAAAGAGGCACTTTGCCAATTACATCTGGTGCGTCGGCTTCAGTCGTATGTCTCGGACTCCGACCTAGCCACGATTGTCCATGCTTTAAGTCTTTTATTACCTCGAGATTGGACTACTGCAACACACTCTATGTGGGGCTACCCTTGGTGCTGGTTTGGAGGCTGCGGCTGGTGCAGAATGTGGCGTCCCGTCTCCTAACGGGGACGGACCGACGTGAGCATATTATACCAGTGCTTCGCTCTGTGCACTGGCTGCCTATAGTCTTCCAGGCCCAATTCAAGGTGTTGGTGTTGACCTTTAAAGCCTTGAACGGCCTGGGCCCCACCTACTTGCCAGACCGCCTCACCCTCCGGGTCCTGGATCAGCCCCTTCGGTCAGCTGGGGGTGCCCTCCTTGAGGTCCCCCGGGTTTCTTGGGTGTCGACCTTGTGGAGGGCGTTCTCTGTGGCTGCGCCGCAGTTGTGGAACTCCGTCCCATTGGAGGTCCACCTGATTACTGACCTCCTCTTTCCATAGACAATGTAAGACCTGACTGTTCCACCATGCTTTTCCTGAGGGAGAGGGGGTGGGTCGGTTGTGTTAGGGTGTGTGGGGGGTATGTTTTTATATTGTGTTTGAATAGTGTTTTAAATTATATTATTGCTGCTTTGAATTGTTTTAGTATGTTGTTAGCCGCCCCGAGATGCTTTTAGCAGGAGGGGGCGGCTTTTTAATTAATTAATTAATTAATTAATTAATTAATTAATTAATTGTATATCATTATGACTTCTGCCTTAGAATAGAAACCCTGCTATCCAGATACATCATGGTGACATATTTTTGTCCAGGTTAGAGAGGTGTTGAATAAGACGGTTTCTACTTTGACAGCAGGTTGATGTTTTGAAAGTTATGAGGGACATAAAACATGCCTGGACTAAGGCAGGATCCAGATTAGAGAATTTAGAATACACTAGGTTTTCTACTGTACTTCCTCATTATACATCTTCCTAAACAACTTTATGAAAATCCTGGTGTAAAGAGCACATGCCTTTGCCCATTAGTGTGCATTGTGTTTGACTTTCCTTCTGGATTTTAAATATAATCCAGATATGCTTGTGCAATGCAACAGTGATTTTTATTTTTAAAGGAACATCTGCACATACTGTATAAGATATTTCCTCTGCCTTGGTAAGATGATTTTTATACTTCGGCATACATAAAACCAAGTTCAGTATGCTCTTGATTTCTGTTGCAGTCGAGCATATAACACACACGTTTCAGTCTGGCACCTGTTTTTGTATTTACCCAACAGAAGATTGTAAGTATTTAGCATGAAACTTTCACACCTGTCTGAAAATATCACATGATTAGGTTCTGTAAATCACGGAATATATCAGCAATCAACATCTTAGAAGAATTTGTGGTGGGAAGAGCCACTCCAGTTTTCTGGGTGTCTACACAGTTTCTCTAGCAGTGCAAAAGACTGTAGTAGTAATTAATCTTCTAAATAATTCCTGATGTCCTTAAGCACATTATGTAAATATATAGTGCACATCAGTTGAGTGTGTATGTATGTGTGATTTCCAGCTATATTTGCATTGCTGCATTTGTTACTGAGCTGAAATGATGAAGCAATTTGTAGTGGTGTCAGTGACTCCTGAGGGGAGAAGCTATGAATACATGTCATTTGGTGCCACAGCCACACAGTGCGCTTGGCTTCTTGCTCGTTATACATGGAACACAACCACTTCAGGTTGTTTTGTTGGGGGTGGGTGGGTTATTTTTGTTTTTTTTAAAAGGATATATCATTTGAGTTTTAAAATATATTTTTTAGCATTAATGTTTTGTTAGTCTTAAATAATCAAAAATGTTTTACCACCCTCTAAAAACAGTTATTCTCCGTGCACCACTAATGACTTCATTCACAGCCACCACAACCTTTGTTACAACACCCCTCCCCCCCAACACCACCTCTTGTAAAAGCAATATCAAATTAGTAATTGCCATGTAACTTTGGTGCTATTACCTAGGGCTGTGCATTAGGCTTTGGATAAGAGCCAAAAGCCAAAATAGCGCTTTTTCAGTTTTTGATATATTGCTATATTTGGCTCGGGCAATAACAAGAGAGTTAGAGAGACTTGCTGAAGCTTTCTAATAGCCCTGGGGAATGATATTTAGGCATAGGCTTTAGTGACTGTGAGTTGGGCTCTTGCTGAGCTTCTTCAAGATGTCGCTTGTTTCCTTTTAAAATAAGCCTGGATTAAAACTCAGCACTCTTAAAAAAAAGCAAGGAGTAAAACTCAGCACTCTTAGTATTGCAACCCCAAAGCATAACTAAACCACACTGGCAGTGCTGATGCAATGACCTAACAAACAGCTACTTATCTGGGTGAGTAATATGACAATCTCTTCTGTGACGGAATTTAGAGAGGGAATATTCAGAGTGAACACTGATTTCGACAAGCTTGGTATATTTGTATCTATTTTAACAAAGTAGATAAGAAGCGGTATTCAACTTCTACTTGAATTGTGGTTCCAAATATTTGTTTTGTTCTTTCTGTATTATGTATCTTGGTTTCTTCAAAATTTTGGTATTTTGGTATTCCGTATTTTTCTCACTTCAGCAGTAGTTTGGTGAGGGGGGGAGGGGTTAAAAACGGTTTTAAATGAGAATGTAATTTCTTCATTCAGGATAAAACACATTTGTATTTACTTTCAAAATGTTTGAAAAACCCTGCCAAATAGTACTGCCAAAGTGAACAAAGTACTGAATCCCAAAATACTGAACACAAAATACTGAAGAAATTAAATTTGCTGAAATGCCAAAGTGAAGATACCAAGGAAACAAATATGGATATTCATTTGAAGGGAATGAATATGCAAATTATCTTTGTGAATATAAAAATTAGGTTTATTTCAGACCATTTTTTTTTCTTTTTTCTTTTCTTTTTTTCTTTTTAAACTAAGTGATTAGAAATAACATTTTTTTTTTGCTTTTAAAAACTTTGTATGGCCTTGTGGGACAATGGTAGTAGGAGTGAGGGAGAGAAAGATCTATTCTACATGCAGAATGGATTGAATGGGGTGGGGGATCTTGGAAGAAAAAAGGGAAATGGAGGAATAGGACAAGCAAAGATGGAGACAGCTGGGAAATTATTTATTTATTTATTTATTATTTTACCTCATTCCTCTTGCTCATCCATCCCTCCTCACCCTTCCCCCCACCAAATGCCTGATGGAAAAGCCAGGTTGTACAGCTTGGTCAGAAAGCAAGGGGATCCAGGGGCTGAGGTGAATCTCCGCCGGGAGGGTATTCCACAGCGACAGTGCGGCCTCCAAGAACACCGACCGGTCTGTTCAGACCCACCAATAATGCGGGACCTAGGATTGTGCTCCTCCATGACTGTAGGGGTCATCCAGGGCCCCAGGGGGTGAGGCGATCCTTTGGGTAAGCAGGGCCCAGACTGTAAAGGTCAAATCCAGCACCTTGAATCAGACCTGGAAGACAATAGGCAGACAGTGCAATGCTTGTAGCACTGGTTGGATGTACTCCCTGTGACCCATCCCAGTAAGGAGACGGACTGCCTCATTTTGCACCAGTTGTAGCTTCCAAACCATCACCATGGGCAGCTCCACGTAGAGCGCACTGAGATAACATTGACAAGAGCTAAAAAAGCAAAAGAGAAGCAAAAAATAGCGAGGGAATGTACATAGGGCAGCTAGAGACTTAATACTAAATGATCCTGCTGAAGAAGCAGGGAGTGGCTGTTCATAAAGTGTCACACATGAAACTGGGGAGGAGGTTATTAGCAAATTTATGACAATTTGTGATGGGAGGTGGAGGTATTGGTTGTATATGATTTCACTTTCCCATTACAAACTGTCACAAGTTTGCTAACCTCCCTCCACGCGTTGATGTGGACAGTCACCCTCCCTCCTACCAAAAAAAAAAAAGCCTATGAAGAGAAATTTTTGATGGGAATTTCCTAATCAGCTCTACTTAATGGGTTAAATTCACCAATGGTGGCTTTTGGGGTGGACCTCTGTAAATGCACGTGCCAAATGTGGTGGTTTGGTGTGGGGATTTCTTGCCTCCTTAATGCTGCTGAAAAGGGAGCAGCATTAGCCCAGAAGGGGATAGCATACCATTGCGTAAAAACAGATGTGACAGCAGCCGACTCTGGCCCTCTTTGTCACACTTTGGCCTGGATCTCACTTGCACATATATGCAGGCACTGCCAGATGTTGGACTGCAATTGCCTGGGCTCATGTTGGTGACTAGCCTGGACTTTGACCCTAGGAAACCCCTGAAGTCAAAGCCTGGGTTAAGACCTGCCTAACTGGGCCAAAATGGGCCACAGCAGCCTATCATGTCTATTCCCGGACTGCCTGTCATTGGCTACCATAGCTGCCTGTTATGGTGGGGAGTAGGGTACTGGGTGCAGCGTGGGGATGGGGACGGCTGCACGTTTGGTGTGCTCCCCACCCTCCTGGCCACAGGCATGTCTGTTTGGTGCCCTGACTGGATCTGGACTGTGTCTGCTGTGACTTCTGGCTGCTGCTGCGCAGCTTCACTTTTTTACCCATACAGGTTGGAGGTTGAATGGAGAGGGACATGGAATATTTTAGATAATCACTAGTCATTTATAAAATACATTTTCACAATTACAAATGCGTACATTGAAAATCACCTTTAAATCAGTTGCACATATAGCTGCTGAGTCAAGGATCAAAATTTCTGGATTCATTCCTGTTGAAGAGCTACTGACAGAAGGCAAAAACAGATGTGTGGGAGGCATGGCGGCTCCCTGGCCTGTCCCAGAGTGGGAAACAGTGGTCACCCTTCTGGGGCACTGAACAAATGTGCCTGTGGCAGGAGAGTCATCCTGCCACCCGCATGCACGGGGAAGGATAGCGAGCTCAAGAAATGAGTGGGCTGCTGGCCATACCCCTGCCTCACTTCTAGTGCTCTTCCTCCTGCCCATTGACAGACAGCTATGGTGACCAGCCATGGCACACAGCCATGGCAGCTCCTGTCCCAACGTGTGGATGGTGGGGTTGAACAAATGTGCTGACCTGAGTTGGCCTGTTTTGTCCCATGTGGGTGGGCACAAAACAATTGTTTTTACCCAAAATTAATGTCTAAAGTAAGGTAAGGAAAACCACTAACCACTGTAGGTGAATAAAAACTCTTTAATTCACATGTGAGCAGGTAAGCCCTTTCAGTTTACTTTTAAGAAGTGCATGGGTCAAATTCTGGCTTCAGATTTGTGTTTCAAGGTCTCCCATCAACTTCCAAGAGAACCTATTGTTGGAATGTGCAACAGTCACAAGTAAAAGCCCCTTGCAAGCCCTGCAAGCTCAATATGGGGCTTGTCCAGTAGGGGGAGGATCAGGGGATGAAACAGGTTTTTTTTTCCTCTCCTTGTCTCCTCTCTTCTTCGCTCTCTGTACTCCATCTTGTCCCATGTAGTCTGAACAGTATGGAAGCATGTCTTCTGAGTTCTTAGTAAAGTTCTGTTTTGAAGAAACTTCTGCTGTGTGTTATTCAACAGAAAGCTAACTCTACAATAGGTTATGGGCCCAGAACATCTTCAACGCAATTTTGAAGACTAGAAGCAGCCCAGAAGGAGTGAAGACTGTGAAAAAAAACTCCCGGACACAAAGGCCTACTGACTGTGAGTAAGAAGGCCTAAATCCCAGAAGGGGATAGGGAGGGAAGCAAGTATGGCAAGCAGTTCAGAGCTCAGATTTTCAGTAGGAAAGCTGAACAATGTAAACTACCAATTGTGGAAGTTTAAAGTGGAAATGCTGCTGTCTAAAGATGATCTATGGGAGGTGATTACCACGAACAGACCAGCAGCAAATCACGAGGAATGGGATAAAAAGGACAGGTTAGCAAAGGCTACAATAAGTTTATTGGTAGAAGATGACCAGCTAATCCATATAAGAAGTGAGACCACAGCAAGAGGCATGTGGATTGCATTGCAAAACTTGCATGAGAGAACTAGCCTGAATAGCAAACTGTTTCTACTGAGGAAACTATACAAAATGAGGCTTGGCAAAGAAAGTGAAATGCAGGAGCATATAAATGCCATGTTGGAAGTAGTGGCACAGCTGCGCGGCATTGGAGAAGATATAAAGGACAGCCATGTGGTAGCCCTACTCCTCTGCAGCCTGCCTGAATCTTACAGTGCCCTCATCAATGCCCTGGAGACAAGGCCAGAGGCTGAACTGAAGCTGGAATTTGTTAAAGGTAGACTTGCGGATGAATTCCAGCGCAGAAAGGAGAACCTGCAGAATGATCTAAAGCAGGGTAATGAGACTGCACTGAAAACCTCAGACAAAGCTCCTAAGAGGGAAACCAGAGTATGCTTCAGATGCAAAAAGGAGGGACATTTAAAGAAAGACTGCTATATATGGAAAGCAGAACAGCAGAAACTGTCTCCACGAACACCTAAGCAGAGGGCTAAAGTCACAAACAGCAACACAGTCGCTCAACAATGGAGTGGGTGCTTCAGAGCAACGCAAGACAGCTCATCCCAAAATTGGTGTGTAGACTCCGGGGCAACGAGCCACATGACTAGCGATAAAGGATTCTTCACAGGACTGGATCTGAGCAGTAAAGAAAGGATCTACCTTGCAGATGGGAGAAGCATCAACGCGGAAGGAATTGGACAAGGATTCCTGTACTGCAACCAGTCACAGGGAGGCACACTGACCATACCCATGAAAGATGTGCTCTATGTGCCCAACTTAGAAGGGGGACTCCTGTCCATGAGGCGCCTGGCAGCGAGGGGGCTCACCATCCGTTTCCAGGGAGACGAATGCACAATTCAAAGTGGGACAAAAGTACTGGCCAGAGCCACTGCAGATGAGCACCTGTACCGTCTGAGCACAGCGAAAGAACAGGCGAAGCTCACTGCGCACAAGCCACACGATGACTGCATCCACCTGTGGCATAGACGCATGGGACATAGACACCCAGACAGCATCAAGGAAATGCACAGACAGCAGTTGACCAAAGACCTTAAGGTATCAACGTGTCCCGTGATCATGAAATGCGACTGTTGCATCAAAGCCAAAGCCACGAGGGCTACGCTTCCTAAGAAGAGTCAGAATAGAGCCACGAAACCGCTTGATCTTGTACACAGCGACGTCTGCGGCCCAATGAAGGTTCCCACGCCAGGAGGCAACCGGTATATGGTAACTTTCATTGACGACTATTCAAGGTACACGATCACGTACGTCATGAAGAGTAAAGATGAAGTATTCGACAAACTTCAGGACTATGTGACCATGACGAGCAACATGTTCCAGCGCAGACCAAAGACACTGCGGACTGACAATGGAGGTGAGTTCACAGGAAAGGAAGTAGAGGACTTCCTGAGACTCCATGGAATTGAGCACCAAAAGACAGTGCCATATACACCCGAGCAGAACGGAACAGCTGAAAGGAAAAACAGAACGCTAACCGAAATGGTTAGATGCATGTTAACAGACTCTGGACTACCAGAAAGATACTGGGGCGAAGCAGCAGTTGCTGCTACCTACCTACAAAATCGGCTGTATTCTAGAACAGTGAGGAAAACTCCATATGAACTGTGGCATGGTCAAAAACCTAGTGTGGGCCACATCAGAGTATTTGGAAGTAAGACTTACGTATATATCCCAGAGGAGAAACGTACCAAGCTGCAAAACAGAGCAGTGGAAGGCATCCTCGTAGGATACAGTGAGCATTCCAAAGGCTACAGGATCCTGGATCCACGCACAGACAGAATAACCATTAGTAACAGTGTGACCTTTGTGGAAAACTCAAGCGACAGTGTGATGACTCTCCAAGGTCCAGGCGAAGGAGAACAATCAACCACGGACGAAACCACTGAAAGGGAGCAATCCTCTGAACAAATAGTCGAAATCGGCACAAAGGTAACAGAAGTGCAGGAACAGACACAGCCGGCTGCTGATGCTGAGCCAAGGCAGTCGACGAGGTCTAACAAAGGCATTCCCCCCACTCATCTGTCCTACAAAGTCAGCACCAGTAAATTGTCAGAGCCAGCATCCTGGGAGGACATCTCGCAGATGTCAGAAGGGGAAGCAGAAAAATGGGTAAGAGCGGCTGAAGAAGAAGTAAAGTCCATGCAGGACAACGCGACGTGGACACTTACTCCACTGCCCGCAGGGAGAAAGACTATAGGTTGTAAATGGACATTTAAAATAAAGTACAATGCGCAGGGAAATATTGAACGGTACAAGGCCCGACTTGTCGCGAAAGGATACTCCCAGAAGTACGGAGAAGACTACGATGAAACATTTGCACCTGTAGTTAAGCACACTACAATCAGAACATTGTTAAGTATAGCTACCTGAAGAGGAATGCAAGTCAAGCATATGGACATGAAAACAGCATTCCTAAATGGTGAGTTGAAGGAAGATATTTACATGGACTAACCACTGGAATTTGCAGACGTTGATCATTTCCTGAAAGACTCACAGGAACAAGGACTCATAGATCTGCAATACTGTCCTACAGATGATATGACAGCGGATGTGTTCACAAAGCCACTAGCAGGGGAACGCCATCACAAGCAACCTAGTGGGTTTAACTAGTAACTGTTGAGAAGGGGTGTTGGAATGTGCAACAGTCACAAGTAAAAGCCCATTGCAAGCCCTGCAAGCTCAATATGGGGCTTTTCCAGTAGGGGGAGGGTCAGGGTATGAAACAGTTGTTTTTTCTCATTGTCTCCTCTCTCTGTCCTCCATCTTGTCCCATGCAGTCTGTTCAGTATGGAAGCATGTCTTCTGAGTTCTTAGTAAAGTTCTGTTTTGAAAAAACTTCTGCTGTGTGTTATTCAACAGAAAGCTAACTCTACAATACCTATCACCCCCAATCCTTCAATCATTACTTAAGCAAACCTGCCATGACAGTTCAGTCTATTCACATTAGCTTCAGTCCCAAACCCACCTCAGTGTGAGGTACAATGTTTTGTTAACAGGGCTACACACAACTCCCGCATGGAATCCAGGCACACACTTGCACTTTACTCTGCCCGTTTAACTTTACTCATATTGAAAGAAGTAGGGCTACACACAGGAGTAAAGTTACATACAAGTTTTGGGACTGGATCTTTATTCTTACTCAGTCTCCACTTATCACTTTATCAAGTGGTTAGAATAATATACCTAAGACAGAAGTCTAATTCAGATAACACCCTTTCCCCTTGCAAATTAGGGATGTGTGAATGCGTTTCAGATGTTTGGAGTTCGGGCCAAACTCGGCCTATTCAGACAACTGAATCGAATGTCCGAACCGAACGTTCAAACGGCCAAACAGTTCGTAAAAGTTCAGATGAGTTCGGCGACTGGAAAAACATGATTTTGGGTGGGATAAACATGTCTGGAAGGGTGAGGCAGCTGAGGAGCAGAATTCCTAGCATCAGGGGTGGAGACCAGAGGTGGTTTCAGGGCCAAATGATACTGATACCGGAAAAAAAAAAATCAATTTCGGTATCAGTATTGATAGCGCTATTTTCGGATGTTTGGCTGACTTCAGCCGAACTGAACTCCGCCGAACTGAACAACCAAACCCGAACTTGGGTTTTGAACCAAACGACTGAATGACCAAACGTCCGAACATCTGAACCGTGTTCTGTTTGCACATCCCTATTGCAAATGCACTAATTGTTCCTGAATCTGCATTTGTCTTATTCAGTGGCAACATATTGTCATTGGTTTCATGGAATCTGTTTCAGGAGGTACAGCCAACTGGGGCTGTGGATGTTTTGGGGGCAGTTAGCGCCACCTGTTGTGAACTGAATCCGTGCCTGCCTGTCCTGGCTGGTCAAGGCCTGCTGGGAGATGTTAGGGTCGTTGCTAGAGGGGGTGATCAACACCTCCCTTCGAGAGGGTAGAGTGCCGGAATGTCTGAAGAAGGTGGTGGTCTGGCCTCGGAACAAGAAACCATTGCTTGACGTTGATTCGCTCATCAGCTATTGGCCAGTCTCTAACCGTCCCTTTTTAGGGAATGGGTGGTGGCTCAGTAGCTCCAGGAGCATCTATATAGCCTCAGCTTCCTAGATCCCTCCCAGTCTGCCCAGGGTATGGCACTGAGGCTGTGCTTGTGACCTTGGTTGACGACCGGTAGCGGGAGATGGACCAGGGATGTTTGACCTTACTGGTCCTATTCAATCTCTTGGCTACTTTTGACATGTTTGATCATGGGCTGTTGGTGACTCGATTGCAAGACCGGACAGGATTGGGTGGGATGGTTCTACAATGGTTCCGTTCCTACCTAGTCAGTAGGACCCAACAGGTGGTGCTGGGGGATAAGTCATCTTCCCCCAGTGACCTTTCATGTGGTGTCCTGAAAGGTTCCATTCTGTCCCTGCTCTTGTTCAACGTGTACATGCAGACATTAGGCGAGGTCGTGAGGTGGTTTGGAGTGAGTTGTCATCAATATGCTGATGACACTCCGCTGTGCCTCTCGTTTTCATCGGACCCAGGCCTGGCAGTCTCTGTGCTTTCCTAATATTTGACGGCTGTGGGGGACTGGATGAGGCAGAGTCGACTGAAGCATAATCCTGACAAGACAGAGGTAATGTTGATGGGGAGAGTGGCAGGTGTGAGTTTCCCCATCATTGACGGGGTTTGTTCCCTACTGGTCTCCCAGGTGCGGAGTCTAGGTGTGCTCCTGGAATCTGTAGGACCACCTCACTCCCCAGGTACTCCATAGGCCCCCATGGTCCACTGGGGGCACCTTCTTGGAGGTCCCCCGAGTAAATCGGGGGGCCACTATGGAGAGGGCGTTCTCAGTGGCTGCACCTCAGTTGTGAAACTCCCTCCTGGAGGAGGCTCTCCTGGCCCTGGCCCTGCTCACTTTTTGTCAGGCTTGTAAAATCTGGTTGTTCTGCCAAACATTTGGTGGAGGGGATGGGTGAGGGAGGGAGGGAGGGATGGGATGGGGGATAGGGGTGGTTGAGGGCTAGGGGGCGGTTTTTTTAATGTTTTATGTTTATATTTTTATGGCTTCGCCCTCAAGTGGTTTTATATTTGTTTTTTATGTTTTATATTTTTATATTTTTACTTTGCAGAAGGGGCGGGGTATAAATGTGTATAATAAATACATAAAATAAATAATATTCACACGTTTTCTGACTACCTGTCAGCCGC
>QEPC01003743.1:7448535-7460642 GCA_003113815.1 Sphenodon punctatus | reverse complement strand
GGGAGATGGAAAGGGGAGGTGGTGCCGCTTCTTACTGGGAATCCGCAAAAGTTTTGCTCCCGCCAATCAGTTCCTATGACGCGGCAACATTTGCGGCAAACCGCCGCTGCAGCCGTCGGAAACAACCTCTGCCGACCCACGCCGCGATGTGCGGAATAGGGGTTTCCGTCGGTAACAGCTGCCGCGGCGGCATGCCGCTACAGTCCTAGTGGGTAAGGTGATGGGTGTGATGTTCCCTGTTATTGATGGGGTTCGTCCCCCATTGGTTCCCTAGGTTCGTAGTCTGAGAGTGCGCCTTGATGCCTGCTCCGTCTGGATGTCCAGTTGCATACTGTGGTGAGGACCATGTTCCACCAATTGCATCTGTTGTGATGGCTTCAGCTGCATATCTCAGACTCCAACTGGTCACTATCATCCATGCTTTCATTACCTTGAGATCGGACTATTGTAACGCGCTCTACATGGGGCTACCCATGGTGACAGGGATGGGTTGCCACGAGTACATTACACCAGTGCTCCATTCTCTGCACTGGCTGCCAATAGTCTTCCGGGGCCAATTCAAGGTGTTGGTTTTGATGTATAAAGCCCTAAATGGACTGGGCCCCACTTGTATTTCCTCCCTTGTCTTTCTTAGATTGTAATTCCCCTCAGGCAGGGACCCTGTCCTCTCTCAGCAATTGTAAAGCTCCAGGTACATTGCTGGAACTATATAAATACTTAATAATAATAATAAATAATAATTAAAATAAATAATAATTAAAAATCCCAGGCTTCCTGTGTCTGGCTTCTGAGCTACAAGATAATGAACTATGTCCTTCTCCCAAATTACTAAGTGCACAGTTTGCTGCATATAATCACAAATTCTCTAAATTTACTTTTGATGTTCATCAACCAATTTTTTACTTCTGCTGGGCTCAAAAACATCACCATTTTAGGCCTATTTAAGGCCTTTAAAAGTAGTCTAGACAAACATCTTTCAGAGGTGGTTGGTACTGTGGGTCCTGCCTACTGCCAGAGGGCTAATCTAGATAACAATGGGGGTTCCTTCCAGGTATGAACCCAGGACATTCAGAGGGTCTGTTAGACGAGACCTATGGAGGTAGTACATCTGGCCAACTCATGATGGTTTCACAGGTTTTCTAGCATGGTAAACCTTTCAGACAACCTACAGCCCATGGGAGAAGCCAGCATAGGCTGAGACGTGTGGGTTTGCCCTGTGGGTTTAACATGCTATGTAAAAGAGCCCTTATTGTCTAGGTGGTTGTTGTGTGACCTTTAATCTTTTCCTAATTGTAGGGCCAAAAATAGTTATAAATAAAGTCACATAAGTTATTAAGCTGCACAAAGATTATAGCACATATTAGACAGACTGTGTCAGACAGTGGTTGCAGAAACTAGCATAAATCCAGTTTCTAAAATCTTCAGTAATGTCTCCACAATGGTAAAATGCTGCCATTTTGAATTTGTGTTTAGTACATATATTTTTATGGAATAGGCCCTAGCGGGACTAATACGCAGCTAGTAACCATGAGAATGACACAACATAATACAGACAATGGAGATGCTGTAGGAATCTAACAGCAAGAGATCCCATATGTATAGATGTGGAAAGCACAGGAAACCTGGTGGTAGTATGTCAGGTTAAGCTGTGTGCGTACCATACAGTAGGCAGACGCTCCTTACTGTTCCAAACAAATTTGGAACAGTTGGTTAATATGGGAGAGCAAAATATATGGAAAATTAAAATAGATAATGTTGAAATCCAATTAGTCAAGGTAAGGCAAGTAGAAAAACTAAAAATTAAATAGCACTACGCACACTCTCTTTGAGGTGTTGTTTTCCTTTTTCAGAGTTAATTTAGTACCTATGAAAATTGTAGGGATGTGCAGTGCAGATGATATCTGTATCTGTATTTAGTGTAATGAGGTCCAGAACTCTACCTGTATCTCATATGTATTTATTTATTTTAATTTACACCCTTCCCTTCCCTGAAGGCTAAGGGCAGTTTACAATAATAAAACACACAAAATACAAATAAAATACTGTAAAATTCCATTAAAACCCCCCAGAAACCACCCACGCCTATCACCACCTGCCAAATGCTTTGCCAAAAATGAAGGTTTTACACCGCCTCCAGAATATGCTCTGATTTCTCTTCAGATCATACACATCTTTTGCCTTTTACTAAAGAATATGCTCTGATAGATCTTCAGGGAAGGGAGTTCCATAATACTAGGGGCAGCAGCTGAAAACATCTCTCTGTGGGCCTTTGTTGTATGGACAAGATTGGCAGATGGTACGCACAAGAGAGTGCTCCCGGCCAACCATAGGGGTCTCAGTGGATCATGAAAGGAAAAGCAGTCTCTTGGATATTTATTTACATTTTTATCCTGTCCTTCCCCAAAGGCTCAGGGCGATTTACAAAAGCAAAACCACAAAATAATAAAAAAATTAAATATAATAGAACCCCCCTAAAAATCCCTAACCTCAACCCCACCCCACCCAAAACCGCCATCCACCCAGCCTCAATCCCCAACTGCAAACAAACAACATATGTGGGGCCCAGGCTGTTTAGGGCTTTAGAGGTCAAAACCAGAATCTTGAACTGTGCCCAGAAAGCTATAGGAATCAAGTGCAGACTGCAAAGCACAGCTGTAATGTGCTCATGGTGACCTAGCCCTGAAGGGAGTCAGACCGCCGTGTTCTGCACTAGCTGCAGCTGCTGAACAGGCATGAAGGACAGCACCACGTAGAGTGCATTGCAGTAATCTATCATGTGCAATAGGCCTTTTTTGAGATTTAGCCAGTAATGTGAAATAACAGTTTTGGCAGTTGCCATTCCAAAATAACCAAGGTGACCTAACCAAAATTTATGGGAAAGGTATCCAACAGAAGGAAAAAGACAGCAGTTGTTATATGCTTCACTGAATGAATTGGATAGTGTGAATTCAATGGATATATTTGTTTTTATCAGATATTCATTTCACCTCTACAGGTTATCTTCTTTAGGGTCCAGGCATCCTTAGAGAATGACAAAAAGCAGAACATGGGTCATGAGATGAAGAGCACCAGACAAGCATTTTTGTGGCAGGAGGCTATCAACAAGAAGAAGCAGTTTCCTCAGAATACTATCTACAAACAACCTGAGCAATTTCAGGCCTATTGTCTGGGTTGACTTTAATTGTTATGCTGCTGTTAGAGAGAACACCTGGAGTTTCTTTAAAGAAAAGGCAAGGATATTGTCCTTTTCCACTCCCAGGAGCATAATCTTTAAAATGTCTCTACTGTTTTTCCAGTGGAGCAAGCTTCTTATCACATTGTGTTGCCATGTGTAGTGAGGACTTCGGGGGGGATTCAACCCTCTGGCTCCAACTGAAATTGGTACTGGTTGTCTCTCGCCTTCCAGTCTTAAAAACACTTGACAATTTGACATTCTCACTGCTAAGTGGAACTGGCAGAGGCTCATCAACAATAGGACATTGTTATCCACCCTGGCAGAAATCATACCAACAGCCTTATGCGAAGTGATGACTTGCATTTACTTCCAGGAAGGTGAATGCAATTGGGTGTCAGTTGTTCCCAGGGTATGACTAGGGAAAAATGAGGAAGTTGCTTAAAGAACTTGTGTTCTTCCCGCTCCCATCTCAGTCATCTTGGAAATAGATTGCAAATTGTTTAAATCTAAAAATGCTGCATAGTAAATGTCTCATTATTATACAATATTTTGATATGCCTTGCACAAAGCCTAATATGCTCCAATGATTGGTTTCAGATGTTGTGTCTTTATCAGGCCCATAATGCTAGGCAAAAGATGAAGGCAAATTGTTAGTGCCACTGTGCTTGCCAATAATCTTTTCTTTTCCCTGCCCCCCTCCCCCCCCCAAAGAATCTGGTTGCATTAATGAGACTGTTTTCACAATGCACACTGCACTGACCTTTCACGTCTGGGACAGGCATACAAATCCTGCCTCCGCCAGAATGATGGAAAGCAATTTGGATCTGAAGGCTATAAATGGTCAAAGCTGAAATGGATTCTGACAAGTCGTAGCTGAATTCCTGTTGCACAGAAACAGCCATTCCCCCTCCTCCTTCTCTGCTCCTTTTAAATGGTCCAAAATTGGCTGTTTAATATCTGAGAGCCAGAGACTGTAGGAAATGGAAGGATTTTATTGGGGCCAGCTGAAGGTGCTCTCATCAGGTGAATGGAGGTGTGTTGACAGCCCTTGAGTGTGCTAGTGAGTGACATTCAAGTCCGGCATCCTAAAGTGACCTCGAAGAAAAGCGTATGAAGAAATTAACGGAAGAATTTAAAAAGGGTTAGGTTTCCAGCGCTGTCATCTTATTTCACGATACTCACTAAATAAATAAAGAGACAGATTAAATATTTTCCTTTCACTACCCTGTCGTTGTATGGACCTGTTGACAAAAATGAGTAATGCGACATTTGAGTAGAAAATGTTGAATGCAAGCAAAAGTCCGCCCTACTTAAAAGGATCATTATAATACTGCATACAATAAATGCTGTAAAAACTGTAACTTAATTAAGGGAGTATTCACCTTTTCCTCTTCTAGTGTTGGCTGGCCTCTTTTTTTTTTTTTCATGATCATTCACAGTGCGCGTCTTAGATTAAACCAGATTATATAACATTTTCACTGAGTAGAAGGCAACAGAGGGCTCAGTGACTTTCCTGAGCAGTAAACCATCTACATTCTACTCCTGAATGCAAAACCCAACAAAGGCTAGAAGGTACAGGAGGAGAATTGGATTTCTTGGCTTTAGATTCTTGAAAGAAATGAGCTTTTCTCTTCCTTCAGTTCTCTTGGACTTTGATGCTATGGGTTGTGCCACTGCTACCCATGGAGAATTAAAATGCCTGAAACTAATGGTTTCTTTTTCTTCATTTCCTAAGTATGTAGTTAGAAAAGGTCCACCTACTATGCAAAGCCAAAGGAACTACTTAGAGAACATCGAACTATTATCCATGCATTATCTTTTATTTTTCTTCTTTTTTCTCTCTATGGCTCTATAGGAAACACCTGCACTGGGGGTCTGGACCCACTATGCCAGCTGACTTCTTTCATCCATGCACTGGCTTGGGGGTCAGCCTGACAAACAGGTGTTATTCCTCAGAATAGCTTTCCTGTCTGAATCCAAGTGGATCACAAGGGCCGAAATTTACCATAGGAGGTCAGAGGTCAAACACAGCAGCACCACGTCCCTTGGGGACCAAGCTTACCAGGTGTTTAATATTATCAGAGGTTATTTTCTGAAACTGTGATAGAGTGTTCTCAGCGATTCAAAATAAATTTAACGAGAATGGGTTTAAAAGCCCCCACATTAGAGGATGTCTGTACAATGGACAGAGAGGTTAAAGTTAATTCGATCAGGCATATGTACTTTCTCCAGAAAGGAACATATGCACTCAGTGGCTTGGCCCCATTTGTTGCAATTTTGGGTCTCATTTCCATTTGCAAGAAAGATAACTACTTGCATATGGAAGCAATAAATAAAAGAAGTCATTAAAATTTCTCTAATTTAAAAAAAATCTTAATGAAGTAATGTCTTTGCCAGGGCATTCAGAAATGTAAATTAGAGATTGTAAGGAAACCTATTAAAGGGATTTCTATGTTCCTAGTCTTTTTTAATCTAATGAATTTATGAATTGCCAGTTGTTAGGTCGCAGACTGTTAATTTCCTATGTGTTTAGTTAAGCAGTAAAAAGTGTGGGGGTGGGTGGGGGGGAACAATGAACCCAGCTAATATTTTCATATGACACATTAAGTCTATTAGATTGTAATTACTAATCAAAACGAACAATGGAGTGTACAAAACGTCATCCAAAGGGGACTCAGAAGAGTGTGCCAAAGTATCTGTTTCTTGGTTATAAATGCTGGCAGGGCTTTAAAAAATTTAAAATTCTTTTGCTTTTGCCAACTCCCCACACACAATAAGTGTTAAAAGGTTGAGAAATTTACTGAGTGGTTTTACTAGAAGTAAGGGAAATTCTAAAGAAAACAATATCCATGTATGGCACCTACTTAACAGTCACATGTCTCTGAGTAGTAAAATTAGAAGCATGGTAACACCATACCCTACTAGACTGACTGTCTCTGCTCCAATGCCTGCAGAAAGATTTACATAATTGTTTCCTAGCAAACAGAAGGATCATAGAGACTCCCCTCAGTGGCAAAATGAAAAGACCAAACATTCAAGGAGTAATGTGCCGAACCTTAGTTATCCAATTTTTGCAGAGTGGGAACTGCTTTGATGGGTGAGATGTAGAGTCTGTGCACCTTAACTTCGCTTTAACACCACTTTAACATTTCTTATGCATGTTGCAGGGATGCATAGGGTGACAATACAGTCCTGAAACATGCATAAGAAAAAAATTAATGGTGTTAAAGCAGAGTTACATGCATGTCTGTTTTCACCCATAGTCTCTCTTAGTTTGAATAGTATATAATTCAGAGAGTGCTTAACTCCAGTTGAAAGTCAAAGGTTGTCTTTAGACATAACAAAGGTCTGGTGTCAAAACACTTAAGCACATGTTTGGCCATTGTGTGTAAGCACCATAACAATCCCAACACCAATGTGGCCACCCGTTGAACATGCGATGTGAATACCATTGTATCACAAGAACAATTTGCATGTTCTGGCTGAACACGTGGCCAACGTTGTGTCTAATGATATCACAAGACATATTAGCAGGTACAACACAGAGAACGAGGCGGCAGTGCTTGAATGCAAAACACTGATTTGCCCCAAGACGGGCTGTGGGTCTATACAGAGCCAAACCAGTGTTTATATCAAGGTACAAACACACATTGGGTGTCTTTAGACATAATTCTGTTCAGTGTTCTGTAACACAGTGCCCTACCGTTACAGTGTTTAGACATATGGGATGAGCGAATGCAGTTCGGAAGTTTGGAGTTCAGCCCGAACTCAGCCTGTTCGGACGACCAAACTGAACTCCGAACTGAACGCTTGAACTTCCGAACAGTTTGGAAAAGTTTGGATGAGTTTTGGGGTGAGAAAAACGTGACTTTGGGCTGGAAAAACATGACTGGAAGTGGGAGGCAGCTGAGGAGCAGACTTCCTGGCACCAGGGGTGGACACCAGGGGTGGTTTCATGGCCAAAAATACCGATACCAAAAAAAATTAATTTTCTGTTTCGGTACCGATAGTACTTTTTTTAATGTTCGGCCGAGTTTGGATGAACCGAACTCCACAGAACTGAACAGCTGAACCCGAACTCGAGTTTCGAACCAAATGACTGAACATCCGAATGTCAGAACTGCATTCTGTTCACCCATCCCTATTAGACATACTGTCAACACAGGGTAATTTCAGACATGACTGGCCGTTCAGTCCACGATGCTGAATCACGGTCCAGGATCCATTTTGGATTCCGGACAGGAATCAGTCTGGTCGTCCATTAGACTTGCCGGCCTGATTCCTACAGGGGAATGGGGAGGGGGCGGGACTACGCACTGCGACATGCGGCTGAACAGCCCCGCCCCCCCATACTCCCCCAGCCGCCTGCCCTCTGGGAGATGGGTGGGCGCAGCGGCCAATTCGACCGCAGCGCCCAATCCCGCATTGTGGTCTGGACCACGATCTGGGATGGGCCAACATAACAGACGTTATGTTTGGCCGATCCCAGATTGTGGTCCAGCTAACCATGATTCTGGACCTCCAGCTGGCCGGAGGTCCAGAATTGTGGTCAATGTGATTCCCGCTGGAGGTTCACTGTGGTGAACATCTGGTGGAACTCACATCAGACGTTACGGGACAAACAGCCACCACAGGGGATTCACTGTGGTTGACCTTGGTCTCGTAACATCTAAAATTACCCACAGTGTTCACCCCAAACACTGATTAAACTGTCAAAACCTGGCAGTTGTTCACTTCCAGTGTTTGGAGTGAACACTGTGGGTGAAAACAGACATGACGCGAACCACCCTTTAACCACCCTTGGTGCTCATTTATGCATGTTTCAGGGCTGCATAGGGCACCAATACAGCCCTGCAACATGCATAAATAACCACCAAGGGTGGCTAAAGTGTGGTTAGTGTCATGTCTGTTTTCACCCTGTGCTGACGGTATGTCTAAACACTGTAATGGTAGGACACTGTGTTATAGAACACTGAGCAAATGTTACGTCTAAAGACACCCATTCAGAACCTGTTGATGTTATGTCTAAAGACACCCAAGGGAGCTTGGGGGTGCCTAACTCCCATTTGAGGTTGTCACACTTTCAGTGTTTTTAGATGACATGGGCAGGAAAGGGGGTCCGTGATTAGTGTGAGGGGAAGGGTGCTTGGGAGCTCTGCGAAGTGGAGCACTTCACATGAGCGGCCCCATGCACAGCTACCCTGCCTTCAAACCTCCCACCCTTCAGCACATGGGGCACTCTGGCTTTTTGCCAAAAACCCTGTTTGGGGGTGGGGGGGACAGAGATACATGGAGGATGGGTGGGCGTGGGAGCACACCCCCACATGACATTCAGATCAATGTCTGAATGTTGTGTGGGGGTAAGCATCTCTTGCTTGGGGCCGTCTCATTTAAAAACACCCTGCAACATTTAAGGTGATAAAACCTGTGGAAGAAGTGGTGAAACACAACCCTGTAATCCACCGTGGACTTATTTTGTGATGAATGAACACTTTTACCAGAGAACCTCTTCTACAGTTTACCATGGATTTGTCACATGACAGGAGTGATCACACATCACAAATAAGCACTGCATGGGAATTCACCATAGATTTTTTTCTGGGGTTTTTGTTGGCTTTAACACTCAAAATCATGATTTCTCAAAGTACTCTTAGGACCTCTCAGAAATCTCACTCTCACTACTGAGGATGTGGCAGACCACTTTGGATGTGGGCCACTTTGAAAATTAGTGGAAGTTTCATAGGCGCACAAGAGTTGGGAGTGGGGGGGCTTAAGGGGTTGTTCAGGATGGGGGAAGAAAAGGAGGGTCCAGGGCATGAATCAAATCCAACTATCCTTGAGTGCATGCCCAAATATCTGCTCCTTTCCCCTGAGTTTACTCTTTTGTTTCATGAGGGTAGGGAAGGGACTGGATCCATGGATCAAAGTCAGGATCAAAGTCCCTACCTCTGTGATAGATAAACAAAGTTGGT
Source organism: Sphenodon punctatus (assembly GCA_003113815.1). NCBI lineage: Eukaryota > Metazoa > Chordata > Lepidosauria > Sphenodontia > Sphenodontidae > Sphenodon > Sphenodon punctatus. Next base: position 7,451,495 of record QEPC01003743.1, on the reverse strand, counting down.
GATACTTTCTACAGGCTTCACAAGTCAATGGCCATTTTTAAATGGGATGCGCCCATGTAGGTCTACTCATCCTTCTCCACCACCCTCCAGGCGCCATGCACTGCCACTCATGCCCACACACAGTGCCTCTGTGAAAAATCTAGGATGCTCTGTGTGGGGGCAGGAGTTGGTGGTGCATGGGTAGGAACGCATCCTGGTCCTTTTACCCTCCCTCCACAACTCATGCAGTGCACACAGACCCACCCCCAGCTGTGCCCTTTTTAAAACGGCCATTGCCTTGCGTATTAATGATGAATGAATGAACAAATGAATTAATTTTTTTAATGCATTAGCCATTAGCCATCATAAAAATAAACCATCAACAATACAAAATAAAGGACAATTTTAAACTAATAAAATATAATACAAAATAGATAAAATAAAATTTTATATGCAAAATCTATATTAAAAACATCATAAGGAACAAAACAAATTTAAAACCTCTAAAAATTAAGAATGCTTTAACAAAGTCCATTTAGACAAGTATGTTATGTTGTCTGGGTTCCCCTGTAAACATTATAGGTGAAAAGTGTTTGCTGATTCATTATTCATTAAAGGGTTGAAAGCAAGAAGGGTTTTGTGGGTACAACAGTGGACTCAAAAGATCTGGTGTCTGTTTCCAGCACTGCCACTAATTTCCTGTTTGACCTTTGGCAATTCAGTAATGTATCAGTGCCTCAATTCTCCACTTGTAAAATGGTGTCAGCTTGGCTTACTTCAATACCTTACAAGTATGTTCAGAGGATTAGGCCATTAACATTTGTGAGGTGCTTGGATACTAAGGTGAAGAGTGTTGTAAAAATATCCTATTAACTAGTTAAATCAATTCAGAGAAATGGAGGGAATTGGAGCTTGGATTCATTTAGTGACTGCCCAGGGAAGCGGATATTCTTTTAAAAAGATAATGTATTTTAGTAGCTGATCTTCTTTGTATTATTCAGTAATATTGAAACAAGATAGAGTTTTGTACCCAATATAAATGGTGGTACCCTAATATTTCTCAACACATGAATCTACAAAAAAGGTTGGGAAAGTTCTCAATGGAACATACAGAAGCAGGATTTGTCTGAACAATACTCTCAAACTCTCCTTGCTTAGCCTCTCTGAAAAGGCTTCAGAAAATAGAATGTTTCATGAAGGCCAACATACACAAACTCCCATTGATTTCTAAGTGAGTTCCCAGTGCCAAGGGCCCTCTCCAAAAATATTCCATGTGCTACTATCATCAAAAACAAACCAGTTCCCATTTGTTTTGCATGCATGTACAAATCCCATCGAGCCACCCAGTGGTGACGATGGGACCAATCCCCTAATTATTTTCTGAACCCTATAATACTATTGGAGTAGGAGATGTGCAAGGGGGCAGAGTAGAGGTCAAATGATATGTGTCCTCCTCCACCTGATCCAGGACCAAACTTGCATGCAAAACATCTCCCTGTATTAGTAGAGGTTATGCCTGCCCCAGGGACTCTGTTTTCCATACACATCTAAGCTTCAGAGCCAGCTCCTGTGGGGAACCATCTGCTCTGAGCTTGATTCACCCCATGCTATGATGATTCCTGCAGAGGATGTGCCATGGAGGATGAGGGGTGCCTAGAATAAACTGGAGGCAGGACACTGCACTTTCTTCGTCACCCAATCCAACTTCAGTTTAACTCAATATATTATATTATTGACAGGGCAAGTTATACAATCACAGCCAAAATATAAGACTGTGGCTCTTTTCATGTGTGCAGGTGGGATGGAGGCATCCATTTGAATGCTGTGGAGGGTGCAGAGAGGATAGATGAGCATCTGTTTGAACACTGTGGCTGGTGGGTGGGGGTGCTTGCATGCTATCACACTCCACCCACTTCCACTCATCACCCATGCATGGAGCAACGGGCACCAATGCCTGATGCTCCATGCATGAAGGTGGGTGGAGATCTGTGGGAATGCACCCCCATGCACCACCCACCCACCATGCCACCCACCCGTCCCCCCACGCACCGACGCCTGTTTGAAAAGGGCAAATACAGGATCCTGCAGGTATCTGTTATGTGTATGTGTCACACAGAGAGTGTGCTTGCCGTGTTGGTCCCAAAAATAGGTCGTAGAGACAAAGTAGTGTAGAGATATCTTTTATTGGACCAACTTAGGTTGGTGGAGGTTTGCATGTGTGTGTTGCATATACACCCCAGGGTAGGGTCAAACACCCCATGTCTGGAGTTTCATGCCTGTGTCCATTGTCTATCACAGTCCTTTTCTGATCCAGTGGGATATTGCACCATAGCAGTCTCCCCTCTGGCATCTTTCCAAATAATGCTGAGTTTGTCCTCATGAACCTTTCTGTGTGATCTCCAGGGGCGGCTGGTGGGTTTCAAGGCTGGTGGGGCAGAAGCCACTGGTGGGCCTAGGAGCAGAGCCAGGGCAATGGTAGGCACAGCCAGGACAATGGTAGGCAGAGCCAGGGCATAACCCAGCAGCAAGGAGTTCCCAGGGTTAACATTAGATGGACATTACATTAGTTAACGCTGGGAATACTTCTGTGTGAAGCACTGCCACCAGGGGATAGAGAGCCCTCTTACTGGGGTCCCATACACTCTCCTCTCTCTTTCCCACCGGGTCCAAATTAACCATAGTAGGTTAAAAAAATAGATTACAAAAATAGAAAAATAGATCCTGAACCCTTGAATCCTTGATTTTCATGGCATCCTTGGCCATGAAAGGTGTCCTTGAAGGTGTAGGCTTTGGGTAAAGCCTTCCTTCTGGCTTGGAGAACTGGGAGGACTAGTTAGCTCCCTGTCCTGCAACAAGCTGAATGAAAGGGAAGAGAAGAACAGGACAGGGGAGAGTAGGAGGGTAAGGGTTTGGTTTTGGTGCATGAGAAGAGGAAGGGGAAAATATGGGTTCAGTGGGGGATAGGGGAAAGGGGTCACCTT
>QEPC01003743.1:7380913-7426527 GCA_003113815.1 Sphenodon punctatus | reverse complement strand
AGACCAACAATTACCATCATGAATGTGAACATCATCTCTGGATTTCAAAGACTCTCTAACACAGGATCCCATTCATGAATGTGGCAACCCAGTTTGGGTCCTGACTTACAACATTTCCCACCATGGGCCTGATTCAAAGATCATTGTAGCCAATGGAAAGAGACCTGTCAACTTCAGTGGACTTTAAACAGGACCCTATGGGTTATGGTTGTAAGGCCTTATTTAGACTCTCGTAATGTCTAGAGATCCTTAATATTTGAATATCTCTATTTCTAACAAGTTGTCTAGAGTGTGGTTGCCATGTTGGTCCCAACTGTGAGAGAGACAAGAGGGAAAGTAATAAAGATGATACATTTAATTAGACTAACTTCTGTTAGTGAGTTTGACCTGCCTGAAGGACCCTGATAGCTTAAACAATGTCACCGAAAAAAAATTGTTCAGTAAAAGGTGTCATCTTAAGTAGAGCTGAAATTAATATGGAAAAATCTCTGTGCTATTTTAACTCCACATACTATTTATTTCCATTTTGGATAAAACAGACGTGAAAATAGCATGCTGTGACCCGCTTTGTCCTGGACCTCACCTGCACGTGTGTGCAGGCACAGTCAGATGTTGGTCCAGGATTGTTTTGCTGTTGGCTAGCCCGGGCTGTGATCTCAGAGAACGCCAAGGTCACAGTCAAGGCTAAGGCCTGCCTGGCCTGCCCAGGCCAAAGTGGGCCATAGCTGGCTATCATGTCGGGGCACCATTGCTGGCTGTCATTGGTCGCTATGACTGCCTATCATGGCAGGGCACTGGACGTAGCATGGAGTGGGTCCAGGTGGGTGCATGATTTTGGTTCTCTCTGCCCTCCCTGGGCCATGTGGGTGCCAGGATGGTGCCCCAGCTGACATCATGTTTGTTCAGCACCTCAACCTAGCTTGGCCCGTGTCTGCAACAGTTTAACTCCCCTGGCCAAGTCGGGCTTCCACTGCGCAGCCATCACATGTGTTTCTACTAGGGCTGCACCAAATATGCCATCCCGGTATTTGGACTGAGTTCCGAAGTTCTGAGCTCCCAATCTGGGTAACTGTCTGGAATTCAGAACTTTGTCTGAATACCCGGAATACAGAAGTCAGAACTTCGGATCTCGGTAAACTTTGGAACTTGGAACTTTGGAATGGCAGAAGCCAGAACTACTCGGCACCGAGTCAGCACATGGTGCCAAGTGCGGTGGCTGCGGCCGTTGAACTGCCTAGCCAATCAGGGTACACAACAGTGCATCTACTACTTCCTCCCTCTCTCCCCCCCCATACAGTATATAAGGGGCTGCAATTCAGCAGTTTATTTGTGACGTGGGAAGGAGAGGGAGAGGGAAGGAGCCTGGAAGGAGAATAATAATATATATTCTCTCTCTCTCTCTCTCTCTCTCTCTCTCTCTCTCTCATATGCACACGGGGAGGGAATAGGGTGGGAATTGGGAGGGAACTGGGTGGGTAGGTTTAGGAATAGTAGATATAGTTAGTATAGTAGTATATAGGATAGATATAGAGATATAGTATATAGGCATAGATATAGAATAATGTTAGTATTAGGATTTAGGATATAGTATTTTAGGATATATTAGGATATAGGATTTTTTTCATTAGGATATATTATATAGTTTAGGATATATTGGGATCCTATTTAGATATATAGTTTAGGATATATTAAGATATAGAATTTTAATTAGGTTAGGATATATTATATATAGTTTTAATTGGTTTAGGATACAGCATGGTAGAGTTCCAGGTCCAGGAGGAGCCCAGGACGGGAGAGGAGGATGAGGTCCAGGTGGTGGATGAGGTGGGGGTAGGGTTTGTTGGGCAACAGCAGTGTCTGGCAGCTACTGCAGCACCCAGTAGGTCTGCAGTATGGAAACTTTTCTCCCACCCACTGGACTACCCACCACTACTGCTCTGTTCCCACTGTAAGAGGAAGGTGTGGCGTGGGGGGCAGAGCAGCACCACCACAATCTACAGCCACCTTTGGAGGACCCACAGAATTGAGCTGGGAGAAAGGAGGAGACAGTGAGCAGGTGGCAGGCAGAAGGGACAGTGAAAGGGTCAAGCTATGCTTGTCAGATGAAGCAGAAGGAGGCGGAGTCCCTCATCCTCCTTAGCAGCTGAGGCGGAGGCCAGCCCTTCTGTGGAGACTGAGGAGTGGCCCCTGCCCCCAGAACTACAGCATCTGACTCAGGCCATCGAGTCTGGGCATGCAGCTCTGACACTCTGTTCCATACACGAGACTCCTTAGTGAAGAAATTCCGTGGACTGGGTCGGAGTCAGCAGGTGAACTTGGTCTACAGTGTCGATATGAGGCAGGCACAAGAGGTGAATCACGTCTTCTGACACTCCTTGAGAGAGCATGAGATGGGGGTTGCCCGCTGCATTGCCGCTGCTCGGGCTACTGGTGTTGATGTACCTCGACTGCCCACCCTCTGATGACCACCAAGGATTCCCCCCTGTCCCTGTATTCCCCAAGGGATAGAACTTCCTGCCCTGCCCCTGCAAGGGACCCTGGTGAGGGGTGTGCAGCTAGGGGCACCCTTCAAGAAGATTCCTCCTCCTCCAGCCCCTGGTGCTGCCCGTGCTGCTGCTGATACCAGGGATCAGGAGGGTTCCTCCTTGTTCTCAGACTCAGACTAATAAATAGAATCTGAGTGATAATTTCTCCCCCTTCCCCCCTTTTTTTGTCTCTCTGTAGCATGTAGTGTTATGTAGTTAAGGTAACAGTAGTTCGGTAGTTAGGTTGTTATCAGTATTTTGTTATTTGGTAATTCTTCATGGCATCATCAACAGAGGTAAAACCAAAGCCAGTCCCAACTGGGTGCCCCTTCCCTCCCCCCGGCTCAGATGGTTATCTGCATTAGTTATTCTGGTTTAGTCATGCAACGTGTTCTCATTTGATACGCCACACACAGCAGGTAGCAGTAAAATGCATGCATTTGTCACTCTGGGCAGGGGCGGTGTGATCTGATGATATAGTATTTATTCCTCCCTCAACTGAAATGGGGCACCCAGCAGCAGCATCCAGCAGAGAAATGTATGCACTACTGCCCCTCTGGGCAGGGCAGTGTGTGATATGATTATATGGTACTTTCCACAAGCCTTAAAATTAGGCTTGTGCAGTTAATGATGTTCCTCAGAGGAAGGAGAAAAACCACAACAGAGTTCCTAAGAAAAACAAAATTACTTAGGTGAAAAAAAGGACTTTGTGGTTAAAAAATTCCTTCCTGACTCCAAAGAATGGCAGTCAGGCAATCCCTGAGGAAAATGCCAGTGCTTTCTACTTTCAAATTAAGTCAATCATTCAATATAGGAAAAGCTCAAATTTTAAAGGACAGGAACGTAAGAGTGAGTGCATCCATCCTCCATTCCACTGCATCTCTCAATCATTCTGCAACACAGAAGAAGCACAAAAGTAAACAAGTAAGTATTAGAATTAGAAGAAAACAGCACAAAAATACTAAACAAAAGCACAGTTTTATTTTATACTACTACTCTTAATTTAACTATAATTAACTACCTCTAAACAACAGTAGCACCAACAATTTTAAAAACTACCTTACAACTTTCTAAGACATAAAAGGAAGCACAATTATGGAACTGTAAGACTAACAAACCAGCCACAGTCATGACAGTGACACCCTCACAACACTGCCCCTCCCCCAACCTCACAAGGTGACTTATCTTTAATGTGGGGTTTCCTCTGTGGGCTGTCCTCCTCACAGTCACAGCTCCCAGCAACGCCTCCCAAATCCCTCCGCCTGTGTGCCATCACGTGGTGCCTTTTGTGTTGGGTTTGGTGGTGGTCCTACAGTGTCTCCATCGGTCTTCATTCCTCCCTGTCCTCGTCACCTGGAGCACCAGGTTGTCCTCCTCGCACTTGCAAAAGTCAGCAGCAATGCCTCTCCACTTTGTGTACCGTCAGTTCAGTTGATGCCTTCTTTTCCTGATTGCTTCAGTCCAGCCTCTATGTTGGCATTGGTCTTCTGTTTAGGCTCAAGACTGTGCAGGCTGGAGCTGATTGGTTGCTAAAAAACAAGTCTTCTTCTTCTTCTTCTTCTTCTTCTTCTGTTGTCGTTCTCCTCTCCTCCTCCTCCTCCAATTGAGTGAGTCCTCCTTGCACTTGCAACAGCCAGAAGCTATGCCTCTCCACCTCATGTGCCATACCATCACTTAAGTTGGTGACTTTCCTGTTTGCTTCAGTCCAGTGTCCAATGGCATTATTCTCCCATTTAGGCCTAAGGCCATGCAGGCTGGAGCTGCATGGCTGAAAAATAGGTCTTCTTATTTTGTAGGTTTCCCCTCCTTCTCCTCCTCAATACTAATCTGATTGAGAGTCCAGATAATCTTCTGGATCGCAAGAGGATATGTCATCAGGGACTTGAGGGTGCGACCTGGAAGCCGGTTTCCCCTTGCCCCACCCCCTTCCTGGGGGTGGAGGCACCGGCATCATGCTCCAGGTGACAGAGGTGGGCATCCCCCAGTCCACTGGTGATTTCCAGGTTCCCGGGGGGAGAAGGGGGGAGATGAAGACAGCCCTCTGTTCCAGGCTCCAGGGAGAAAGGGGCGATGGAAACTGCCCCCAACAAACACTTCCCCACAAGGAGAAAGCTGACAGGACATTTCCTCAGTCATAACCTCCTCAGAGGGGACAAGGCACCATACGCCCCCACACCAAGTCTCAAGGGGAGGGGGCTGGCATCACCAATCCCCATGTCCAAGTCCAACCCCTGACTCAGCATGTCTCCGTGGGGTCCGCTATTACCAGCACCAGCACAGGTTCACCACTCTCCATCTCTGCTCCCATCCACTCCTCATACCGCTGCGCCGCTAGATGTATCTGCTGTTTAATGATGGTTCTTGGAACTGGAATGACTGCTTCAGGTACAGTGGAATGACATCCCACTGGGAGTTCAATGATGGCCCCAGAGAAAATATCATGGTTGTTAGGGTCTGGAATGACAGTTTTATGGGCAGTGGAATGACAGCCCTCTGGAATTGGAATGACGGCCCCAGAGATATAATCATGGATCTTGGGACTGAAATGACATCTTCAGTTGCATTCGAATGACAGCCCCTGGAAGTTGAATGAAGGCACCAGTGCTTTAATGAAGCCTCCTGGAACTGGAATGACAGCTTCAGGTGCAGCAGAATGACAGCCCATGGGAGCTGAATGATGGCCCCAGAGAATAGAGATATAATCATGCTTCTTGGTCCTGGAATGATTCAGTAGAATGACAGTTCCCTAAGATAAAGGGGGAGGGGGAGGGTAGGAACTAAGGAGGGGATGAGTAATGGGATTAGGTTTGAGGGGGGAAGCATTGTGTAATGTGTGTGGATGGGTGTTGAGGTGTGAAGGTTTGAGGAAGGGATCAGAAAACACTGAGGTCTAGGGTAATTTGCTATAGAAGTTCTGAAAGCGCCACCTGACAAGTCAGAGACTAACCCAGAACAAGAGCAAAAAGCCTGGCCTATAAAGCTTCAAAGTGCCCTCCTGCAGTCCTTGTGATTGGATATGAGAAGCTGGTGCCTAAGGAATCACAAAGTGCCATGTTAGTGGAAAATACTTGACGCTCATTGGCGAGCGTAGACACCAATCAATTCTCTTGGCTCAGTGCTCTCTACTTCCCTCCTCCTCTCCCAGGACTTGTTTACCATGTTTTTCCTGACCAATAGGCTTCTGCAAGGGTCCCTGTGTAGACAATTCTGAAATAATTCCAAATTCTGAAATTTCAGAATTATTTTGAAAATTACAATTTCAGAATTCGGAATTAGTTCCGAATTCCAAGATCAATAATTTTGGTTTTGGAATTACATTTCCCAAATCCAAAATGCACATCCCTACTGGATAACCTTTGCGTGTACCAATAGCCTCTCAATTATGAGGAAAGTAAATAATTCCACCTTGTCTTCACCTTCTGAATCAGATTTTGAGGTGGCAGGATAATTGAGCTTACCCTGAGTGCTCGTCTTGATGTGCCAGAATAGTGGAAATGTCCACAGAGGCATCGACATCTGACAACAAGATCCTTCATCTCTGGGTCGGTGGCAGGAACACCTTCAACTTCTTTCTCACTCCATAACTTCTTCACCACTAGGTTGATGCAGCGCGCAATGCACGGGACTTGAGTGAGATCAAACTGCCGCATTGGACTTGGAATGTCCTTGGCGTTGTCCGTGACTATGAAGCCAACCTAAATAGCTCCATCTACTCTTTCAGAATGCCTAAAAGTTCTTTGGAAATGTTCTTTGTGGTGTGACTTTCATCAAAAGGGTACAGGAGAAGGAGGGACTGCCTCTGTCCCAGCCTGCTCTTCTCTCTGTACAACCAGTGAGCAGTCACGGTGAGATATTCCCAATGGGTGCCACTGGTCCACAAGCCCATGGTTGTATGAATTTTTTCCCCTCTGCCTGCTTCAAAGCTCCCTTCACTCTCGTGAGTGTTTTTGCATACAGTTCTGGCACGGCTTTGTTGGCAAAGTACACTCTGCTTGGGACTTTCCATCATGGGAAAAATGCTTGCTTGCGTGAAGTTCTTAATACCATCTGTCTCCATAAAGGAGAATGATAGCATGCTGTCTGCGATCCACTGTGTGGTTTGAGCAACCAGCTGGCGTGCCCTTGAATTTGATGTCATATAAGGGGTCTTATTTTCAAACACCTCTCAAAGTGTCATCTGTACTGGTGAAAGGGATGGTGGTGATACTGGTGAGCATGGGAATGGCAAAGACTTCTGCGAAGAAGAGGTTTCTGGAGCCTGGGTGTGGGTTGCTGCTGCTACTGTAATAGAAACAGAGGTGACAGGCTGCTTCTTGAACTTACAGATGGTGGGATGTTTCAGTCTCAAGTGTGTGCTGATCGTTGTGGTACCCAACTTTTCCAGCTGTTTCTTACTGTGTAATGGGGCCCTGTAATAATTGCAAATAATGATACATGGATCGTCCTGCTTTAATTCACAGTGATCCCACACCCATGAATGTCCACCTGGTGGTTTTAAAGCCCCCACCCCCACCCCATGCTACTCTTTGGTGTGTTAGGAACAGCCTCTGAAACCTTGGTGTCCAACTCCATAATAACACCATCACTGGACGAGGCTCAGGAGGTTGACTTCGAACAGAGGAGGGTACTGTCGGCCACCTTGCATTGAATCTGTCCATCATCCCTCCAGTCCTGGGCAACCTCGATGGTGGAGTAGCTTTTGAAACTTTTTTGGAGGGGCACTGGAGCAACTGCTGCATACCACGGATGCGGAAGTGCTATTGCCCACAAGAGGAGAAGTTGAACACTGCTTCTTGGTACTTCCAGGTTGCCATTCGACGTCTTCCTCTGTCTGATCCCCTGAGAAAGGATTGACACTGGCATCGGTGAGCTCAATCCCAAAGCCCACATAAGCCATGTGGAAGCTGCGTGTGTGTACGCACGCACAGTTTCCACATGGCACAATGGACTGGCTATGGGGATACACATGCTTTGGGCGCGCATAGTTCCACTCAGTTTACGCGGGCTTTGGGATCGAACCCATTGTCATCATCAGACACAAAGATGGGTTCGGTGACAAATCCACGTCCAAGACCACAAAGATCCTCATCTGCATCATCAGGTATGTGTCAAAAGCAGTAACAGTCTCTTCTTCTTCGTCAGCATCAAGCACGGACTCTGGCATGTGTGGATTCTGTAGAGGAGTCCATGGACAGTCTTTTTCTTCATCCATCCTTTCTTCTGAGTGGGGCTGTTTGTTGCTTTTCGTTGCAAACACTGGAGTTCTTCAAGAAGGACAAATGCCTCCCTCCTACACTCCTGCGAGCTGCACGTGCCAGACAACATCAGCCGCTCATCTGTTGGTGGCATCATCCTGGGACACATGCATGTGGTAGCAGGACAGAGAGAGGAGTAGCAATAGCTGTCTTGTTCTTCCTGGAACTCTGACCCTTTAGCATTGCAGGAGGGGGCGGGATACAAATCTATAAAATAAATAAATAAATAAATAAATATTACAGATATGCAACAAATCTAGCAAATAAGCAAAAAAGGTAAATAATTACTCAAAGACCCAGAGGAAAAAAATATTCTCTTCAGACTCCTGCACCCTCCAACCTTTTTGGCCTCCCCGCCCTTCCTGCCCTCCATACTTCAGTAATTCCATAATGTTTGGCTAAATAAAAGCCCTCCCACCGTGACCTCTTTCTGTTGTTCTCTCTCCTTTACAGTCATTTTGACAACAAGCCCTAATGCTGCCCCACCCTATAACAACACCGTGCTTTCTTTAAAACTTCCATCACAGACATCACTCTGTTAACCGCATGCATGCATAAACCCACCCCCACCCCACCCCCACCTCACTCATGGTCAAGTGGGCTGGTCACTTCCTGCATTCGTTGTGTGGACTGGATGGAGGTCCTCCTTGTGATCCTCAGTGTCCACTGTCCTTTTGCGAGGATTGGAGGTGATTGTGACGACTGAGAACAAGGACAGGGACAATAACACGCTCCCTGAATACAAAATGAATATTTTTAGATTTTCATTCAGTTAAAAAACTAGGTCAACTGGTTTGGAGAAAAATAAAACATCTTTTTAAAGTCTTTCTGGGAATTATTAACTGGTGGTAGCTCTTAGAAAAACCTTCCCGTCCCCCAAGCCCGTAGCTTAGGCTTCATTCTTTGACTCACCCCTTTCTTTTAAACCCTACATCGACTCTGTTGCCAAATCTTGTCACTTCTCCCTCCATAACATTGCTAAGATTCACCCTTTTTTGTCTCTGTTTCCTCTGACAAAACTCTTGTTCATGCTCTGGTCATCTCTCACCTTGATTACTATAACCTACTTCTCCCTGGCCTCCCTGGCTCTTCCCTTTCTTTCCTTATCTGTCAAAAACTGCTGCCAGGGTCATCTACCTTGCCCATCGCTTCGACCACGTGCAGCCCCTCCTCTCCTCTCTTCACTGGCTCCCCCTTCCTGAACAAATCCTGCACAAGATCCTAGTCTTCACCTATAAAGCTCTTCACAACCTTACTCCCCCCTACCTCTCTGTGCTAATTTCCCTCCGTACTCCAGCCTGTGAAATCCGCTCCTCCTCTGTCCCCTCTCTCACCTTCCCACGTCTCCCCTGCTCCCCTGAAAGCCTTCATCCCTTCTCCCTAGCTGCCCTACACACCTGGAACTCCCTCCCTGCCCACATCCACCTCGCCCCCTCCCTTCGTTGCTTCAAATTCCTCCTCAAGACCCACCTCTTCTGCTTTGCCCTCCCCGACTCCTCGCTCCCCTCACCTAACTTTTGCTGACACCCTCCATTCAGTACAATCTGTTACCTGAGGTCTGTGTACTCATATCCTCACCACACGGACCAGCCAGTCATCATTCTCGATATATCCAAGCCAAGTACGTGCACCTGGGACCTCGCATCTTTGTGAATGTTACACTCCTTGTCTCTCCCTCTGTTCCCCTTCCTTCATCTTCCCCTCCCCTCCCCCATCTCTCAGATTGTAAGTCCTAGGGCAGGGACCGTGTCTATTCCATTACTTCGTAAAGCACCAGGTAAATTGCTGTTGCTATATAAATGTTTGAATATAATAATAATAAAAAATAATAAGAATAATAAATAAATTAATTAAGTTTTCAAAGACTATTGGTCCAAGTGAGCATAATTTAGATGTTTTCCAGAATGCTTTCACAGGGATCTTTTAAAAAATGATTCTGTCCTGCCCTCGATAAATGGACTCCCCCTCTGTCATACAATTAAAGCAAATCTCTGGGAAAATCCCTATGCCAGATTGTATCCATGCCTCGATGGTGCAGAAAACCATGGCTTTCTCAGTTTATATTTCTCATCAATTTCCTAAGCCTGCAACTATTCCTTGGGTGTCTATTAGATAGTCTTTTGATCAAATCAGAGACCAATATCTTTCAGTTTGGAAATGATTTTATGATTATATAGGACAGGTCAGCTTTCAATGCTTGCAAAAAAAACCCCACACCTGTGAGTAGACCCAAATCATTTATACCACAGTGTCACCGGATAGGCCGGTGTCAGGGAAAAGGGGGAGGGGAAACGCCCACACACCCTTAGTCCTCTGACACCCCACTGACTCATGCACTTGCCCAGGCCCCTAACTCTTCAGGAAACAATAGGGGAACGAATGCGCATCAGGGGAACCAATGCACGTATGTGATCAGCAAGTTTGCCCCCCCTGCCCTCAAGCATGCCCCATGAATGATTACACATGCAAGGGTTGAAGCTCAGGAATGGGTTGCCCCACTAAAGTCCAAAGACTGCATTGGCAAGCAACCAATCAATCAATCAAGTTTCAACAAGCTTTTTTGGCCTATGGCCCCATGTGTGCCACCAGCCAGACCAGCAGGCATAACACACACACACACGTGGGGGGCAGGGAGGAACACGGTTTTCCCTCCCCCTCTCCCGGCTGAGTATTGTAGGGAGCTTTGGCCCACACACACCACTCGTATTGCCCACACCAGTACAGGGAAGGGAAGGATCATGACACTCATTGGGGCTTCCAGGGAAAAGGGGTCCCAGAGAGTAAAGGAATCAGGAGGTGGCTAGCACACAAGGAGGAAGGGGAAGGAGCCTGAGACCCAGAGGGAGGGGGTGAGGGGGAAGGTCACTCACTCCTCTCGGTCCACAAAGCTGTTGCTTCCACACACACACACACAACTTACACTCACAAGGAAGGGGCACCGGGGAGCACCTCCCCCCTCACCCTGGCCAGCCTTGTAAAAAAAGTTTAAAACCCCTCCCCCCCAGGGATTGCCCTACCTGGTGGTGGCAGGGTGGCAGGTCTGGCAGTGAGTCCAGAGGCGGCAGTGCTCCAGAGTGCTTCAGGCCACTACTAGGCCTTCTGGTCAAACCAGAAGTCTGGCCCCCTCTGGTTCATCTGGTTCACAGTCTTGGAATGCTTCTGGACCCCTTGCAATGCCTGGATTGCAGCAGTGACCAGGAGTAGTTTTCACAACCCCCATCTGGTGAGGAGGCTGCAGACTTAACTTTCTGATTCAGATCTGGCCACTGTCATCCATGCTTTCATCACCCCAAGTCTAGATTACTGCAATGCGGGCTATGTGGGGCTGCCCTTGATGACTGTGTGGAAGCTGTATCTGGTGCAGAATGCAGCAGCCCACCTCCTGTTGGGGGTGAGCGGTGAGGCACTGCAAGCAAATTACGCTAGTGCTCCGTAGTCTGTACTGGCTTCCTATAGCTTTCTGTGCACAATTCTAGGTGCTGGTTTTGACCTTTAAAGCCCTAACTGGTTTGGGCCCAACATATCTGAGAGACCAGGTGTCCTTCCATGCCCCTCTGTGGCCCTTGCGATCATCTGGGAAGGCCTCCCTGTGGTTACCATCGGTTAAACTTGTTCCTATGACGAGGGCTCACAGGGGGGTGTTCTCGGTTGCTGCCCTGATGCTATGGAACTCTGTTCCTCCAGACATTTGGTTGAGGATGAGCCTGAGCATCTTCTGGTGGCAGTGTAAGACCTTTCTTTTTGTAAAGGCATTTGACGGGCAGGGATAGGGGATGTGGGGTTTGCTGGGTGGGTTGGGGTAGGGTTGTGAAGGGAGTTGGAGGTGGTTGGACATGAAGAGATGGTACAGGGCAGTTTTGTGGGATGGTTGGGGTTTTGGTGGGTTGTGTTTGTTTTTATGGATTTTTATGTTTTTATATATGTTGTTAGCCACCTTGCAACTTTAAGGATGAGTGGGATAAATAAATTAATTTAAAAATAAAAATATATTTTGAGGGCTATCTAAAAATGCCAATAATATTCACAAATAAAAAATAACTACTGTTCATTTCAGCTCCAATCTTGACCAGTTTGATTCTTGTCTTTCTGACAAGCTAATTTACCAGCTCTTATAAAGTCTCCAAGCAGCAGCAAACAAAAAATGAAATGTCAGACTTCTTTCATATTCCAAAAAGTAGGGCTTCCACGGCAGAGCTGACATCATTTTCCATTAATGAGCTCAAGTGATGGCAAAAACACTAAACAAAGAGTATTTATGGATTTGGATATGTAGCTTAAGTTCTAGATGAACTACATCTAGGATTTTGGCTTTACTATTTATATTCTGGGGAAACTGGATGTTTAAAATTGAGAAGCAGGTATGCAGACCATGAGCCAGAGTGAAAACTGATTCTTCTTGGTGGCAAAATGTGGAGTGTACAGGTTTTTGGGGATGGTTTTATATAGCTCTTAAATATTTTAGCTTTCCTCTGATGACTGCCAGTGCCAAAGTGACTGCAAAACATAAATTTTTGCAAAACGATTTGTGTCTTACACATGATCTATGTACAGTAATATTATCTATTAGTACGACTACAGTAGATTATTACTACTAGTACTATTTTATAGGTGGGAAAAGTACACACACATTATATATATATATATATATTTGCATAGAAGAAGTGATAAGAAGAAATTCTTTTTTATGTTGTTAAGATGGCTGGGATTATTTTTTTTTTCTTTTTATCATGCCTAACTCTGTTTTTTCTCAGAATGAAATTTGTCAGAAATACATGAGTAAGTGTGCTGGCATTTTTACTCAGTTGCAACATTAGTTGTTAAATGTGTTGATTTCAACCCAGATTCCCAGCCTATCAATATTTTTTTTAAAATTCTAATTCTATCTGCCAAGGTATTAGTTTTGTGTCAGCTGTTTGGACTTCTTCCATAATATCAGCTGATGTGCAGCAGCAGGAGTCCCTTACTGGCCAATTACCAGCATCATCTGCATAAGCAACGGGGGCGGGGGGGAACATTCCCTCCCAGATTTTTGGAAACCCTATAGAACCCTATAGAATCCCTGCCCATCCCCCACTCCTGTGCCCCCTCCCTCCCCGGCCCCACTATTTATAGTTACCAGTCACCTATGATCAGCTGGAGAGATATGGGGGCTGTTGGAGGAGGCCAGTCACATAATATTTTGGCTATGTGGGAGCCATAAATATGAGCAATTTCTCCTGTTTTTGGAGCAATTGCCTAAGCTTGACACATAGCCAAAGCACAGGTAGGAGACCAGAGCTATGTCTCCAGTGTAGCCCAGGAGAGTACCCTGAGAGGATAACTGAACGTTTCTCAAGCCCCAATGAAGTCAATGAGCTGGGCAAAGCCTGAGTAGGGATTTGCGAACAGGATGCAGTTCGGACGTTCGGATGTTCGGTCGTTCAGTTCGAAACCCAAGTTCGGGTTCAGTTGTTTGGTTTGGCGGAGTTCAGTTCGGCCGAACGTGGCCGAACATTCAAAAATAGAGTTATCGATACCGAATTCGAAGATTTTTTTTTGGTATAGGTATCATTTGGCCCTGAAACAACCTCTGGTCTCCACCCCTGGTGCCAGGAAGTCTGCTCCTCGTCTGCTTCCCCCTTCCAGTCATATTTTTCCCACCCAAAGTAACGTTTTTCCCACCCCCAAACTCATCCGAACTCACCCAAACATGACCAAACTGTTTGGCCATTTTAGAGTTCGGTTTCGACGTTCAGTTCGGACATCCGAACAGACCAAGTTTGGTCCGAACTCCGATCATCCGAACCACATTCGCGCATCCCTAAGCCTGAGGGACTGCCTACATAGAACTACTTTTTGTGGATGAAGTTACTACCATTGCTGACACTTCTATGTGCCCTGCCATCCATGGAAAGTAGGCTAGAGAGAATGTTGTTGCTGTGCTGCTCCAAAATATGAGGCAAAGACACAGAATTGCAGATGATATATTTCATTTGACCAACTTCATTCGTCCAAGTTCAAAGTTTTTAGGCCATACAGGGCCCTTCCTCAAACAAGTAAAAAGCTAAGTAAAAAGTTAAGAGGGAAGTTCTCATTCACAGTAAATATGGTAAATATTTATGACACATTAAAACAAACAAACAAACCCACCCTCTTTCTTTCTAAAATTAGCTCCTGGTTGGGGATAAGAGAGAACCCTATCTGGACAAATCGTTTCTATGTTGGAGGCAAATGGACAGCAAGACTGCTTCAGTATGGCAAAGTCTATCTTCCAGATCCTCATCATAACAGCACTAAAACAAATTAACACTGTAAATAAATGATTAGCTTATTTCCCAAGGGTCTTTTCATAAAAATTAAAGGAAAAATCCCCTGCAGTATGACAAATATTTTCTGGCTCAGGCTATGACCTGCAAGCTACTGACTGATTACCAGAAAACATCCTAAGACATTTCTTCAATGCCTTTTTTCTCTCCATTTCCACCTAAATTAAAAACTGGTTCTCTGGCAATGTAGCTGTTTGGTAGCTTCATTCAAGCCATGCTTGCATACTTCTGGGATCATTATACAGAGGCCTGCTCCCAGATTTTCTTGTCTCCTGCGATATCCTCTCTGCTTAACGGGCAGATGTGGCTTCAGACAACTATGCGCAGGAAGCAAGCAAGACACAGTTGCAGATTTCATTTTGTTTTTCACCTTGATTTTTGCAACTATTGGCATAAGGACTGGTCTTCTCACTGAACAAAATGGACACCCTATCTGGGGCAGAAGCCTTCTAGAGGCAGCCCTTAGTGCTGCCCCTGAAGGGCTAGGCTGGGGCCATCTGCATTGGGGTGCTACTTAGGATGTGGCTAGAGATATGTCAGGCTGGTTGATCCAGAACAGAAAAGGATGTCTGAGGCATTTTTAGATGTGAGAGCTTTCTCCCACAGCTTTAGAATGTGTCTAGGGGAACCCCCTGGAGGGAGGAATCAGACTCTCCTCACTGAACTGGAAGTTGCCTGGGTGCCGTTTGAAACAGTGGCACTGCGTGATTTCCAGACATTTTGAAACACAGACTAGGTAAGACCTCGATTATCAGGGACTTTCCTGGTCCAGGTCTCAGAACTTCTGGGAGTCACCCGGTACCACTGTTTCCAATGGCGCTTGGATGACTTCTGGTCCAGTGAGGAGCATCTGAATCCTCCCTCCCCCGGGGTTTCCCTGAGCTGCATTTTAAAGCAGTGGGAGAAAGCTCTCCCCCATCTAAAAACACCCTGAAGGAAGGTTAGAGCTCTGTACTTGGTCTGGCTGGGAGTATCCAGAAGGCAGGCTTAGCCAGAGACCAGGAACCCTGTTGTGTGGGCTAAAGCCACACTCTGAGGGCAAGCTAGGGAACAGTCTTTTTTTCAGAATGTGAAGATTTCTGCAGTGCTTATCTAAGGAAAGTAAAACCTTTGAAAACTATAAGTTCCATTTAAGGATTTTTTTATATAAAACCAGAGTCCTATGAAAAATTTCAGAGCGATCTTAAGTTAATGAGTCAGTTAATGCAGCAGCGGTATAATGTATCCCCAATGACCCGACCCTGTCAGAAGGCGGGCCACCGTGTTCTGCACCAACTGCAGCTCCCGAACAGTCTTCAAGGGTAGCCCCCCACAACTCACCTATGAAGTAATTTATTTATTTTCTTCCGCACTGCTGACCATTTCCAAGATCTGTGAGTCTCTCGACCTAAATCAGCTTGAGCGTTGTTTTCTTAGGCCAGTGACAGAGAAATCATTGAGAGAATCTGGCAAGAGGAGCTAGGTACACACTAGTTACCGTGTAGTACAGGCCTGATTTTCAGAAGGGCTGAGCACCTAAAGCTCCCATTAACTTTATTTGTAATTGTGGTTCTTCAGCATTTCTGAAAATTTGTCCTTAAGTGGTAGTCTGAAAGTTACGCTTATTTTCTTTAAAAACAGAAGGGAAAATACTTTGAAATGGAAGGAGATGTTTCATTTAATCAAAGTGATATGCTTTTGATTTAGTTCACTTGACTCCTTTCTTATATTAGTTTAACTCAGGAGAATTTCACTAGTCTTGCTACAAAAAAATTATAATCTTGCCCTCATTTAACTGACATATCTTGAACTGAAGGGCAGAAAACTGATTGTCAAAGCCCTCATCTTCAGGCTAACAGATGCTTGTCCAGTTTGAGATGTAACTTGCAGTAACCTCAAAGAAATCTTTCTGTCAAGAAGAAAGTAAATAGAAAGATAATTGAAATCTTTCAATGGGTGAAAACAGACATGACGCTAACCACCCTTTAACCACCCTTGGTGGTCATTTATGCATGTTTCAGGGCTGCATAGCACACCAATACAGCCCTGCAGCATGCATAAATAACCACCAAGGGTGGTTAAAGGGTGGTTAGCATCATGTCTGTTTTCACCCATTGACTTCTGAGGGCTTCAGAGTAGGCCCATTAAAATCAGCTGGCATTTAAAGCATCTTATGAGATCAAGACATCAAAGTGATTTGCAAACAGGAAGTTCCAAAATAGTCCCTCTGAAGAACGTATTGGACCCATTCTACAGATGAAAGATGGATCAATGGGAATCAACTTTTCCAGGTCACAGGTAAAGCCCCTAGTAAACATCTTTCTACTGGGTGTTTCACCATAAGCCATGTTTACTACATTTTCTTCATTCTGAACCAATGAGAAAAAATGCAATGAACATGGGTCCTGGGACATAAGTAAGTGGTGATTAATTTGATTGTAGTGGTCAATTTGCCTCCATGCTTCTTACTCGTCTTCTTTCACACATACGAATTGAAATTTGTACAACCCAAAGAATAGATGTAGAGAAATTAAGGTTGCAAGCATAGGGAACACATTAATATAGAAATAATCAACACTCATGCTGAATTTCCTTCTCCTGCCTACTGTTGCTTTATAGCAGTGCCCTAAGCATGTGACAAAAGGCAGTCTTTTTTTGCTATCAATTCAAGGATAGCATTAGATCATTGGTACATAACATTTCTAGTCCAACTCTTCATTCTGTACTTGTGTCCACTTGTAAAGATTTATTTCACTTTTGTTATTTTACTCTGTGAGACTTAAGTTAGTTGGAGATTTACCCCTCTCCAGTATCAGAACTAGATGATTTATGAAGATGCTTGCTCATACACCCCGAGGCTACTCGAGAGTAAGCAGTTTGTAGATTGCATCCAAAAATATATTCTCATTTATCCCTACTCTTGCCATTGACTGCCATTCTTATTGAGCACTTGCATTCTAAACAGTAGCTAGCCATAGGTGGCCTTTTCTGGTTCTGAGTGTTCTTTTCTATGCTGCTATCTTGTATTCCATAATGAAAAAAACCTCTAGTTTAAGAGAAAAGTTAAAGTCTTAAAATTTCAAACCATGTAGTACAACACATGGAAATGGTAAGTTAAGGAGCACACTTTAACCTTTGTGGCATGTAACCAGTAGGGGTGGAAATATGGGTATCGGATAAAGCTGATACTCCCAATAATAAGGTGTATCGGATGAATCTGATAATCCTATATTTACCTGTATTGGCATATCGGATTTTTAACATTGGCCGCTTTACCGGTTTTTTTGCATTGCAGCCATTGAAGTCAATGGCTGCAATGTAAAAAAACCGGTAAAGCGACCAATGTTAAAAATCCGGTATGCCAATACCGGTAAATCCAATACCGGGGAGATCCGATACTGGTAAATCCAGTATCTGGTATTCTCCCAAGTGTCCCATCCCTAGTAGCTAGTAAAGACATTTTTGTACATGATCACATATTGTGCTGGCTTACAAATAAGGCTCCATCCACCCACAGATGGGATTTTTAAGTGTCCGAGTAAGTTAGGATCAAATTACTTTAATTTATTTCTGTGAGACTTGTACTTACAAACATAAGTGCCATACTGGGTCAGACCAATGGTCCATCATACCCAGCATCCTGTCTCTGACAGTGACCAGCTTTGGTCAATATATGCTCTATAAAGCTACCTGCTATAAAGCAACAAGAAAACTCAGCAGTGATTGTTGATTTTATATTAATTTGTACTATTTCCCTATTCTTTGGGTTGCTTCCATTCTTTGCACTTACTGGGTGGGCTGTGGCTCAGGTGGTAGAGCACATGATTTGCCTGTATAAGGTCCCAGTTCAATCCCCAACATCTCTGATTCAGGATCTCTGGTGACACACCTAGGTGAGGCCAGAGACCCTGGAGAACTGGATTTGAAACGCTGCTGCTGTGTCAGGTTGTGACAATACTGGGCTAAGATGGACCATTGGTATGAATCAGTTAGGCAGCTCCTTATATATCCACAAATTTCAATCACTTGGTGTAAAGGAAGCAGCACTGACCTCCAAAATGGGGGCTTATGTCAAAAGGAATAAGGGCAAAGAGTTTCTCTGGCCCTTTCACTGACTAACCCAAAGATATAGCACTATTTTTATAGTGCCAGATGGTGCACCTGGCACTGTACAATCAATAGTTATAGACAGTAGGGGTGTGCACCAGGGACCCATGTCATTTTACGTTTTCATTATTAAAAACTGTCATTTTTGTTATTGTAATTAACAAAAATTCATTTTTTGTTATGGGTGTTGTTATTGGTATCGATATCGATTTCTCACAACAATGAAGATTTCGTTTTTGGAACCATTTCCATTGTGGCTTCCACCAGTGGCAGAAGTGCCAGCAGACACCTGCCCCAGAGTTCTCAGAACTCCTTCTTCCCTGCCTCATTATAATGCAGTAGTAAATGCACAATGACAATATGAAAAATTAAAAATGTGTATGTCTAACCTACACCTAATAACCTATAATATATGCAATATATTTCTATTTAAGTATCTGTATCATTAAACTTCTATCTGCTATGTGGTCTGTCTGTCTGTCTGTCTGTCTAAATATGGGCAGGGGGAGACATAGGGGAAGGGAAAAGGTAAAATAACCGGTATAAGGAAAGGTAAGGTATAACACTGAGGGCTGGGGAAGATTTTTAGTGAAAGCACCAGAGTTCCGTAAACGCAACCTGACACAGCAAGAGCTAACACAGAACAAGAGTCAAACAGCCTGGCCCTGAAAAAGAAAGGGTTGCAGTGCCCTCCCTCGAGCCCCCATGATTGGTTTTGGGAGGCATGAGGCATTGAGCAATCACAGGGTGCCATGAAACTGCCTGGGACCTGTTTACGCTGCTAACTGGCCAGCGATTACATCCATCAGGTCCTTCCCCTCCCATCACAGACCCAATTCAAGAGTTCAACACTGTTTCCCTCCCAAATGGCTCCAAGTTGTCTGCTTCCTCCTCCCCGCTCCACATTTTCCCTCCAAAACAACTGCCAGGCAATAACAAAATGAATGACAAAAAACAAACGTCATTATTGACTTTGTTATTATTTATCTTTGTTATTGTTATTGCAATGACTATAATGAAAACGAAGAATTTTTTTATCATTATCAGTATAACAAAAATGAAGTGCACACCCCTAATAGACAAGTCCCTTTCCCCAGGGGGGAAATCTAAGAAACAAGGGAGGGGGAGACAAGAGAAACATGAACTTCAGGAGAGAGAAGGATACATTCATGAGTGTAAGAAATTGCAGATGCATGTGCTTCATTTTGTTATAGACAACTAGATACTGAGAGAAGGGGAAGAGGATGCAATTTCACTCATGGCAAGCTGGGGAAGACCTGACAGAAGAGGTAGGTTTTCAGGAGGGATTTAAAGGTTGGGAGGGAGGGAGCAGAGCGAATGTATCCAGGGAGGGAGTTGCAGTCATGAGGGGCAGCAAGAGAAAAGGGCTGAAGACATTTAGAGGAGTAAGGGGGTTGCGAGTAGGTTGGGGTAGAGAAGGAGCGAAACTCCATGGCAGGAGTGTGGTGGGATACAAGAGGGGAGATATATTGATTAATTGATTGATTTAACTTATATCCCATACCCTTTCACCAAATGGCGATTCGAGGTGGCTTACAGGTAAATAACAATAAATAACAATATAGACAATAATGTAAGAATAAAATCCATAAATATAAAACCAACATAATTAATTCATATCAAATCCAGGTCTATAAAACAGCACCCACCCAAACCTCATTAACCCATGCAACCCTTCCACACACACCGCAAATGCCTGGTGGAAGATCAAGGTCTTATATTGCTGGCGGAAAGCAAGGAGATGCAGACTGAGGTGGATTTCTACCAGAAGCCCGTTCCATAGTGATGAAGTGGCCACCAAGAATGCCTGCCTGTCAGTCCGAATCCATCAAAAATGTGGGACCTCCAGGAGGGCACTCCAGCATGACGCCAGGGGTCACCCAGTGAGTTCGTGGTCTTTCGGATAAGCAGGGTCCAGGTTGTGTAGGGCTTTATAGGTCAAAACCTTGAATTGGGCCCTTGAATTGGGCCCGGAAGACAATGGGCAGACACTGTAATGCTTGGAGCAGAGCCTCCACACCAGATGTAATTGATGAAAGGCACCCTTGGCCAAAACCGACACCTGCAAATCCAGGCGCAGCAGCAAATCCAGAAGTACCCCCAGACTCTGCACATGAGAGATGAATGGAGGGTGGCCCCCCCAATAATGGGAGTTTCTCCCTCCCACAGATCCCCAACCCTGCCCACTAGCATCACCTCCGTCTTATCAGGATTTAGTTTCAATTGACTTGACCTTATCCAATCCTCCACAACTGCCAAACACTGGGACAGCAATGAGATTGCGGGGGCTGGGTCAGTTGAAAAAGAAAAAATACAGTTGTGTGTTGTCAGAGTATTGATGACAACGAACCCACCAACTGCTCACAACTTCCCAAGCAGCTGCATATACACAATGTCCAGAATCCCAAGGGGGATCTGCATGGGATCTGCATGGGATCCGCATCAGTTCCACATGGTACAATGTGCCTTCAATGGACATGCATGCACTTTACGCACATGTGCACACACGTAGCTTGCACGCAGCGCACGTGGGGCATGGGATTGGCCCCACTGAATAGGAGCAGGAACAGAATGAAACCTTGTGGGACTCCACATGGGAGGATCGCAGGAGAGGTTGTACGGTTCCCTAGCACCACCCGTTGAGATCTGTCTGCCCAGCCAGGTCCCTTAGGTGGGTCACCAATATCTTGTGATTCATGGAATTAAAATCCGCTGATAGATCCAATAGAACCAGCAGGGTCATACAACCCTTATCCAGTTCCACCAGGAGTTCATCAACCAAGGCCACCAGTGCAGTCTCCCTGCCATAACCCAGACGAAAGCCAGATTGAACAGGATCAAGAAAAGTGATGTGATCTAGATGCGCTTGCAGCTGATGGGCCACTACCCATTCAATAACAATAACCTTGCCTAAAAAGGCCGGTAGTTCACTGAGGTGCCAAAGTCAAGTGATGGTTTCTTGAGAAATGGCCGGACCACAGCCCCCTTAAGGTAGTCTGGAACCCTTCCGTCCCAAAGTGAGGTATTCATCACCTCCGCCAATGCCCGCCCCAAAGTCTCCCTGTTGGCCTTAATCAACCAGATTAGGCAAGGATCTAATTCACAAATGGTAGCTCGAACAGTAGGGGTGTACACCAGGCCCCCATGTAGTTTTTGGTTTTTGTTATCGTTTTTGTTATTTAAAATGTCATTTTTGTTATCATTATTAACGACAATATCATTTTCATTATCATTGTCATTATCATTATTGTTGTCGTTATGCTAGCAATTGTTCAGAAAGGAATAGAGAATAAAACTGTACATATTATAATGCCTCTATATAAATCTATGGTGTGACTGCACCTTGAATATTGTGTGTAGTTCTAATCATCCCATCTCTAAAAAGATATAGTAGAGTTAGAAAAGGTACAGAGAAGGACAACAAAAATTATCAAGGGTATGGAACGGCTTCCGTATGAAGAGAGTAAATAGGGAGCAGTTATTTACCCTCTCAGATAGTATTAGGACCAGTGGAAACTCCAGGAACACAACTGGCAGCAAATTTAAAACAATTTTTTCCCCCCCACTCAATGCACAATTAACTTGTCAAAGTTGTTGCCAGTGGATGTGGTCAAGGCCAGTAGTATAGCTGGGTTTTAAAAAGGATTGGATACATTCTTGGAGGGTAGGTCCATTAATGGCTATTAGCCAAGTAGATTTGGGGAATGTAGCATCTGACTGTCAGGATCTGGAAGTGTACAGTAGGGAATGGATCACCCCATTGGTTGTGACCTGCTGGGTACATTTCCCAAGCAATTGAGATTGGTCACTGTCAGAGCCAGGATGCTGAGCTTGATAGACTATTGGTCTGACCCAGTATGGGGGACTTCATATATTCTCTTATGTTTTTGGAATAGTTTTAAAATATGTAGACCTAAATGGATAGTACAGTTTGTCCTCGGTCAACAGTGCTGCAGTGACAGTAACCTCTGTCTTTTTGATTGGGAATGCAGGTTGTTTACAATTAGATGGATAGACTTGTTGGCCAGTAATTCCAGGAATGCTCTTTCAGACCCTGGCTCTGCACCAGGTTACCTCTCGGATCTCTGGTGATCTTTATGCCTTCTCCATCAGTAAAAGAGGCCTTGTAATGTTTCCTCTGTCTGTCTTATTGATTGTAAGCCCTTTGTGATAAAGGCTGCCTTTTATTGTGTATGTACAGCACTTGACACAACAGGGACCTAAACATTCTTGAGGTCTGTAAGAGTGGCTGTAATATAAAGAATACTGTAGAAAATTCAAATGGGAATTTGCTTGAAACAGTCACATTACTGAGGCCTCTTCGTTAAACTCTCTCTTTTTTTCCCCAAGCCTTCTGAAAAAAAAATAAGCATTGTGCTCTCAAACTCTCTCTGCAGCTTGATGCCATCTATATACATAAATCTGAACTAAAAAACATATTTTATTTCAATATTTATTTTATTAGCAGTTGATGGGTCCACAAGCTGAAGTGCCATTCACAACACAGGGGCTAATTTGCATAAGTAATAAATAATTTACATATATAAATTATATATCAAAATGCTCTCCATATTCTACCGAATTCAATGATATTGTTGTTTCGTAGCTTTTAATATTGTCGAGTCTTTAATATTTAAATCTAGCACCTCTTCCAAAGCAAGCCCACTGGGATTTTTTTTATTTTCTAACAAAATGCACTGACTTTGTTATTAACATAATAACTAAAACTTGATGTTGCTGCAGTAACACACATATAAATGATAGGGATGTGCATCTGTAATGTTTCCTATTAGTTACGAAAACGAATGGAATCCTAATGTTACGAAAAGGGATGAATAAGCAAATTATTGTTATTTGCTTTCAACCATCTGGTATTTCAACTATGGGTGTTTTCAGGCGTTACGGGGCTGCTTGGCCCCGTACCGAAAACAACCCTTTCATTCCCCGCCAGGGTCACCCCGTCACGCCATATCAGACATGCCGGGGGGATCCCCCCGGCTAGCCTGGGAAGCGTGGTTCAAATTGACCCCATGCGGGTATTGACCGTGGCGAACATCTGGCGGCCGCCAAACAGACGTTCGAGCCAGTGACCACAGGTGGGTATTCACCGTGGTTCACTGTGATCTCGTAACGTCTGAAAATACCCTATGAGGCAGGACACATATTGGATTTGATAAGAACAAAGAAATGTCATATTGAGTCAGACCAATGGTCTATAAAACCCAGCATCCTGTCTCCGACAGCAGCCAATCCCAGTTGCATGGGAGAAGTACCAGCAGTCACAGTGGGTAATCCATTCCCTGCTGATTACTCCCTGCTCCCTGGTGATGTTTTGCACCAGCCTAAAGACAGGGGCTCTAATTATCGGTGGTTTTATTTTAACACTGTTGTTGTGGTTGGATCATTACCTCCTTAAGGACCAGATCCCAGCCCCTGTATGCCCTTGTCAGGGTGGTGGACAAGTTAAGTTGATCTGCCCCTGAAGACTAATGGATCCAATTGGTTTCCATGCTCTCTAGGGGATATACCCACTGACCTTGACAGATGCTCTGTCTATGACTTGGTTGCCTTATGGAACAACATCTTGATGATGGCCATCAACATATTTCAACCCAGGTGTCCGCTCCCACTGCTTCATCAACACAGGTCTCCCCGGTTTATGGAGAACCTGAGGCGGTTGATGCAGGAGGGTAGGCAATTAGAGCACAGGTGGAGTTTGACCCGCTCTGAAGCCAACCAATTGTGGCATAGATATTTTTTTTAAGACTATGCCATGACCCCACCCTCCACACACCCCCACCCTCCACACCTTCAGGTCCCTCCTCAAAACCCACATCTTCTGCTCTGCCCTTCCTAACTCCTGCTAATCACCCCCCACCCAGGATTATCCCCCACCTGTTATCTACAAACTCCCAATTTACTGTAACCAAGCCCAGAACGTGTGCCTACGTTCTCGCATCCTCATGAATGTTGTATCCCTTGTCTCTCCCTCTGTTCCCCCTTCCCTGTCTCCTCTCCCCCTATCTTTAGACTGTAAGCCCTCAGGCAGGGACCGTGTTTATCTTATTCTCTGTAGAGTGCCAGGTACATAATTGGCACTATATAAAAGTTAATAAATAATAATAATAATAATAATAATAATTATTATTATTATTATTATTAATAATGACTGTATCATAGCATCTGCAAAGTCTCATCCAGTGTAGCTGTGCTGGGTGGTGACAGGCTTGGTTAACCAGACCTGTTTCTCCCAGGAAATGGAGTCATCCAATGCCCACTGTGATGTTTTTATTAATTACTTTGTAGACAAAATTG
Organism: Sphenodon punctatus; assembly: GCA_003113815.1. Lineage (NCBI taxonomy): Eukaryota > Metazoa > Chordata > Lepidosauria > Sphenodontia > Sphenodontidae > Sphenodon > Sphenodon punctatus. The sequence continues at coordinate 7,402,020 of QEPC01003743.1, read as the reverse complement.
CTCGTCTTCACCACTACTTGAATGCTGCCATTCCAACTGCAGAGTCAGAGTTTAGGGTTTTGGAAGCTCATGTCCTGTTTGTCTGAATCAATTTCAATTGGTATTGCCCACTGATGCTGTGGAGGTGCTTTGGGTGATGCGAGCAACCAGTTCAAAAAGGAGGAGAACAGCTATATGCCTGAGCAGAAAGCGGCAGAAAATATTGGTGAGTGCCACTGCTTCAGTGGGGTTGGCCATGTACATGAAGGCAGTGTTGGATTGGACATGTCCGACAAAAACAGCTGCCACTTGCTGTTTCACCCCTACTCTTGAGTGGTTCCATTCGTTCCTGTCTGGGATGTCCCAGTGGATGGTGATGGGCAATTGCTCGTCATTCCCCTGGGACCTGCCCTGTGGTGCCCCATAGGGTTCTAATTTGCTTCCCCTCCTTTTCAATGTGTATCTGAAGATGCTGGGTGAGGTCATTCAGAAGTTTGGGGTGAAGTGCCATCAGGATGCTGATGGAACCCAGCTCTACCTCTCTTTTTCATCCGACCCAGGTCCCGCAGTTTTGGTGCTCACCCTATGCCTGGCTACTTTCAGGGACTGAATGAGGGTGAACCGATTGAAGCTGAATCTTGACAAGACCGAGGCGATGATGTTTGGTCAGTCTTCTGTCTTGGAGGGGATGAGACACCTGTTACTGATGGAGTCTGGCCCCCTCCGGTTGATCGGGTTCACAGCCTTAGACTGCTTTTGGATCCCTCACTACACCTGGAATACCAGGTGGTGGCGGTGGCCTGAAGCGCTTTTCACGAACTCCATCTGGTGAGGAGGCTGCGGCGTTTTCTTTCTGATTTAGATCTGACCCATGTCATTCATGCTTTAATCGTCTCAAGGCTAGATTACTGCAATGCGCTCTACACAGGACTGCCCTTTATGACTGTTCGGAAGCTGCAGCCGGTGCAGAATGTGGTGGCTTGGCTCCTTTAGGGGGTGAGTTTCTGGTAGCACATTACGCTAGTGCTTTGTAGTCTGCACTGGCTACCTATAGCTTTCCGGGCACAATTCAACATGCTGGTTTTGACCTTTAAAGCGCTAAGTGGTCTGGGTTCCATGTATCTGAAAGACTGCCTGTCCTACCATGTTCCATTGTGGCCCCAATGGTCATCTGGGAGTGCCCTATTTCAGGTTCCATCTGTTACCCTTGTCCATAGGATGGGGGTGCACAGGAGGGCGTTCTTGGTTGCTGCCCTGGTTTTGTGGAACTCCCTTCCCCTGGGGTTCACTTGAGCATGGGCCTAAGCATCTTCCTGAGGCAGTGTAAAAAAATATTATTTTTTTTTGAACATTTGGTGAGTGGGGATAAGAGTTGGTTGGGTTTTTGGGAAAGGTGAGGGGGAGCTTTAATGGGAGGGTGGGATAGGGTTTTGGTGGGTGGCTTGTGGGGTTATGCTTGTATTTTCACGTTTTTATTTATGTTTTTATATGGTATGTTTATATTTTATCTTGTAAGACACTCTGAGCCTCTTAGAGGGAAGGGTGGGATAGAATTTTGAATAAATAAATAATTTTTTGTTTTAAAATAAAACATAAAATAATAAAAAACATGGTTCATGTGCAAAATGGCCACTGGGACTATTCGGCGCATGCATACGGTTTTCCAATATGGTGCCAGCAGCATTGTTGCCATTTTGGAAAAGGGCACACATGTACAGAATGGCCCAGGGGCCATGTTGTGCATGTGCTGTGATTTTTATTTATTTTTTTAAAAAAAATATTTAAAAAATAAATAAATCACTGCACATGCACAAAATTGCTGCTGGGACATTCTGTGCACGCATGCCCTTTTCCAAAATGGTACCATAACTACTGGTGTCATTTTGGAAAAGGGCTTCACATGCACAAAATGGCCTATTGGCCAGTTTGCACATGCAGTGTGATTTATTATTTTTTAAATTAAAATAAATGATTTTTTTATTTTAAAAAACAAACAAATAAAACCCTGAAAGTGGCATTTATGAAAAGAAATGCCAAATGAAGGGTTTTTTTGTAAACAAAACCAAAAATGGTAGGGGTGCCTTCAGCAGACCCTTAATAAATGACTCCAGCAGACGTTTGGACTCACCAAAAGGCTCAAAATCAGAAGAACTTTGGGCTGTCATCTATAGTTCACAGATTAAGTTTGCAATCCATGATGATTCGTCTTTACTGACAGTGATAATGATGATGCTTATTTAATGGAAGCTATGCTAGTCAGCAATCTACAAGGTAAATTTCAGCTACTACTTTGCTATTTCAAGTGACATAGGTCATTTATACACAGACGGAGGTGGGTGGGGGGACGGGTGCTTGGCCATGGTGGGTGGAGGTGTGTGCGTGTCTGTTTACATGGACACACACCCACCTCCACCCATCTCCGCACATGGGGCCTCCTCCGGTTTTCTGGAGGGCCCCATGGGTAGAGATGGGTGATAGGTGTAGGTGGGTGTGCATCAAGAGCACGCACGCACAAACACCCACCACCCATGGTGTTTACACATGCACACATCCGGCACACACCCATTCTCTCACCCACTGCTGGCTATTTACATGAATCCCCCCCCCAACACCCACCAGACTGTGTGCGGAGTGGTGGTGTCCGTATAAAAACAGGCCATATTTAGAACATGTATTCCTATCTCTGAATGATTGCTGTCTCCTAAAAATATTAACACAAAGCAAACACAAAAATAGTCAGGAACATACAGAAACATATGAAAAAAAAAGTGAAACGATAAGTCAGAATTGAAGGGTAGAACAGGAAATTGGTTAAAAAATAAAGTGAAATGGAAAGTTGGAATTGATTGGTAAACTGGAAATCAGTCAGTAAACCAGAATATTGTTAACCAGTAACAGTAGTGTCCTAAAATTCGGTAATTGGGTGCCTGACTCGGTCAGTCTACCTGACATTGTGTGTATTACCTGAGGATAGCAAATTAGCTACCCATTTCAGCTTGATTTCTCTACTTACCTTCCTCTGAGCATGCTCCTTCAGCCTCTATGCTCAATCCCCCTGCCTCAAGCATGATCCCTAAGCCCAGCTCCAGCTTTTACAAAATACAAAAGTGATCCACAGAGGGGAAAAGGTTTCATATTCTTGATTACATTGATCGTTTAATTTAAACCTCTGGGATTATTCAGGCACTTGAAGTTAAGCCTGTGCTTCAAGTGCATTGTAAGATTAGGGCTAGCAGGTAAACATCTTGCAGAATCAAACCTTAAAATCCTTTAAATCTGATTCTGACTCCTCAGATGTTTTGTACTGCCATGGCACAAAAGAATCAGCAATATTGCTTATTTGGTAAAGATATTGTGGTGTAGAATCCCTTAAACTTTTCAATATTGAGCTGAGATGGGTATCTGATTTGGTACCCATGGGTAATACCTGTATATGGGGGTACCATTTCGGGTATTCAAGCTGGTACCCAAGTACTGTTTGAGTACCTGAAATACCAATATATTGAAATACTGAAACACCAACAACCGGTATACAGAAATACTGAAATTACCCAAATCTGGATAAAAATACCTCAAATCTGGGATGAAATTGGGACATGATTTCTGGTATATGATTTTGGTATTTCAGGTACCCGATCAAATATGATTCGAGTACTGAAAAGTACACAAAATATTCAGTTTGATTCAGGTACCAGAATTTCAATGGGTATACCTGTTTTTGCAGATACTCCTTTCAATTTGTTACAGGGGGAGGGGGAAAAGGGAACTGGATGCCTCTAAACCACACACAAGGTGCCCCTTGGCCCCCAAGGACTCTCTATGGGTATAAATGCCCGTCAGGATAGTATCTGGGCCCTTCCAACTGCTGAGCAGGTAAGGAAGTTAGGCCCCTATCATCATCAGTTGTGGGGATACAGGGGTCCTGTGACTCCCAATCACCCACAATCACCTGAAGACACCCCAGGGGGAATTCTAGGGAAGGAAAAGATGGGGTTGCCAGAGTGTGGGGGACAGGAAGGGTTTGGGGCCCCAGAATCCAGGGGTTGGAGCAGGAAGGGGATCTTACAAACTGTGGGAGGGGTAGGGAGCCCCAGGCAGGGGGAGGGGAATGGAGAAACTCTCTCAGCTCGCACTCACTCTTTCACTCACAGACTCAAAGGGAAGGGAGCAAGAGAAACATAAAGGAAGACTCACTACATGCCTATAAACAATCACGCTGCAAGACCCAACAAGGAACAACAGGGAACAACACAAACACGTAGCTTCTCGCTCCTGCTGGGCCAGTCCAGACAGGAAAACCTGATCACCAGCACTGTTTGCAAGGCAACACTGGGTTAAGTAGCCCTATCATTAGTGCCCTCAGATGGAGGTTTTCCCTGTAGGTGGGCTGAATGCCGCAGGGTCCTAGGTTCCATCCCTGTTCCACTAGGGCCGGGTGCAGATGCTGGTCTGGGAAGAGCTTTTGAGGATGAGGGTACCGCATGCCCTCATTCTGTTGCTGGCTTTGTCATGCCCCTCTGTTGGGGTGGGGTCTCCTGGGGGTCTGGGGTTGGCATTGGGACTGCAAGGGGCCCAGGAGTTGGCAGTGGATGCAGGGGGGGCTGGTGACAGTGGCGGAGCCCTGTGACACAATTTTATTTCTATATCATTTCATCTTGGCAAGACAGACAGGAAATGCTCCTATGGGAAAAGAAATGAGGATAGGGCACCTCTGCCTCTGTCTAGTGACATCTGTAAGATCTGCAACTTGTGGCTGTGGGCAGTCAACTATAAATTACAGCATCCTTTAGGAATATTAGAAGTAGCATTTGAACTGCTCAAACTTGTGCTGTGGACCTTACGAAAGATGTATAGATTGACTGTATTTAAAAAAATTTGATTCAGCATTTTTGCATTTATTTTCCATTTCATTGGTATAACCTGTAAATGGCAGCATGACAGAGTCACAGGAAATCCTTTTTCCATAGACCCATGAACAGAGAACAATCCATAGAAGAGTTTCATCTTGGACGATGAGATCAGGCTGCTATAGCCTGCTGGCCCTTTAAGGGGCCAGTCTGGAGTGGGCCAGAGCTGCAGCTGAGCAATGGAGGCAGCTGGATACAAAGGGATGGTGAACTCAAAGTGGAGTGGGTTAGTAGAGAGTGATTGCTGCAGAGAGGAAGTCTGTGCCAGAGGCCCTCTGCAGGGGCTCCAGAAAGACAGTGCTGTTGAGAAGCCTGCCAGCCTAGCAGGAAGGAAACCCTGAGCCAGGAGCCTGCCAGAGGACAGTGTGGAGCCATGAAGAATCCAGGTGTGATTTAACCTGTTTTGTCCAGAAGGGACTGTATTTCAGGGTAATGTGGTGTTGGCTTGGGGACCCACAGTGAGTGGGAGAAGTCCCTACTTTGAGAATTTGGGCTGGCTATGGGGAGGAAAGAAGCCAGATTCCCAAACCCCTAGGGCTATAGTAGAAAGACTATGGCTAGCTGGGAAGTCTGTGTGGTGGCAGGAAGAGCTGAGTCTCCTAAAACTGCTTGTGCAACACCCTCCTCACTCGAGGAGAGGGCCTGCTGCCACAGGCAGCTGTATGTCAAAGGAAAAATTGAGACACAAAGCAACTGAGACAATACCTTTCATTGGACCAAATGCTGTTTGTGAGTGTGCAAAAGCTTGCTACGGGCACAGAGTTCTTCTGTGCAACTTACAATTGCACACACTTATTAAGAGAGTTGGCCCTGAAGTTATCACCTTAACTACTGTGCCTTTTGTTTCTCTCATACATGGGACCGACATGATAACCACACTCTAAATAACAGAAGAAAGTCCGCTAGACATGAAGGAAACAACCAACTTCACTCTTCAACTTCTAACAAGAACTACATCACAGCCAAGAATCAAGATCTTTCTACTTATACATTCAGGTAGACTTGTAACAGCCTGCAGACTTGTTAGACTTGTAACAGCCTAACCAATCTCATCCCTCTTCTGGGCAACTGAGAGGCATAACAAGGGTCAACTCAGGTGGGATATCATAATAACAAAAGAAGTATCATATTCGATCAGACCAATAGTCTTTCTTGCCTAACTTCCTGTTTCTGACAGTAGCAGGAGTGACCCATTTCCTGTTCTTCACTCCAAGCCTCAGAAGTCCTGCCCTCAACTGGTAATTTCCAGTGATGACACAAATAGAATATTTCATATATAATGTAATGTAGTAAGCAAAATGAATGCTTACTAGTAGTGTAAATCAATCATCATCATCATCTAGCGCCCCCCCCCTGTCATAACACTCCAACCACTTTACGTATAACACAACTTTTAATCCCCACAACAAGTCTGTGAGGCAGGTTAGGCTGAGAGAATAATGTGATTGGCCCAAGGTCACTCAGTGAGTTTCTGGCTAAGGCAAGACTTGAACTGCAGTCCCCCTCCCCCAGTCTAAGTATTGCACACTTAGCCATTACACCAAACTGACTCACAATGGTGAGGGGTGCCAATTTATGATTCTGCTGAATCCTGCTGTGTCCAGTAGTATTGAAAAACACTGCATTATAAATGCATCTGAAGGAATATAGAACCAGCCTCCTTTCTTGCAGGAGATGGTGGTACCAGTGAAGTGAAAGAAGCATAGAGAAAACTAACAGGCAAGAGTAACCGTGCAATGTGTATGAGTACGCCTGTTGCTGTACAGATTCTGTATATCAAAGGCAGAACTTCTATATGTACTGTCTTGTCAGACATATTGCAGCTAGTACAAAGACTTTCCTCTGACAGGAATCACCATCATTGATTTGTCTTTTTAATCATCTTTTATAAATTATTACGAGATAAAACAGCACAAATTACAGACTGTCTTACGACTGCTTCCTCGGAAGGTGTAAATCAGTATCACACCCTAGACACCAATGGAGTTAGCCAATTTGCAGCAGCTGAGGATCCGAACCATATAGAGATTTTATTCTTTTTTGGGTGCTTCAATGGGCTTTGCTGCTAGCAGAAAGTGTGTATTCCGTGTGCAGAACTATAAGCCCATCTCACTTTGGTTCAGGATACTTTTTGTTTTAAACTTGCTCTTGCCATTCCCAATCAATCACTTGTGGAAATTAAAGGACTAATTGCAACACAAGCGGATTCTATGACTGTTGATAAATATGTTGTTTTTTAAGATGAAAAGTAATCTCCTCTTTAATTGTGGTCTTGTTAGACACATAAGAGGCCACATTCCATAATGGAGTTCTGCTCTGTTTCACTCCAGCCAATAGAGGTGTGCACCAGGGCCCATGTTGTTGTTTTTTTGTCATTTTTTCATTTTTGTTATTTAAATTTGTCATTTTCGTTTTCATAAATATTAAATTGACATTTTCGTTTTTGCTTTCATGTTTGTTTTCCATTGGTTTCAATGGGAAACACATTTCTGGATGTAGCTTTTTCGTTGTTTACTATACTTGGTTGATACTTGGTGGGATTATACCTTCAATGGAAGGCATTATGTGTACCAAATTCCAAAAATATTAGATAAAGGAATCCAATTTTAGAAGCAGTTAAATTATTATATTTTGCAAAAATCTTCATATACATGATTAGGTGTAACTTCTTTGCTTCACATTTAATGTAGATAAAACTTAGCAGGTTTATACCCCTTCCCATATTTACTACATATGCCAACTTTCAGAAGGATTAGATAAATGGTCTTGGTGGCATAAGCAATTAACATATAAATGTATGTCTGACTGTAACATCTTTGTAGTCCAACCAGTGTACAAGAAATTTGGCAGGACTGTATATAACACTTTTACAATCATCTCTGCCAAATATCAGAAAGTTGTGATAAAGAGTCCCAATTGTATATGCCTGCACAGCATATGCAGAGAATGAGCCTATGCCATGGATTCTCTTACGTGTCACTGTGGTATAAGATCAGTTTGTGATGATAATTTGCCAGCAGAAATGTCAACCAAATATCCTCATTCTGTGCTGTGACCACCCCAACATCTCTCCTCCACTTATTACAGGGAAGTCAGAAGTATTTGTTTAGGAAAGAGCCAATAGAGATTCTCTTATGTCCTCTGTCACAGTGCTGCAGGATGTGACTGTGATGATAATTGGCCAGCCTGGATGTGTAAACTATGGGTATTTTCAGATGTGATGGGGCCAGTCATGGAATCACCTATTTATCCCCCGCTGGGATCAAATTGGCATGGCCAACAGATCGGGAGGGGAGGGGCTGCGCGGCTCAACGTGCGGCCGCACAGCCTGACCCCCCAAGTTCCCTAGGCTGCCCGACCCCTGGGAGACGGATGGGCGCAGTGGCCAATGCAGCCGCAGCAGCCATCCACCCCCCGGGGCATTGACCACAGCCCAGAATCAGCGGCGGGCACAGCCACTGATTCCGGTCCATGGTCAGGGGACAGACATGATGTTCCCACACTCAACCATGGTGAATTCCCCATGGTTGAGGGTGGAAACGTCATGTCTGTTGGCCTGAACATGAGCGTCCTGCCGGGTGTTCACCCCCGTGAATCACGGGTGGGAATCTCTTTGATCACGCAAACAGCGATGGTCTGGGCAGGACAGCCATTTGCATGGTCAAAGAGATTCCTACCTGTGATTCACAGGGGTGAACATCTGGCGGGAATCTCTTGTCGGGCCAACAGGCATTACGGTCCCTTGCTCACCATGTTGGAATTCACCGTGGTTGAGCATGGGATCGTAACGTCTTAAAATACCCTATGTCTCCTGATTGCTGGGATACTATCCCCAAAGTTCCAGCTATATCCCTTCTATGTCCGCCTGAGGGCCGCTCCCTATGCCCTCCTCGAAGCATCTACCGATTGGTCCTGTAAAGCTGGAAGCATGCAGTAATTGGCCAGTGAATGTGTCAGTCTTTTGGGTTGCTCCACATCCTCCCTCCTACAACCTCTCCCCCCTGCCATGCCAGGTGCCTGCCTCTGACTGGCACTGCATGTGCTGCTATTTATCTGAATAATGGTCTTGAATAATGGTCTTGAATTGCTTATAAAATTGGGTACCTTTATCAAATTGTCCTGTAGTTTGGCAGAAATGACAGGGAAGGTATATGATACACTCCTGCCAAATATATTGTAAACAGGATGGAATATACAAATGTTACAGCTGGGAAAGTATTTTCAAGTTAATGTCTTATACCATCAGTTGCCTTTATCCAATGTTTCTGAAATTTGGCAGGAGTGTTAAGCTTGTGGAGGGACATAATATTTACAGGTATCATGCAAATTGGATGGAAGTAAAAAATGTTATAGCCATGAATGTTTATGGAGCTTTTTTAAAAATCACAATGTTCAATTGCTTCTAAAATTGGTTTCCTTCAAACAATCATTTAGAAACATGGTGCACATAGTGCACTCTAATGAGGGTATATTATTCCCAAGGTTCATTAGAATTGAATAAGAAACATAAAAGTTATAGGTGGAAATATATTTTTCATGTTTTTCCCTTTATTTAAAAAACAAAATGTCATTTGCATTTCTATTTTCATTATTATTATTTATCTTTTTCATTTTTGCAATCACAATAATGAAAATGATAATTTACATTATTGTTATTGTAATAACAAAAACAACATGCACACCCCTACCAGTCAATCTCATCCTTTTTCTGGTCCCCAAGGGGCATGATGAGGGCTTGGCTCAGGAGGCACACTTAGACCACTTTTAGATGACTGGCAGGCTTGCACTTTGAAAAACCAGGGGGGGTGTTAGATGAGCCAGAAGTTTCCAGCCGTCACTGGAATCGGTGCTTGTGCATTATTTTAAAAAGCACATTTGAAAGATTCCAATGACGGCCGACAACTTCCGGCTCATGTAAACGAGCCCCTCACATTTTTTTCTAAACACGAACCAGTCGCTCATCTAAAAGCGGCCTAAGACTGCATTCACAAGAGATGAAAACCCGACTTAAACAGCTTCCCTTGCATATTTATTGTACGGGTAAATGAATTACCTTGCAAGGTTCTACATGAGCAAGTTGCAAATCACCCCAAACCAACAAGCTGAAAACTAAGGTTTAACACTTGAGCCAAGTAATCTCTCCTTCACTTTCCTCATAACGGGTGAATGACATTTCTGTCACTTTCACCTCTCTACCCTTATAGAGAAGACAACAGCTGCTGAGAATGACCCCAATGTTAGAAAGCAACATTTAAAGTGGGGAAGTGAAAATGACACCAGATAAGTCCACCAGCCTCATTGAGAGACATGGGATAGCCTTGCAGCATCATTAGCTGCAATTGCTAGCCTGATCATTAGCACATCAGTGGCAGAAGCATCCAAGACAAAATTTGAAGCCTACCGTGTCTACCATACCCATACGGTACCTCTGTGTCCCAGGCCTCCACTTGCTGGTTCCCACTTGCCATCCTGGTCACCTGTAAACATAGTGATGAACGACAGCCATGTTAGTGACTGGCACTACCTGACCATTCCGTCCTACAGCAGGGTCACCTAGCCCCCTCCCCCTGCTCCTCTCCAGTACATTCACTTACCACTCTCCTTTGGGTCTACATTCCCCTGGGGGCTCCTTCACCTCCACCTGTCCCCTTCACCTCCACCTTTGCTTGCTACAGGACCAACTTCTGGCTCTCTTGGTTGAGGCGGTAGGGGTTGAGGGTCTTGAGCGTGGTGTCAGTCCTCGGAGTTGGACCCTGGCTAGGACGTGGGGGGTGCCAAGTCATGGTGGGCTGTGTCCCTGAGGGCCCAGAATTCTCAGAGGGATGGGGAACACTTGCAGCTGGAGTGGGGCAGAATCAACTGTCAATGGGATGTCCACCTGAGGGTGGCCCTCGGTGAGACCAGTGCCAGTGAGGTGTGCAGCAACTATGGAAGGGTGCCAGCAGGGTATGGAGCAAGTATGGGCTCATCCACGCATAAGAAGGTGTCCAGGACCTCCAAACAAATACTGATGTGTTTGGCAGCTGAGGCTGGACCTAAAGTTATTATCCTTCACTGCCTTGTAGTCCTCCTCAGATCCATTTCCCATTGTCGGCACTGGCTCACGTCATGGTGGCAGCTGAGATCTTCCATCTGGGTGATGATCCCCTGCAATACCTGCTCATTTCTGTGTGCTTTGCATAGGTCATACTGGACCTGTGCATCCCCCCACAGGCTGATGAATGCCATCATTGCCTTCATGGGTCAAGGGACCTGCTTATGGCATGGCAGCGGTATGTATTCCTGATGTCCTTGGAGTGCTGGTGGATGCCTGTGAACACAGTGATGGACAGTCGCACCACATATAGCCCTGTGAGAGAGGGAGTCGAGGGGTGAAGAGGGGGTATGACCCCTACCGGCCCCTGGTGGCAGCAGGATGGCAAGGGGGTGGGGGGAAGGTTTTGGAGAGGTGGGGGTGGGGGAAGGTTACTGGGAGGACTGCCAGGTTTGGGGGTCCAGGGCCAAGTGGACGGAGGGGAGAGTGCGGCTATTGGGGTGGTGCTGGGGCGGGGATGGTATGGTCCATGGTGTCGGATGGCGTGTGGCCCCAGGGGACCGAGTTGTCTGAGGGAGGTTCAGGCTGCAATCCCCCCACTGAGGGAGAGGGAGGAGCCAGGTCCAAGGTCCATACGTGGGGGGCTGCTGCTGTTGAATGCGAGGTCTGTTGTGAACAAGGCCCCATTTATCCAGGATTTAAGCTCGGATGGGGCCGTGGACCTCGCATGCATTACGGAGACCGGGCTGGATGAGCTGGACGGTCCAACTTTGGCCGAGCTCATTCCAGCCGGGTATGCTGTGCAGCACCAGCCCCGCATGGATGGCCGGGGAGGTGGTGTAGCAAATATTTTTAGAGAGGAATGGCCGGTTAGGAGGTATCCAGTTCAGGAGATTATGGGTATTGAGGCCCTTCTCGTGGTGTTCAATTTGATTGAGGGCAAGCTAGGGGTGTTGTTGGTATACCGGGCCCCTTCCTGTCTGGTAGCATCACTTACCACTCTAGCAGAGCTGGCCTCGGAGGTGGCGTTGGGTTCCCCTAGGACCTTGGTTCTGGGGCACTTCAACATCCACACTGATGCCGGCCTTATCTGGGCGGAAAGAGAATTCATGGCCACCATGGAAATCATGGATTTGCCCCAGGAGGTGATCTGCCCGACCCACGTGGGGGGGCATACCCTCGACCTGATATTTGATTCTGGCCTTGAGGCGGGGGGTCCGGTTGTGGTGGAAGTTACAGCAGTGCCCTTGTCATGGATGGACCATTATCTCCTTCAGGCCAATCTTCTAGCACACCCCCTCCAGAAGGGGAAAGGACCAGTTAGGATGGTCCGCCCTCGGAGGCTGATGGAACCTGAGGGAGTTAACCTTGGACTTGGATGGTCACTCTGTGGATGAGCTAGTCCAGCATTGGAACATCTTTCTAGAGGAGGCCATTGACAGGGTGGCTCCGAGACGCCCTCTGCCTTGGTCTCGTCACTGCAGGGCCCCTTGGTTTACTGAGGGGCTGAGGTGTATGAAGCATGCAGGCAGTAGGATAGAGCGACACTGGCGTCGGACTCGATCTGAATCCGACCTTCTTCTCCATAGGACCCATTTGCGGTTCTATGTTGAGGCTGTGAGGATGGCAAGGGAGGAGTTCCTTGCCATCCTCATAGCATCTGCAAAGTCAAGCCCGATGGAGCTGTTTTGGGTGGTGCGGGGGCTGGTCAGTCCGGCCTCCCTCCACCTGGATGGGGACTTGTTGGCCCGCTGTGAGGAGTTTGTCAACTACTTTGCAGACAAGATTGCTTGGATTCAGTCTGACTTCGATGTTGGATTAGGGGCAGTAGGGGAAGAACGCGAGGGGACGGAGGTCCCATCTGGTCCAGCTTTGTGGGGGGAGTTTCAGGAAGTGACGCCGGCTGATGCGGCGGATGTCTTGGGGTCTGTGAGGGTTATTTGTTGTGAACTTGATCCATGCCCATCCTGTCTGGTGAAAGCCTCCATGGAAACGTTGGGGACGGTGCTGGTGAGGGTAGTGAATGTGTCCTTGCAGCAGGGGAGGTTGTCGCCTTGCCTCAAGGAGGCGGTGGTGTACCCCCTGCTGAAGAAACCATCTTTGGACGTGGATGCGCTCGCCAGCTACTGACCTGTCTCTAACCTTCCCTTTTTAGGGAAGGTTATTGAGCGGGCGGTGGCAATCCAGTTCCAGGGGCATCTAGATAGCATCGGGTTCCTGGACCCTTTTCAATCGGGGTTCCGTCCCAGCTATGGCACTGAGACGGCCTTGGTGGCCTTGGTAAACGACCTCCGCCAGGAGATGGATGCAGGATGTTCAACATTTCTCATCCTGCTAGATCTCTCAGCCGCTTTTGATACCGTGGACCACGGGCTGCTGGTGAGGTGGCTGCTTGACCTGGGGGGTCTGGATGGGACTGTTCTTGAATGGTTCCGCTCATTCCTCTCGTGGAGAAGCCAGTGGGTGGTGCTGGGGGATGAGACATTGTGCCCCCGCACCTTATCATGCAGCGTTCTGCAGAGTTCTATTCTGTCTCCATTATTATTTAATGTATACATGCAGCCCTTGGGGGAGATCGTGAGAGAGTTCGGGGTGTGGTGTCACCAATATGCTGATGATACTCAGCTGTACCTCTCATTTTCAACTGACCCAAACCCGGCTGTCTCGGTGCTATCCCGGTGCCTGGAGGCTGTGGCGGAATGGATGCGGCAGAGCAGACTGAAGCTCAACCCAGATAAGATGGAGGTGATGTTGGTGAGGAGAGCGAGGGAGGTAGTGGCTCCCCTGATTGCGGGAGTTCGTCCTCCCATAGCTCAGCAGGTCCGGAGTCTGGGGGTGATATTGGACGCAGACCTTCGCCTGGAGCAGCAAGTGGAGGCAGTCGCTAAGACTACCTTCCACCAGTTGTATCTGGTGCATAGGCTGCATCCGTTCGTGTCCAGCCCGGACCTGGCCTCCCTCATCCATGCCTTCGTCACCTCGAGGCTGGACTACTGCAACACGCTCTACGTGTGGCTTCCCTTGTGCCTGGTTCGGAGACTGAAGCTAGTACAGAATGCGATGGCCGTCTCCTTACGGGGATGGGTTGTCAGGAGCATATTACACCTCTGCTCCGGATTCTGCACTGGCTGTCAATAGCGTGCCGAGCTAGGTTCAAGGTTCTAGTGTTGGTCTATAAGGCCCTTCACGGTCTGGGCCCCTCGTACCTCAGGGATCACCTCGCCCTCCACGCCCCAGAGCGGCTCCTGCGGTAGGCCTGGGGTGCCTTCTTGGAGGTCCCCAGCGTAAAGCGGGGGCCACAGTGGAGAGGGCATTCTCGGTGGCCGCGCCGCGCATTTGGAACTCCCTTCTGGAGGAAACACGCCTGGCCCCAAGCCTGTTGTCATTCCGACGGTGTTGCAAAACCTGGCTGTTCGCCCAGGCCTTTGGGGAGAGGAGGAGGGTGGGTTAGGGTTGTGTTTTTCTCCCCTACCCTGTTTTATTGTTTTAATGTTGAAATTGTTTCCTGGGGTCCTGTTTTAAAAGTATTTAACTTGTTGATTGTTTTAAACTGTTTTATATTGTTTTATATTGTTTTATTATTGTTGGAAGCCTCCCCGAGCTGTTTACAGGAGGGGCGGGGTATAAATGTTTTAACTAATTAAATAAATAAATAAATAAATATAAGTTGTACATAACATGGGATGGCTGCCTTGCCCCCCCCACCCCCCGGCCCGGTGAACTGACTTACCGTGTTGGAGTGGCTGTCCTCCTGTTTGTTGGGTTGAGTGTTTTAGTTATTTCATTATTTGTTCATTTTGGTGGCCACTATTAAGTGTTAATAGTACTGAATTCCAAAATACTGAATGAACAAAGTAACCAATTGCACAACCAGTTCATATTTGCTTCCTTTGAACAAATAAACTAAATTTGTTGAATTTGGAATTTGCACTGAATATTCATTTCAGCGGTTGTATAAAATTACACTGATTTTAGCATAGCTACCCTAACCTAAAACTTGGCTAATGCACAGATGAATTTGGCCTAGTCCTTCTTAATCCCAGGGATACTTGCTTCAGTTTCTATCATCCCTTGGTTCTTTCAGATGTCACCTTGAATCATTTAGCACATGGCACCTCAAAATAGGAGGCAGTTCTGTATTTGGATATGATTTACTGAGCTTTGACCTAATTCTTCACTGAGTAATGATATTTTTCTGATTACATCTTTCAACTGTTCAGTGTTATGGTATGAATTTCTCTTTTCAGTATCCCCTCCCCACTGATACCCTTCATTTCACAGAACAAGGCAATAATGCAGGATGGCTTGATAAGCGGAAAATAAAACTTAACAGTAATGTTTTATTTAGAAAAGACTTTCCACGAATCAGAGCAATTATTTGAATTTTGTTTTACTTCCCTTGCTCCATGACATACTCCCAGGTTTTGATTTTTCCTCCTATTTAAGGGGTTCTGTTCCTGATTTGAAGGAAAATGTTTTATGTTTACATCAGTTTAGTCTGGCTAAAGGAAACACAGCTTCTTTAAATTCAACTGAAAATCATGTTTAAATATCTATCCTTCATATCAACTGAAAATTGAAAAAATATGAACTGAAATGAGATTAAAAATACACTAGGGACTTCTTCAATGAAAAGCTGATAAATACATAAGAACTGTAAAGAACATGAACCAAATGTCCAAAGATATGATCCTAATCTTATTTTAAATTTATCTGATGGATTCGGGAGAAATGAGAAGCTGAAGCTTAATTCAGTGTTTACATCCTCAGTCTTAATTTGCAGATTCTTTGTAATTGGATGACAATAAAGAAACCTAGAAACAGATGTACAATGGCTGGATAAAAACGAGAAGAAAATGTTAGAAATTCTCTCTTGAAGGACAAATTTTGTGCTGATGCTTTTAAAGTTACATACACAAAATAGGCCTGCTGTATAATTATTGTCCCTATAAATTAAAGGCCTGAGTTTATTTCTTTTAAAAAGTCAATTCTTTTGCACCCAACGTGTAAAACGGAGAAGCTGTGAGTCAATGGGACAAAATAAATATAACTCTGGTATATGAGTATTTATAATTCCGTTGACATTAGTGCAGCTACAATCTTTTATACCAGGGTGTTACCTCCAAAGAAAGTGAGAATGTATTTAGTATTTCCCAACTGTAGTGTTCTAGAAGGATTGAGATCACAGGGTAACATTTACAAACCGATACAAAAGTGTAACCCTGATGTTGCAGGAAATCTGGGTGTTAGTGAAGTTACCATAGGGATGAAGTTAGTTCATCAATACCCGGGACTCGTGTTCATTGTATTTTCCCCATTGCTGCCAATAAGAAAAACACAGTGAACGTGGGTCCCTGATTATTACCAAAGGCGCTCTGTCTATTCTATGGGGCCAAGTCAATCAATGAGAAAAGTGTCCTCTAGGGACCAGACTGTTAATGCCTCGGGACTCTCCTTGTCCAAATTGGTGACCAGTCTGGATTTGGTCGTACTAAATGGTTCAATGGAGGGTGATCAGGAGGGGGAATTTACATTTATAGCACATCAGGGTGCCAGTGTGGTTGACCTGTGCCTGATCACGCCAGATCTGGTCCCTTGGGTGGAATGCTTTTGGGTGGACCAACAACTCTACGGGGATCATCTCCCCCTGAGTTTGGTGTTTGGCCCACTGAACCAGGGTGGGAGGAAGAGGGTGGAAATAGAGCAGGCCCTGAATGACGGTTGGTTCCAGGAACCAGCATGTGTAAGGGCGCCATGGACAGAAGAGAGGGCAGGATCTCTTGGGGGGGTAATGATGGAAGATAAATGTGGTACTCTAAGGAAAAGAATTATTTCTTCAGGAGATGGCCACCAGGTGGTGGTAGATTATGAGGAGTTGGTGGGTCTTTTCCATCCCTACCTTACCCGTAGAGGTAAGAAGCCTCAGGAAGGGGAGGGTGCCAGAGGACGTGGGCCCCCGTGGTACGATCACGACTGCTATGAGACTAGGCGGAAAATGAGGCAAGCTTACATTAGCTTTAAAGAAAATGGAGGCCTGGAGGGTCGGGGGGCATATATAGAACAGAAGATGGAATATAGATGTTTGATAAAGAAAAAAAAAAAGGAGTATCATCAGTATAGATGGGCCCAATTACTGTATGCGATTAAGGTGGGTGACGATAGACTTTATTGGAAAATTATAAATGGCAGTTGGAATACGAAGGAAGATCGGGCAGGGCCACGGATTCCAGCAGCACAGTGGGAAGCGTATTACAAATTGCTGTTTCCTGAGCAGGCGGATGAGGGTGAATCTGTCTTTTCGGGAACTGATTTGCCACATTGGCCAGAGGTCACAGTAAAGGAAATGGGTGATCTGATAGCACAGCTCAAATCTAACAAGGCCCCGGGGGGGGATTTTGTGCCATCTGAATTTCTTAAAAGATATGCGGACTGGTGGGCCCCGGTTTTGGCTTCCTTGTTTTCCTCAATTGATCGGAATGGTAAGATACCAAGTGGTTGGGGGGAAGCAATTGTCGTGCCCATATACAAGAGTGGAGCACGAAATGTGCCCTCAAATTATAGGCCTATAAGCCTTCTGAGCATACCAAGTAAACTTTATGCTAGGCATTTGATGGACCACCTGCAGGACTGGTTAACAAGGGAATCTGTGATCCTGCCAGAGCAGGCTGGTTTTGTAGAAGGCCGATCTACTATCGACCAATGCAGTATGCTGAGTTTTTTGGTTAACAAATATATACATCGTAGGGGGAAACTGTTTTGTGCCTTCATAGACTTTAAAGCGGCCTTTGATAAAATCGATAGACCTAGATTGTGGCAAAAACTTGAGACTTCCTCCATTGATAGGCGTTTGTTAGGACTAATTAGAGCAGTTTATGGAAATACAACATTGGTGGTTCGTTTGGACTCCAGGGGTAACCAGACTGGTAGCCTGAGAGTCTCCACAGGAGTCAGGCAAGGCTGTGTCATCGCCCCCTTTCTCTTTATCTTTTACATAAATGATTTAGTGCCTCTCATGGCTAGAGGGTCTCATCACCCCCCCATGTTGGGCACTCACCCTACGGGATGTTTGCTATATGCAGACGATGCAGTCTTGATGTCCCAGACGCAAGTAGGTCTAAGGAGACAGTTGACTGCATTAGGGGAATATTGCAGGGTAAATATGTTAATTCTAAACCATGATAAGTCAAAGGTGCTGGTTTTTGGGAGGTCAAGGAAAGTCTGGCAGTGGCAAATAGATGGGTGTACACTGGCGCAGGTGCCCGGGTATAAATACCTGGGGGTCTGGTTCAATGCTTCTACGCGCTGGACCCAACAAAGAAATTTAGTACTCGGCCGTGTGAGGGGAAATATTATATCGCTCATACGATGTCTCCACAAGAGAGAGGGGGGTTTTCTGGGGATAGCACTAAAGATATTGGATGTAAAAATCAGGGCCCAATTACTGTATGGCGCCGAATTATGGGCCCTGGATTTTCTCCAGGAATTGGATAAAGCCCAGGCTAGGTGTTTACGGAGCTTGTTGGCTATCCCGAATAGTGTGCCATCAGCGGCGATAAGACTGGAGACAGGGGTAATTCCCTGGAGCTGTGCTGTATGGACTCGGGCTATAATTTTGTGGCTGAGAATAAATTTCTTTAACCTTACGTCAGTGAGTCAGGACCTATTTGCCCATAGCCGGAAGGATTTGTTTACAAACCCTTGGGGCCTTCAGATTAGAGCAAAGGTAGCACTGATGGGCTTGTCTGTGGAGGAGTTAGCAAAGACAGGGGAAAAGGCGGCAAAGGCTATTATTAAAACCAGGCTTCAGGACATTAGCAGGCAGGTAGATTACGCCAAGGTTGCCAGAACGAGTTCAATGGCCCATTATGGAAGTATATCTCCTGTCCTCCCAGAAATGGCAGCATATTTGGGTAGGCCCTGTGGGTTTAGGAAGTTACAACTGTTCCTAATGGCGCGGATGAATGTTTTGCCTACAAGGCTTTTAGAGGGGAGATACCAGGGTATCCCTCTCGCCCAAAGGACCTGCCCTTTTGACGAAATGACGGCAGAGACAGTTGAGCATATTTTGGGGGAATGCCATTTATATGATCGGGCAAGGAGGCGTTGGCTGGGAGTGATCATGGGGAAACTACCAGGGAGAACCCCATTGGAAATACTAAGAGTCTTGTTAGACGATGTCAATAGGGACATAACATTGGCAGTAATGGGCTTTTTGGTGGAAGCCTTTCAGGCCAGAGCTCATTTCCTGGGCAGCAAATCAATTCTAGAGGTGGCTGTATCCCCTCAGGGAGAATAGGGAGTAGTTATATTTCTTTTTTTTCTCTCAGCTGTGGGTAAATTTGGTGCAAACAATTTTGGGGTAATTATAGCGTGTAGTTAATTGTTATATGTTTTAGTTACGTTCTTGTTAGTATGATTTTAAATGTTTTGACGTTATGTAAATTCTAAAACAGCGGGTTCTGTTAAAATTAGACATGATGTCAGATTTTTTAAGTTAAAAATTTGTAATGTTGTATGCAAGGACCAATGTGGTTACGCAAATAAAAGCTTTGATTGATGATGAGAAAAGTGGTCATCTAAACAAGCAGCAAAGTGTAGAGATCTGACATGGGGAGATTGTTCCATGCCTGGATAGGACAGCGAGGTGAGATAGCTAGACCTGAAATGACAAATCATGGCAAATGGTGTTTCCATAGGAAACAGCTCATTCACCTTCATTTGCACAACACAGAAACATACGGGGTTTTCTAGTAAGTTTTTGCCATTTGTCGTTATTTTTCTGAGTTAAACAGAGCTGCTAAGGGACTGATCCCAATCCCCATGTGTTGTGCACCCCGCAGGCATCCTCAGGGACTGTGGAGATGCTAATGTCCTGAGAAGTGCTGGAAATTGCTATAAGAGTGCTGAAAAAGTGTTGCAAAACTGTCTTAAAAGTTCCAGAAAGGCCCAGAAAGTGATAAAAAGTGAAGAAAATTATTAATGCAAGAAAGTAAGGTAAACGATAAAAAATGACAGAAAGCGACAAAAATGACTGGAAATTATGGAAAAGCACAAGTGCTAAAGTTGACAATGGTGGACGCGTGTAATCACCAGAGACTGATGCAATACTGATGAACATTCACAAGTGCTCCCCAAAGGTTGATATTTCCTTGCAGAACGGGAACACTTGCTCTCGACTCAGCATTAGGGATGGCCCAGGTGGATGGGGTGAGCCAGGTGGGGAACATGGAACTCAGGAAAGGGGAGGCATGTATGGATGATCTCGACCGCACAGTGCAACCTCTTTGGGACAGGCACAGGAAGTTTCATCTTGGATGGGACAACTGTAAAACTGCAGCTTGCAAAATGATGTTGCAAGCTGCAACATGATGGTGTACAGAGATGGAAAGGGGGGCAGTGCATGGTGATGAAGAAAAGACCAAAACAAACCCACTACACAGGTGACTGGACGTTTAATAGGTTCAACATATTAAACATGTGAGTGCAGGGAACAAGAGCTGAGATGAGAGGAAATGTTCCTGTTCTGAAGGGAAATATCGACCTTTGGAGAGTGCTTGAGAGTGTCTGTTGGTACTTCATCAGTCTCCGGTGAGTCCGCACTTTTGCCATTTTTGGGGTCATTTTCTAGGATTTTTCATCACTTTTGTTACTTTCCGTGAAATTTTCTTCACTTTCCGGAAGTGCAGCCATTCATGGGACATTTTTTGCTTTAGTAATTAAAAAAAACAAAATGAATCTGCACATGCCTATAAAATGACCGTACTCACTCGCTGGAATTGATAAGTAGTAACAAATAAGAACAATTATGTTTGCCTGTCCAAACTTCATTAAACAACTTTCATTTCACAATCTTAGATTTCAAGAGCTTGAGATTCTAAATCTCAACATGTGGACTTTGTTGAGACATCTATGAGAAGTACTTCACAGACATATATTTAAATTAGTTCTAATATTTTCAAGAACTTCAGGAGGGAGTGAAATTAAGTTTGGGATGAAATACTCATTTAACATTGCTATTAGGGATGTGCAAATGCGATTTGACCGTTCAGTGCTCGGCCTGAATTCGGCCCGTTCAGACGGACGAACCGAACAGACGAAGCCCCAAACAGTTTGGCTGTATTTGGATGAGTTTGAGTGCGTTTGAGTGGACAGGAAAAACAGGGCTAGAAGGCCCGGGGGGGGGGGGG
>QEPC01003743.1:7357515-7369915 GCA_003113815.1 Sphenodon punctatus | reverse complement strand
CGCCGGCAGCCACAGCCGGCGCTGAGGCCTCCGGACCGCCCGCCGCCGCCGCCGCCGGAGCTCCGCAAGGTAAGCGCACTGAACTTTAGTAGGGGTGATCCCTGGGGGGTGGGGTGGGTGTTAAACACCCCCCCCAGGGATCGGGTCATACTTACCGGCTGCTGCGGGGACACCGCGGCCACTGGTGCTGGTGGCTGGGCTCGCCTCTGAGTCTTTTTTTAAACAAAAATCCAGGATGGGCAGGGTGGGTGGGGGGTGTCCCCCCTTCCACCCGCGCAGCCTGGACTCGGGGAGGGTTTGTTTTTTAAAACTTTTTTGCTGGGGCTTTAAGTTTTTTACATTGCAGCCATTTTTAAATGGCTGCAATGTAAAAAAATCCGGTACCCGGAATCCGGTAGCCGGACCGGATTACCGGGTCAAATCCGATAATGCCGGTAGGCCCGGTACCAGCATTATCGGATACCGGATTTACCGGTTTTCCCGCCCCTACTGTTTGGGGATTAATGTGAAATATTGTAAGCTGGTGGCTTCATCATGGTTCCTATTCAAGCAAATGTCCATGTAACAGGTCCACTACTATCATTTATTATTTTATTTACACTGTAGCAATGCTGAGAGTCACTCAGGCTTCATGGTGCTAATCTCTGCTTGTCTTCAGCGTTAGGAGTGTATGGACCATTGAGACACATGTCTAACGCTGGTGCCCTCAGGTCACAATTAAGGGACATTGGTTCAATGGTTTGGAGAAGGTTGTATTATATACTTTTCTTGCTGTGTGGATCAACAGAAGCCTATAGTCGCCATATGACTTTCAACACTTCAGCAACTTCCATAAAAAATAAAAAAGAGAACAATTCAGCAGCGGATGAAAGTCATCCCTGTGCAGCAGATCAACAGAAAGTCAGTTAAGTCACTGGGGTATAAGTGAGATTATAGTGGTAAGGGACTGCATTCACTCTCTGTGTGTAGATTGGCTAATGAGAACACGGCCACTCATTTCTGGTATTTGCAGAAAGTGGTAGAGTGCTGTTCAGTGGCAGGATATTCTCAGCCCCAATTAGGAAAGAACCAAAACCTTGAGAAGGAAAAGGAGCAGCCTGCAAGAGACAAGTACCCAAGTGGACTACAAGAGCTAGGAGCTGCTTCCAGAGGAAAGTGGATATCCCCCTGGTGTGATGGCACCCTGCATAGGTTTGTAAATATGAAAGCTACTCTGTGAGTAAGGAACATTGTGATGACTGGTATGAAGTTATCCAGGTGTCTCTATCTGATGTCCTTGTAAAGTAGAATTTTTATAATTTGTATTGTATTTAATGTTTTTATTGTATTGCGTGAGCCGACTCAAGTCACCTTTGTGTGAGAGGGGTGAGATATAAATAAATAAATAAATAAATAAATAAAAATAAAATTAATGACAAAGTAATGAGGCTGATCTAACCTGAAGGCCAATCCACTATAGGGAGCTCTGGCACATCTTGTAGCCTAGGGGCTAAAATGATGGACTTGGACCTAAGAAACCAGGATTCAAATTCCATCTTATGGCCTTGGGCAAATCACTGGCCCTTTTCACACAGACACTCTAACATTGATAAAACGGGTGTTACATTTTATTATACATATTCCATGGCTGCAGGTGTGAGCTATGGGGGCCCTGCAATTTGCGTCCGCCCCTTCCCCCGCGGGGTTGGGGGCGTAAGGCCCTTTGCGGCGCCCACCTGAGCAAGGGGGCAGGATGGCAAGGGTTAATCTTTTCCCACCGTCGGAGGCCATTGCGGCTCTCCGAGGCGGGAAAAAGGGGGCTCGCGCTGGAATAAGGGGGAGGCAGTTTGGAGTGCATTAGGCCCAGGCTGCACCTCCCATTGGGAAACGTTAGGCATGTGACCCCGCCCAGGGGTGGGGCCACGGGCAGTGAACGCCACTAGGGCTGCATTCCAGCCCAGCCAGCAGCGAAGATGGCAGCATGGGTGTGAGCTGCCCTGAAGATATACACGAGGCGGTAGGGAGCCCTCCCCCCCTGACCGCCTAATGGGGAAAAGCAAGAAAAATGCCGCAGCAGCGGCCAAGAAAAGGAGGGTGGGATCCAGAAACTTGGACATCCAACCCGAAGCACCCCTGGGAGCAGGGGTAGGGGAAATGGGGGGGCAGTTCCAGGAACCTCGGGGGGGCAGATCCTGCTCCACCCGCAAGGGGAAGGGTCAGAAGGGGCCCCAGTGCAGAGTGGGGAAGGGGAAACCCCCCTCGCACTCAGGATGGCTGGGTGCGAGGCCCTTTTGCAGCAGCTTTTGGGGGTGGAAGGGAGTAATTCTGGCACGCCCCCTTAACCACCCCTCCTCCAGATCCTGGGCCCTCAACAACCAGGCCCATCAGGAATAAGAGGGGAGATAGTGGCAGCAGAGGGGGGGTCTCCTTCGCTGCCCCCTCCACAGCATAGTGGATGCCCCATCAACCTGCCAGCCCGATACGTGGGCGAGGCTGCCGAGGGTATGGGGGTGCAGGCCCACAGGGGTCATCAGTCCCCCCTCGGGTGCACCAGCTGGGGTGTCTCCCCCAGTAAATTGGCAGGCCCCAGTGGCAGCTGCTGGGACTCCAAGGGTGGCAGCCTCAGCAGCTGTAGTAACCAGACCCCACTCAATATATTTGGGGCAGGGCCTAGTCGACTCACAATGGGCCTTGCCCTACCCTGGGATCCCACAGTCCTCCCAGGCTTTAGCCAGTCAGGGGTGTGCTGCGGGGCCAGCGCCTGCATGGGGCTGGGCTGGGGAGCCTCTTCCTTCCTTTTTGCAGCAAGAGCAATAGGCGGGGAGAGCGGTGCTGCAGGGACAGGGCGATGGAGATCTGAGCCAGCGAATGGATCGCATGGAAAGAGCTCTTCAAGCACTAATAGATCAGCATGCCCAAACATCGGTAACCCAGCAGGCAATGCAGGCCGTCCAGCTTACCCCTGATACAGGTAACGCCCCCGCCCCCAGCAGAGGGGTGGGCAGGGTCAATGGAGGGAATCTTTTGCAGCCCCCTGTAATGGGTAGCATGGGTAACGAGAGGCCGGTACCAGGAAGCCTACAGGGTTCCAGAGCACGGGGGGAACAACACAGCTTGTGTGGTGGGGTGGGAACTGGGTCCCAGTGACATACCCACCACCCCCTTCTATGGTGGGTGAGGGAGCAAGTGGACCAGCTGGGGGGGTGCTCCCCCATGGGGGCACGCCGAACTCATCCTCCCTTGCTGGGCAAGCCCTGCAAATATGGGCGCCAGCACCCGTTCCACAGCCACCCCTACTGAGTACAGCGTTTCCTACCCCGCCAGCAACAGTGGTCATACAGTGCCCCCCACCCGAGGGCGGGGGCTACTCTTCAGTCTCGGACCCAATAGGGGGCCATTTGCTGCCAGCAACGAAGGAGAGAATATGGCGGGGGGAGTACATTGATTTGTTTGCCCTCCTGTTTAGTGATCCGATTCTGGATCCCACTGAACAGGACGACAAGAAAGAAAAGGAGCGCTTCAAGCGCCCCAAGGCAGACCGGAACTGGTCCAATTGGACTGCTGCCTTCTCCATTTATATGGGAGTTCTGATCCAGGCATACCCCACACGAGCCGTGGATTTGCTAAAGTACGCCGACATCGTGTGGCGTGCTTACGAGGCTGGGCCAGCGGGTGCATGGCTGCGGTTCGATGAGGCCTTCCGCCACAGAGCAGCGTATATGCCCGCCCTTAGGTGGGACCTGCATGCGCACGACCTCTGGTTGAATTGTAGGGCGGGGAATGTACCCAGGTCCGATAGTGGCCATTTACTAGCAGGGGGGGGGTGTCTTCGGCAATGGAGTCCTTTCGTGATGAAGGCAAGAAAGGAATGGCGCCTTCCGCGGGCATGTGTTGGGAATTTGATCGGTCCGGGCGATGTTCTCGAGCGACCTGTAAGTTCCGACACACTTGTCCCAACTGTGCCGGACACCATGCTGCCTCGGCCTGCCCAAAAGGAAAGGGTTCTGGTAAAAGAAAACAGCTCCCTGGTGGGCCAGCAGGGGAGGCCCCAATGGAAGCGACATGTCCCCATCCAGCAAGGGCACCAACTCCGGTTAGGGTAGCAGAGCTCACAAAAGCCCCCCAGTCCTTCCAAATGGAAGCCAAGTTCATAATAACAGGCTTTCGTGAAGGTTTTCGGATCCCCACTACCGAAGTTCACCAGCACCAGTTGTGCCTGAATTTGAAATCTGTAGCGGGGATGGAGGAGAGTGTGAACTAACATTCAGAAAGAAAGGTCCGAAGGAAGGGTGGCAGGCCGATTCCCGCTCCACCATTTCCTGACATGGTTGTATCCCCCTTAGGCGTCGTGCCAAAGAAGGCCCCAGGTGAATTTCATTTAATCCACCATTTGTCATACCCCTGGGGGGGTTCGGTCAACGATGCGATCCCCAAGGACTTCTCCTCAGTCAGATATGCTTTGTTTGACTCGGTGGTAACCCTAGTGAAGTCATTTGGGCCCCATGCAGTACTCGGGATGTGCGACATCAAGTCTGCTTTTTGATTGCTCCCTGTGCACCCCGACAGTTTCCCTCTGCTTGGTTTTCACTTCCAGGGAGGATACTATTATGATAAGGCCATGCCAATGGGGTGCTCGATATCATGCTCCATTTTAGAGCATTTCAGCACCTTAGTGGAATGGATAGTCAAACAGCGGTCTGGAAAAAGAGGAATCACAAAATATTTAGATGATTTCCTATTCATTGGCCGGGCTGATACAAGCGAATGCAATGACTTGATGCGTATTTTTCAGGAAGTAGCAGAGAACCTGGGTATCCCCTTAGCCCATGAGAAAACAGAAGGACCTGCCACCAGGTTAACCTACCTGGGAATTGAACTGGATCAGTAGATCAGGCTGTGTCTCGCCTTCCCGGGGATAAATTAGAGTCATTAAGAGAGAATATCTCAAATTGCCTTGTGGCTAGCAAAGTCACGGTCCAGCACCTGCAATCGGTCATGGGGAGCCTCAACTTTGCTTGTCGGGTAGTGGCACCAGGCTGGGCCTTCTTGTCCCACCTCTACGCAAGGTTCGCCAGCAACCCGCCCCCCCACCATCACATCAGGGTCACCAGGGAGATGAAAGAGGATCTCCAGACCTGGGCCATCTTCCTGGAACATTTTAATGGTACCAGTTTCTGGAGGGAGCAGCTTCTATTGGAAGCAGAGCTACAGGTCCACTCTGATGCAGCTGGCGGGGCGGGTTTCAGGTTGATCTTTAAGGACCGCTGGGTGGCGGCCCCCTGGCCAAATGAATGGATTGAACAGGGCATCACCAGGGACCTCACCTTTTTGGAATTCTTTCCAATCGTGGTGACGGTGCATCTATGGCCCAACCAGCTGGCAAATCAATTAGTTTTGTTCTGGTGTGACAACCAAGCCATTGTACACATAATCAACATGCAGTCTTCAAGGTCTCCAAGAGTGATGAAGTTAGTGAGGGTTTTCGTGCTCACTTGTTTGGAATTTAACATCCTGTTCCATGCCAGGAACGTGCCGGGTCTGGACAACAGTGTAGTCGACGCCCTTTCTTGCTTCCAGATGGATCGTTTCCATCTGCTGGCGCCCCGGGCCCAGGTAAACCCAGATCCGCTGCCGCCGTTGGTGTGGAACCTTGGGTTGTAGAGCTGCACAACGCCGTTCTCGGATCCCTGGCGCCCCGAACCAGGACAGCTTACAACAGGGCTTTCAGGGAATTTCAGAACTACCAGAGGGAGCAGGGGTGGCCTCAGGGTTTCCCAATACCAGAACAACAAATGTTACAATTTGCCATGGCCTTGCGGTGCCGAGGTACTGCCCCGAGCATGATATCTGGGAAACTCTTCGCTCTGGCCTTCACAAGCAACCTTGCAGGCCACCCTCCCCCTGACCGAGGGTTTTTTGCCAGACGATTACTTGAGAGCTGGCATCAGGAAGGGGGTAGGACTCAAGATCAACGGGCCCCAATTACGTTGCAATTGTTATTGGATATGTGTAGGGGGCTCCCCCATGTTTGTTATGACCATTGTGAAGTTACATTGTTTAATGCATTATTCAAGTTAGCCTTCTTCGGGGCTTTTCTAGTGAGTGAACTGGTAGATGACTCAGCCAGGGACATGTCAGGTAGGGCACTCCAGTACAATGACATCAGGATCGGCCCAACGTCAATGGCATTGAAAATTCGTCGGTCCAAACGGACCAAAGAGGGAGAGGGCAGGAAGTTAGACTGAACTGCGCAACAACAGACGAATTGTGCCCAGTTAAGGCTATGGAAGGGTATATGGTAGTTCGCAGGTTGGCTGCAGGCCCCCTCTTTAGGCACGCCACTGGATGGCAGGTAACCAGATACCAATTCACTGGAGTTATGTGAACGGTGCTCATATATTTGGAATTTTCCCCGTCTGCCTACGGCACACACTCTTTCCGTATAGGGGCAGCAAGCTTTGCTGCAGATAATGGTATGCCTGAACAAGGCATTAGGGAATTGGGGCATTGGAGATCTGGGGCGTTCCAGACATATGTCCGGTAAGCCCCCCCCCCACGGGAGTCCCTAATTTGTTATCTCATTCCAACAGGTTTTCTCCTGAGGCCACGGAAAAGGGTGTGGATTATTGGCCACAGCCTTGTCCGATGGGCAGGCAAGGCTGCCAGGCAGACTGGATCGGGGTCGCACCTGGGTCTGGCGATGCAGGCACAAATTCAGTGGAAGGGTCGTAGCGGGATGAGGTGGCACCAGCTTCTGCCGGCAGTTCACGCTGCTGCCACAGGCCCTCTGCCGGATGTCATTGTAATACATCTTGGTGAGAATGACATCCCGCAGCTGAAAGGTATCCAGTTAATCAAGAGCGTCAAATCCGATCTGTGGGAAGTTAAGAAACTCTTCAGTGGTGTATGCCTCCTTTGGACCAATATGGTGGAGCCATTAGATTGGGGTCACGGGGTACACCCCCGCAAAATTGACAAAACTAGGAGGACAGTTAATGAGGATATAGTGAAGTGGCTCACCGGTTTGGCAGGAGTGTATGTGGACACAAGGGTGTTGACACACAAGAAGCCGGAATTGTACAGGCGAGATGGTGTGCACCTGTCCCCCCAAGGGAATAACCTATACCTTGGTGCCTTAAAGATGGCTTTGGTTCACTCACTAGAAAGAATGTAGAGTTAGGTGGGGGCTGGGTCCGTCCGGGTAAACCCGGCGAACCCTTAGTGGCAGGTGTCCAGTACTGTGAGTTAGAGTAGTTAGAAGGGGCATAATTTAGGAATCATCTCTGTAAGAGATGGGGAGGCCCACCTGCTGGAAAGCAGGGGAAGGCAAGCGGCTGGGCAGCCTCCCTGGGAGGGGTGTCATGCGACCGCGGCAGGGGCAAGTATGGCCCCCCATCGGCAGGCATCATTCTCCTTACTCACAATGAGAAGGGATCCCCTCACGGCCTATGGTGCTGCTTGGAGGGGAAATGTGTGATCATCATTTGGGGGGCATTCGAGGGTACATTGAAGCCACCCCTGGTTCAGGTTTTGGTATGGTTTCCGTTAATGTTAAAGTTAAGTACTGGACCCGCATCGCTCTAGGCGATTTACCCCCACCTTAATTGGTATGTTGATTGTTAAATAAAGAGTGCGGCCGTTTAAAACCCAATAAAGTCATCCTGTCTCCTTCAGTGCATCGCAAATGTATAATAAAATGTAACACCCATTCTATCAGTGTTAGAGTGTCTGTATGAAAAGGGCCACAATGGCTGTTTTTACACGGATGGAGGTGGATGGGGTGTGCATGTCACAGTGTGTGGAAGTGGGTGTGTCTGTCTAGACAGACATCCCCCCACCTCCACCCACCTCCACCCATGGAGCCTCCTCACGTTTTCCGGAGAACTCATTGGGTGGAGATGGGTGTGCGATGGATGGAGGTGGGTGTTGTGCGGGAGCATGCACGTACCCCCACCCATCCTGCTCAGTGTTCACAAGGGTGAACAACGAGTGCACCCCCACCCACTCCCACCACCGACTGTTTAAATGGCTGCCCCCCCCAATACCTGCCCGAACACTGAGGGGGGGGGGACATCCGTGTAAAAAATGGCCTATCTTCCATATCTGTAAAATGGGAGTAATAATGGCATACCTCACAGTGGCCCTTTTTACATGGGCAGTGGTGGGTGGGAGGATGGGTGTGCTCCCTTTCCCTTGGACACACACCCATCTTCACCCACCTCTACCCATTTCCACCCACAGAGCCTCCTCTGTTTTGTCAGATGGCTCCGTGGGTGGAGATGGGTGGGTGATGAGTGGAGATGGGTGTTACGTGGGAGTGCCTGTGGTGTTCGCATGGGTGAACCCTGATTGATGATCACCCAATCCTCCACCCCGCACCGCACCATTTCCCTGGATGCCCTCACGGGTCTAACAGCTTTCCGCACATGCGGGGCGGGGGGGGGGCATGTAAAAATGGCCGGTGTTGTGAGGTGAACTAGATAAGGATCATAAAGCACTTTGAATAATGAAAGTGCTGTATAAATAACTTCATAATATGACATTGATCAGAATTGCTAGCATTACTTATTGCTGTTTAAAGAATTTACATACCTTCTTTTATGGTACAACAGAACATTTTACTTGCTTTTTAAAGTCATAGTCTTCTGTTGGCAATAAAAATATACAAATCTTCCACTCTGTCTGGGAAAAGTGAAAGTAGTTAATTAGAAGCAGTTGTTATGATTGACATGTGAACATTTTTCACCCAATTCTCTCTTCCTGGTCAAAAAGGTCCACTAGCTTCTCCCATCACCGCAGCTTTCCTTCGTTACCCGCATTGCAAATGGACCCAATGTTTATGTGGATGGTAAGAATTTATTGCTAAATTCTAAATATGTTACATAAAACATGTGTTCTGATTTTCAGTTGATCATGCTGTACCAGAGGGGAGGAAATGCAATTAAAATAAAAATGACACACTAACTGGTATTTCTGAAGGCAATTTTTGGAATTTAAATTGTGACCTCGACGTAGACCATAAATATAAAATTCATATGTGCTCTGCTTCCTGCATATAATTACCTATTACAAGGTTCATAGTTTAAATGAAATTCTTTATGAAGCAAGAAATGGTATAAGAGCACACTCTGGCTCAGTGCCCTACAGGATACATCAAGCAAAGATATGTTTTCTAATTTTAAAGAGAAATAAAAACATGTGGAACATCTGCACTTTTGATGCTGTAATCCTATCAGAAGATGTTTGTTTTTATTAAATTTCCCTCATTGAATGCTTCCTTTTCTCTCTACTTTCAGGGGGAGTTCCATATGAACTTAATAAATATGTGGGCAATCTGCATAATCTTCCAGACTCTTCTTTTTCACCTAATTCTTTGGCAGTGAAACGCCCCTCAAACTGGAAGAAAGCCTGAGTAAACAGGCTATGTGGGAGTTTATTCTGCAGGGATCAAGAGAAATACAGTTCATCTTTCTGACTTTCTTATGGGTTAGGGTCTGTAGGATTGCTCCTTGAAGGCAGCTACTGCAAGTTATAGGGTAGATTAAGAATTGCTGGCCCTCAACACCCTCTAGGCTCGGATCCTGAGACTTTGGGTATCTTCACACGGACAGCTGTGCTGCCTCTGTGCCACCTCACCTCTGTTTAAATATGGCCTGCCAGATGTGCAGGTGATGCAGAGGTGTGGCAGGCTATCTCTACTCAGGGGCTGACCCGCCAGTGGTGCTCCCAAACACCCAGGAGCACTGCCAACCCTGAGGCAACAGCTGGAGGTGGGGTTGCTGTCTGTCTGCTCATCAGATGACCGCTGCAGCTCCGCTCTCGGCTGGGGGTTGTCAGGTGAGCTGCCTGTAAGGCTATGGTGTGGGGGAGGGGCGTCACATGACTGGGCAGATTGTGAGCTCTGGCAGTCGCCAGGTGGGTAGTAATATGTTTTCTAATTTTATGGGTTTAATTGTTGATTTGTATTGTTGTGAGCTGCCCCAAGCTGCCTGTGGAAGGAGGGGCGGGATACTAAATCTTTTAAATAAATAAATAATAAATATAAAATGGACCCAGGCACCGCTGCAAAGGGGCACACTGTACTCGAGGGTGCACCCCCAGACTTGCTCCAGGGTTGTACACCCTGCATCCATGTGACCCATTAGGTCTTCGTGAGACTGAGTGGCCCTTCCCAAAGGACACCTCCAATTTCAGCCAGCGTGATGGCTTCTTTGGTGCCAGCATAAGGATCTCACCACACAATGTTCATGGCTCAGTTATTGAGCCTCCATACACAGATGATTAGCAACATTTAAATTGTACAGAGAGACCTTTTATGTGGGACCTGTGCAGTGAAGGATACATTTGTAGATTTGAGAAATATGACTGAATTCAGTATACACAATTTTCTCTGCTTAGACATTTTGCTTGCTTTGCTTAGCAATGGCTATACACTCAAATAAAGCATTTTTGTTCTCTTTAGGAATCAAGTTTCTGAATAGAGTTTATTTCTTCTCCTTCATATTTTTATAATCTAAATCTTCCCAGGAAACCTTTAATCACTGATGGGCAAATGCCAGAAATGTCCATCTCTATCACAATTATAGTATAAGCTTATTCTGTCTTCATTATAGTATTTCCTCTTGGTGGATTTGTCCTTGCTCTCAAGTTTCCTATGTACCTTGGTTTTGGGTTTTATGTATTTCATTAATGTACTCAGTGGGGTAAGCTGACTGGCTCTAAAGTATATATTTAGGTCACCACCACTGTCTTTCAAATGCTTGCCCAAGTTTCTGTCAAGTTTGGTTATTTTAATGGATATTTCCGTTTACACGAGTGGAGCAAAATGATTTCCGCCAAAAAACTATCTTTTTACTCCAATATTTTAAATTTCTTTTAAAATTCTGTTCCAAATATGGAATATAGCAACTTGGCTTCTATTTACAAATGGATGAAAAATAAACAATTATTTAAGTCAATGATGTCGGTGATGAACTACAAAATCATAGCAAATCTTAAACTAGCATTAAGGGGAGGATTACAGGACATCTGGTGTTAATTTGAAAGATGGCATTCTAAAAAAATGGCAGATGTTAGGCAGTATTACTGCCAATGCTGTTAATGTTTTATATACACTGATCACTGTACAACAGGAGTTGAATAAGGTTTAGGGAGAAGTTTAACCAATTACCAATGCAAAGCCCATTTTGACTTTTTTGCTGTTTTTTAAGTCTGAGGTTCATAGAATCATACTTATTAGTGGTAGAAAACAGCTATTGAGTAACCATATCCTTTCCCTTTACCATTTAAAAATGTCTACAATATATTTCCAAGCACTTTGTTCAGTCCACTTTTCATTAGCTTATTTCTGCCCAGGCTGCTAAAATAATGGGGAACTCAAGCACTTGACTTGGAAGATAATTCCATAGCCTGTTAGCCAGCCAAATGCCCTGGCTATCGGATATGAGTAATTCAATGACTAATTATAGAATTCATTTGGCCTTTCTCAGAACTTAAAGTGGTGGCAGTTTTAGGGTGATTTCAGACGTTACGCGATCACGGTCAACCACGGACAATCCCCTGTTGTGGTGGATGATCGCATAATGTCTGGTTGCTTGCCGCCAGATGTTTACCATGGTGAATCACCGGCGGTGAGCAAAATAACCATGCTTTCGAGGATGGTCCAGGCACCATCTCCAAAAGCGTTGTTAATTGAACCACGTCCCGGAATCGGTGACCGGTAACGTCTGTCCGGGGCATGGTGCAGACCCCGGGATGGAATCGGGCACAGTGGCCACATTGGCCGCTGTGCCCGCTCATCCCCCGGAGGGAGGGCAGCCCGGGGAGCATGGGGTGGTGGTGGAGCTGTGCGGCCGCACGTTGCACCGCGCAGCCCCGCCCCCTCCCCCAATTCCCTGCCGGAATCAGACAGCTCGTCTGTTGATGGGCCGTTTTGATTCCGGTGGAGAATCAAAAGGTTATTCTGTGACGGGAGCAATAGGCGCCCCATCACATCTGAAATCACCCTTAGTGTACATCACTGTATATTGGTTACCCTATGGGCTACATCTAGAAAGGAATTGCTTTCTTTTCCTAGTAGGGATGGGCGAACGCGGTTCAGTAGTTCGGTGTTCGGCCCGAACTCGGCTTGTTCGGACAACTGAACACGAACACGAACATGAACACACCGAACGTAAACGAACACCGAACAATGAAATGGCGAACACACCGAACGGAACCGAACACCGAACGACAAAATGGCCGAACAGTTCATTCAATTCGAATCGCGTTCGGTTGTGTTCGGGTGGCTAAAACATGGTCTTCTGTAAGGTCACTGGAAGGCCAAATGTAGCAGGGAGGGGGAAGTCATTTGACTCAGCTAGGAGCAGACTTCCAGGCACCAGGGGTGGAGGGTGGAGAGTGGCTTGGAGTAGCAGCCAGC
>QEPC01003743.1:7339464-7350629 GCA_003113815.1 Sphenodon punctatus | reverse complement strand
CTGGCTGGCACACTCTAACTCCCGCCCCTGGCTGGCACACTCTAACTAAAAAACTAATACAGCCTTTCTTGTCTTAAAAGTAAAAGAAAGGTTTACAAACCTGGCAGGAATCACAGTTGACGAGCCCCACGCCTCGTCCGAGACGGAAGACACTACCGTTGCCGCGACAGGGGCAGCGGCAGAGGTAGGGGCAGCGGCAGCGGCAGGGGCAGCGGCAGGGGCAGGGGCAGGGCAGCGGCAGCCGCCTTCTCCTCCTTCTCCTCCTCCTCTGCAGCCGCCAACTCCTCTGCTGTCAAGCGTGGCCCCAGCCCGTAGATGCGGCCACCCTGGTAAAATCTCTTCATTTTTAAAAAATTTTTTTTTTAAAGCACACACCACAGTCACCGCAAGAACACACACCAACCCACCCAAACACACAGCACAGCCAAAACCACAACAATCGCCAAAACACACTACACAAGCAGCCACCGAAACAAACACACACCCTCTCACATCACTCGCACACACGCACACGAATTTCCGGCGCGACGCCGATTTTAGGGCTTCCCACGATCTCGCGATATTTCTGGCCGAAGGCCGAACGCCGAACGGCCGAACGCGAACGCACAACCCGATGGCGAACGAACCGAACGTCCGAACACGAACGCACAACCCGATCGCGAACGAACCGAACGCACGACCATGAACGCACAACCTGCCCGAACAACCGAACACGAAAGTCTGAACACGAACGCTACCGAACCGAACGGGCGAACACGAACGCGCGATACGACCAAACAACCGAACACGAACACACGAACCGAACGCGGCCGAACCGAACGGCCGAACACGAACCGCGATCTGTTCGCCCATGCCTATTTCCTAGTGTTTACAATTTTTACTTTCAGTAGCTGGTCACACCATATTGTACTCCCTTAGTCATGATTGGCTTAGCTACACATATTTCTCCTAATCATTCCTTAAACTATTTAAAGAACCCTCCTGACCCTCCATCTTTGTTAGACTCCTGTGAATTCCCTTCAGTTTTTCAATAGTGGCTGGGATGGGGGGATGGCTTTAATTAATTTGTTTTACTAATAGTACAAATATGCATATCAGTTGATGTTATGCATTTGGTCACTCTTAAATTTAATTTCTTTTAATATGGTTATTACTTGTAGTTATCTGTGAGGCATGAGGACACCCTTTTCCTATAGCCTGTGAGGAGCCTCACATAATTGGCACTACCAACATACAAATAATTAATAATAGCGACAGATCACAGTTTCCCAACATTTGAATAATATTAGAACAAGTACTTTCCTTACTAATCATAGCTTTCATTTATCGCTTTTAACAGATGAAACCCCTCTCTGAATTTAAAAGTGTGTGTCTGTTTTTTCTGTGCTGAGTGAAATCATATTACTGCTTACTGAAAAAGTAAATCTTTGCCTCTTTTTTCCTTCTACTTCTAGGGAACAGCAATTGAGTTTTATTCAGAAAAATAATCCTGAAAAATAAGTTTTTACTTGTTCCTTGATGTTACTTGTTCCTTTATGTTGAAATAGTTGATCCAAGTCCTTTCTTTTCTGGCATGAGTTCCAAAAGAAAGAGCACCTTTTTTTTTAGATCATCTGCTCTAACTATCTTTCTTTTCAAGTATTCTGTTGGATTAAGAACATTTGATATACATCAGCTGCAGTACAGGCATACACTGCATAAGGCTATTACCATTAACATCCATTTAAGCCTTTCAGATATCCAAAGAACTGGATAAGCCAAACCTGGACTGCTTTGGTCAGATGGTGTAATACAGTATTTCTGTTGGGTAGTCCACCTTTTCGACTTGAATCATTTCATTATGTTTCAAGTGTGCAAATGTCACAGAAAGCTGCTTATGCTCAGTTTACTTGTGTCTGAGCGGGATATCAGCAAAGCAAAGCACACTTCATTTGGGTGAACATAATGATGTCTGATCCCAGGCCCAGCCATGTAGCTACCAGCTGAAACACCCCCCTCTCCAAGCCTGAGGGAGGAAACCTGGGATCCATTTATGTATTCTTTGTAGTTGATAAAAAGATTACAAATGGCTGGTTAACATTTTGAGATTATTCTAAACTACTGATTAGCATGGTAAATTTTAAAACATTAAAACAAATAAAGACATACTTTTAAAATATATTTTCTTTGCTTTCATATTCTGAACTTCTAGGGAAGGTAGATGTTTAAGACCAAGGGTCAGGCAATTGATTTCAGTCTGAAAAATTAGACTACAAAAATAACCCAAGGGCCCTGTTATGGATCAGAAGCAACGTTAAAAGGGAGATGAACCTTTCCTCAAAAATGTATGACTTCATAGCTGGGAGAGAGAGCATTAAATAATTGTACAGTGGAAGCTCACTAATTGTAATGTGATAATCTGCCCGTACTAAACGATAATCGGCCTTTCTACAATCCACTTCCCAGATCACAAATAAGAGACAATGTGGAACTATGGGGTTCTGAAATTGGGAACATCCATTCAAAAACAGGATGCCTCACAATCCTATTCCCCAAAACCTCAGTAAAAATTTAAACAGCAGAGAGCCATAGTGAGAGCTGACATTAAGACTTCATTATAAAATATACCAAAGCCCATTGACTAGCATACTGTGAGGTTTCATCACAGCTAATTAAAATCTAAATGACTGGTAAAATGCCTTTCCTTATTGAGCTGGCTTGCTTGCTCATTAATTTTCGGGGGGAAATCAGTAATTTGCAGTGAGTGCTACTGGAATAGAAACATTAAACAAATCCACTAGAATCCTTCTTAGCCACATATGTCAGGAGACATACTTTTTGTCTGAATTACACAGAGGTGATTTTTGCCTGGATTACACAGATAAGCAAAAGTTGCAAGAGACAGGAAAAGTTCAGAATAAGAAGGGATCTTGATTACTGAGGTTTGGGAAAAGGATGGGGGAGCAAGATATACTGTAATTACTATTAAACATAACAGTAAAAATACTCAGAGGTTATAAGTACTTTAGCATCTTCTCCCAAATCAAAGTGACAAATTGATTTATTTCAGATACATGGTAGGGCTGAAATAAACAACTAAATTGCTGCTTGTGAGAAATTTCATCATATTGGGAACTGGGATCAGTTTCCAGACCATTTCCCAATGCCATGTGATTTTTCAATTCTTGTAATACCACGAGATGCAATCCCAATTTACTGAATTTCCATTTACCATTCATTTACCACTTACTGCGTTGATGAGGCTACCGTTTTACTTCTGGGTTTGTTGTTAACACATTTCTGATCCAATCACTGTGCAGATAGCCCACCCCTTAACATCCCTTCAGTGCCCCTTAACCTATACTCCTGTGCCTCTGATCGGAATTGCTATTCCATGTTGTTCCCTTTCCTCTGACCAATCTGCAACTGGACTGCAGATTAGTAAGGGAGTCTCTGTACCAGCCAATGAGTGACAAGGAAGTACAAGGGGAAATGTGGTACTGAGTCAGTATTATTCTTGGGATTTGAAATGGATGACAAAGCGGTACACAGTAAATCAGTAAATGGAAAAGCAGTTAATGGGATCCTGTCCTGGTAAGCAGAAAGTCAGTAAATCTAGAAACAAAATGTCAGTCAAGATATTACAGAGTACAGAGAGGCCCTTGATTTTACCAAGATTATATTGGGAACTGGGATTTCAACGAGATTTTCCATTTTGGTTGAATCTATTTTCAGCCCTAATACAAGGCTTAAATTTTTCACTAATGCTTTGCAGCTTTTAAATGTCAAACATTTCCCAGCAAATGTGCTTTCTTGTTTGCTTATTAGCTTAATTTTTGTAATTCCCTTTTCTATGGGCAGTACATGAATGAAAACAATTATTATTATTATTATTATTATTATTATTATTCTCTTTTTGACAGTTGATTTCAACTAACATGTAATAAATTAAATTAAATCAGTATAATTCCAGACCATATTCTGGATCTGATAATCAATTTGCTTAGATTTTACAGTAATGATCACAGTAATGCTGACCCATTCACCTACAGCCTCCTCCAATGCAGTATTACATCTGGAAAGGAAAGTACACGTCTGCTTCCTGAACTGTGGGATCGCTAATCTCTAGCTAGTCTTCCCCTGTTGGCAAGTCATATAATTTCTCTCCACGCCAAATCTAAATGAAGGGTGAAAACAGACATGACGCTAACCAGCCTTTAACCACCCTTGGTGGTTATTTATGCATGTTGCAGGGCGGTATTGGTGCCCTATGCAGCCCTGAAACATGCATAAATGACCACCAAGGGTGGTTAAAGGGTGGTTAGCGTCATGTCTGTTGTCACCCGATGTCTAACGAATTGCTCATTCCACAACTTGTCTTTAATTCCCCCATTCGGCTAGCATGCCTCTAGTTGAAATTATTGATCATTTTCTTTCAGATGTAGGCTGTTTTTAAACGAGCTGCGGGAGAGTGGGGGGAGGGTGTGCATGCCGCAGTGTGGGCAGTACATGAGTGCCGGTGCACACGGGCGCACACCCACTCCCCAAGCAGGCATCCCCACTCATGGAAAAACCTCTATTTTTGCTGGTTGCTCTGTGAGTGGGGGGATGTGTGTGGGGGGTGAATGGGGATGCGTTGGTCACGTGTGCACCCCCACTCGCCGACCGTGACATGCACATGGGCATCACAATATTGTGAGGCATCAATTGTTTTCTTTATACTCAAACTTCAACACTGAGAAAAGTTTCTTTGTCCTGGTTCCCTACCTATCTTCTGCACGACTTTCAAATGAGTTAGTTTATTATTATTACAATGCCTGTTGTCAGAAGCTCTTCTTCTGTCTCTTGAAGTGCCTCCCACGGTCATTGCTGACTCCAGGGCCCCTTGTTGTCAATTTTTACATTAATGACATTCCCAGCGTACCTGAAATCTGAAATATTTATGTTTGCAGATGACAATGTTCCTCTGTTTGCTGCTAATGTCTCCTCTCTCCTTTGAAAAGGCATATGTGATCAAGTAGCTTAATAATATGCACTACCTCTCTCCTCTCTGCCCTTTCTCTTGACAGAAATGTGCTTATACTTTTTTTCCCCCTCTGCTAGCAAATTAGTTCTCCTTTCATGCATGAAAAACTTTATGGTTCTAGAAAAGGAGCTTATCAGCTACCTTAACAAGCTACAAATGTCTCACATCCCTAGAGGTGGTCCTTATCAGTCAGGTAGGGGGCACATTGGTAGGGTAGTGTGGAGAGGAATGGGAGGAGGGGTTGAATGGAGGCTGGAACAACTTTGTACTGCGCTACAGACCTTGTGTTGCATGGACTTCATTTTCCAGGGTTGTTAAGAAGCTCAACCAAATAAAAAGAATGTAACCAGCACCTTTCATGGGCACTAGATCCATCTGAGGAAAAAAAGAAATAAAAAGTGAGAGTCTTGTCAAACATTACGACTACTTCAAAAGAACTGAGTTCCAATCTCTTTGAAATATGAAGTACATTTGAAGAAGGCATGTAAATTAATGTTAACTTTGGGAATACTCAGAGTAGACACATAAAAGGGGAGGGGAATGCTGATTTAGTGGTAAAAAGGAAATAAGAAACTCAACCACTTTTCAGAAACATTGAAATGTTTATTGCAGTGTGTGTGTGTTTTTTTTGGGGGGGGGATACCCTTATTTTTTCAGTAAGAAATAAAAAGAAGAACCAGATAAAACAGAGGAGAGAGTGGCACAAAGGACTGATCATCATTCAACATCATTTCAAATGCAATGCTGGTCCATAGTAACTGACTGTTTCAGTCCACTGCGAACATCTCAGCCACTGCAATGAAATATAAATTGATATTTTTTTAAAAGTAGCATTAAGCAGCAAAGCCAGTTACTTAGCAGGTTCAGTCAATAGCAATGCTGTCATGAAAGCCAATGTAGCCTAGTAGATATAGGTCTTTATTACATGAGACGCACCCACTCATGGACACCCAGAAATCAGGGTGTTCATGAGTGGGTGAGTCCTGTGTGAAGGATGCGGCAGGTGGGAATGCAGTGAGTGAGTGTGCGTGCGCGCGGCCGCCAAATACGCATCCCCATGCATCTCTCACTCATCAACATGCACAGAGAAACTGGTGAAAATGGAGGCTGCTCCATGACTGTTAATGAGTGGGGGGTCGCGTGGGGATGCATGTGCATCCATATGTACCCTCCTCCCACCCATCACGCATGCACCAATGCAAACACAGATCTCACCCCACCCGCACCCTGCGGGGCCTGTGTAAAAATGGCCAAAGTGTTGAACTTGGAACAGGGTTCAAACCTTGCCTTATTTCCCTGTGCAAGTTGCTTCTCCCAGTCTCAGTTCCCCATCTGTAAAATGGCAATAGCAATTGCCTACCTTGTAGGCATGTTATGAGTGTGAACTACATAAATATTGTGAAGCACTCTTAACACTAAAGTACTATAGAAATTATTAATAATAACTCTGTACAGGAGCTGAGTAGAGCTGAAATGAGTGCCTTCAAAAATGGGTATAGCCAATGAATTGACCCCAAAACATTGGGTACCATTCTGGGGATGTCCCAGAATGTTGACTTCCAGTACCGATTTTTCAACTTCTGGTCCCAATTTTTCAGTTTTCCATCCCGATATACCAATCAGTAATCGTAAAATTAAAAAGTCATTACTGGAAGTTACCCATTTTTTGGGTATCTGGGTATCCAATTGGTAGCCGGGTAGTTCATGCATCCCTTGTCTCTCCCTCTGTTCCCCCTTCCCTGTTTCCCCTCCCCCTGTCTTTAGATTGTAATCTCTCAGGCAGGAAGAGCTTACCATGTCTATCTTGTCGCCGCACACCCATAAAGAAGACGAGGACACCATGTATGGGTTTAAACGGCCGCACTCTTTATTAATAACCAAAAAAGGGGGAAGGGGAACCCTCCCACTTCCCCCTTTGAATTGGGGCCCTATCTATTTACTGTTCCTAACAGTTAACCCAACCACAGGAGGTTCCCGTCCCGCACCAGGCACTATTCTGTCTGCCCGGTGCCCTTCTTTCCCACGTCTTCGGGTTAAGCCCGAGGGGAATCCTCCTGTGCCCTACCTTACCCGACTTAATTAATTTACCCCCTACCAGTACCCCGACTACCGGGTTTCCCCGGGCCGGAGTGGGTTGCTCGTACCTGCCCCCCTTTAGCTTGCTGGGGGCGGGGGTTTAAACAACAAGGGTGAGGACGCCGTAACCTACTGTTTGGTACATGGTCCGCCCAGCGGGATCGGCCACTCGCTTCTTACTCTTGGGCTGACCATACAGTGGGCCACACTGAGCAGCTATGTATGGCCTATGCCCATCTCTTAAGGAGATGCTCCTACTAAATGCTATACTAACAACTTCAACTTCTAACAATTGGCCTGAACTCAGCCTACTGCCACCAGAACCGCCAGCTTTGCTTGGTTGGTTCGCTGCCAAAATTCAACTTTCTAGGATTTCCGTTAGCCGGCGTTTTAGGGCCCCAAGGTACAAGTTGCATCCTGCATTCGATAGATGGACCCCATCACTCCTGAGTAACTCATCCCTCTTGTGACTAATCTTCGCATGGCGAATAACCAACTCCCCTGTTCTTTGCAGCCAGCTCCCAATTTCACCGTTTGCTCTCTTCCTGGCCCGGTCTACCCTACCTGGGTGCTGGGCACTAGCCCACACTCTCCTCTGCAGCATTTCTGACCATACCAGTGTGCACCCTTGGAATCATTCCTGGACCATTCACAAATCAGCGTTCGCAATCTTTGTCAGCCACAGCCCCGTAAATCTAGGCAGGTTGTTTTCCCCTAAATGTATTACTAG
Source organism: Sphenodon punctatus (assembly GCA_003113815.1). NCBI lineage: Eukaryota > Metazoa > Chordata > Lepidosauria > Sphenodontia > Sphenodontidae > Sphenodon > Sphenodon punctatus. Next base: position 7,342,818 of record QEPC01003743.1, on the reverse strand, counting down.
CACTGCCAGTGCCAGGAATTTTTCCTTTGCCGCAGTCAGCGTTGGGACTGAGCCAAATGTCATGGGTATCCATATCCCAATGCAGGCGTGGATTATTCACTACCCTATGTCAGAAGGATTCATTATAGTGCAGCCAAGCTCCTGGTCCTCCTGTGTCAAAGACTCGGCGTACAATATCAGAGTATTTGATCATCTCCAGTCCGAGTTCTAGGAAGTTAATCAGTGTCACTCCCATGTAAATAGTGTAGGGAGCTGTCCAGTTGGACAAGGTGTGCTCCGCCTTCGGCCTTTTAAACTTCTCTATCTCTTTCCTTTTCTCCTTATCATTGGGGTCGGGTATGGTGTCGCTGAAAAGGAGGGTGAATATATCAATGTATTCACTACTCCAGATCTTCTCTTTCATGACCTGGAGGAGATGCTCACCTAGCGGGTCTGACACATCTGTGTACCCTCCTGACAGAGGGCTGGGCTCCTTCTTATGGCCACAGCACCGCGCGGCCTGACTGGAGCAGAACTGATCCGCCCCCCGGACCTGGGCCACCACTTTGTACCTGTGGGCCGGGCAGTGCCCACAGCCACCGGCATGTCACTGTGCGCCCTGCCCCCCAAGTGACCCCCCGCATTCCCAACATGAAGAGTGGATATTTCCCTCTGCCTCAGTCCCGAGGGGAGGAGGTTTCCCTGCGTATTATCAAGGGCCGCTCCTCTCCAGCCGGCCGGAGAAGGAGCACAATCCGAACTCGGGGTAGTGGGGAAGCCCGCCCTGCTCACACCCGGCACAAAAACATTATGGCGGTTCAAAGGCAAGCGGCCTGGTCCCTGCCTCACCGCCTCGCCACATGACCTTCTCCCTGCTCTGTGCCTGGCCGAATGAGGCACGCGAGCAGGGAGGTTAAAATGGCGCCCGGGAATCCCGACCCTTGCGAGAGTACCGGGCACCTTAGATTGTAGTTGCTAGGCAACCTTGGCTCCCCACATTCCTTCCAGCAGCTGTTCCTTCCCTCCTCACCTTCTTTGTTTCAAGGAAGGGAGGGGGCACCGCCAAACCCCCGCTGTGGCGAACGCGGACAGGACTTATGCTTTGTAAAGTGCCAGGTACATTGCTGGTGCTATATAAATGCTAATGCTAATAATAATAATAATAATTAACAATAATAATAAATAATTAATAACAACAACAACGAGGTATTCAAAAATGCGGGTATTACCTGTAAGTACTAAATTAAGTACTTGTTTCAGCTCTAGAGCTCTTATCTCTGTGGATGTAAGTTCTTAGCAATAGCTCGTCTCCTACCTGCTCCACAGGTATAGATGCCACTCTCTTAAGAAGGGATGTTGTCCTGAAAAAATGAGGTGAATTTTGCATGATTCTTCAGTCCTATGTGGTAGTATTGTTGTCTCTTTAAAATTCTTTAAGAAGGCTCCCAAGCTTTGCTGAACAAAATCTTTTCTCTGGAGCTTCATCAGACATTAAAATCACAATGGAAAGCACAGGCTTAGATCTAGCATCTCGTCCGCTCCACAAATATCTAAGAAACCATTAGAAGAGTAAGTGACAGGTTCTGTTCTCAATTCACAGCACCCCTTTGCCAGCTGAAGTATATAGGAGATAGCAAAAGGAAGCCTGTGTTTCGATTATACCTGTCTGTCTGTAAAATAACAATAAGAATAGAAGAACTGCTATATAGAGTCAGAGAACCTGTCCATGTAATTGAGTTTTATGTCTCTGAGTGGCCAGTACCAGATGTTTCAGAAGAAATGTACAAAAAAGGGGGCACAAATTGAGTGATCTATCTTCTGTTTCACCCTCAGCTTCCAAACGTTAGAGGTTTAGACACCCTGAGAATGACATTGCTTCCTGTTACTATGTTCACTAATAGCAATCGATGGAGCTGTCTTCCATGAACGATCCAATCCTATTTCGATCCTGGTTATGCAATTGACATTTACAACATACCATAGCAATGAGCTCCTCATTGGGTGCCTGTCCATGGATGGCATCCATGGCTCTGCTCCTCCTCCTCACACCCAGGCAGCCTGTCTGTGTAAAGGCGAGATGCCAGATGAGCAGGCAGAGCAGAATTGGAGCAGGCATAGCCTACTTTACTCCAGCCCCGCTAATCGTGCTCTAGAACATTCCGGAGCACTACCAGCCGAGCAGGCCACCCAAACATGGGGCACCAGCTGGAGGTGGAGCTGCAGTCTGTCTACTTGGTTGGCAGCTTTGACAGCTCTGCTTTCAACTGGTGGTTGTCCTGGGCAACACCATAGAGCTGCGGGTGGCAAACTAAAGTGGCGGCCGATCCGCCCTCAGTTTTATGGTGTGGGGCACAGTAGTATGGCACAGGCAGACTGCAGGTCATGGCAGCTGCTGGGTCCATTCAAACTAGACCCAGGTGCAGCTGCATGTGGCAGACTTGGGGGTGCACCCTTGGACTTGCTCTGAGGTTGAGCATCCCCACGTCCCTATAAAAACACAATTGTTCATTGTGTAATTCCCCCTCCCTTTTTTTTTTTTTAAAAAAAAGGGAAAACAATCTGCTGTCTCTTAATATCAGGTCTCGTATTATGAGACACTGTACTAAATGGCCATTGCTCTTTGTAAATGGCAGCTTCCTACACACTTACTTCATGCCAGCCATGATTTATATAGACCACTAACATATCCCTGTCAGTTATCTCCTTCTGAAGCTGAAGAGCCCCAATTGTTTTAGTCTTTATTCAGAGAAAAGCTGTTTCATACTCCTGTTCACATTTAGTTCACTCCTCTGTATCTTTTCCATCCTTTTTGAGATATGGCCATAGAGACACACAGTATTCAATATGTGGGCACATCTTGGATTTACATGGTGGTGCTATGACATTTTCTGTATTTTTTTTCTCCCTTTCCTAATAGTTTTTTTGGGATCTGGGGGAGGGGAGATCTCCCTGGAGGGGAGTCGCTGGGGCAGCTACTGAACTGATTGGGGTTGTGTTGGGCATGGGGAAGTATGGTGTGGGGGAGGAAATACCAAAATGACCAATATAATCAAACCAAAACAACCAAAATGGATATCCAATGAAATGGGAATGAATAGTGGTTATATTTCACTTTGTTGGTTTTGCTCTGACTGGACAAATTCGATGGATATTCAAATATTAATTTCAACTCTACTTTTAAAATTATATTATATCGAAAGAAGTTTTTCTTGCAAAAACCAAAACACAGTAAGTATATTATTATTATTATTAACAAACATTTATATATCGCCAGCAGTGTACCTGGCACTTTACAAAGTAATAAAATAGACATGGTCCCTGCCCCTAGGGCTTACAATCTGAGAGACAGGAGCTGGGGGAGAGACTTAGGAAGGG
>QEPC01003743.1:7272554-7336035 GCA_003113815.1 Sphenodon punctatus | reverse complement strand
CTGCAACCTCACCAGTCCTTGGCCCGCTGGTCGGTGGAGCTTGGGGCGGCAGGAAGGCCAAGCCCCAGGAGAGTCGTGGTGTGCTCGAGCGATGACAGCCGAGGATGCTGGGAGCGTATGCAGATGAGCTGCAACCTCACCAGTCCTTGTATATCAAAGGGTGGAAACAGACATATTGCTAACTCCACTTTTACACCACTTTAACATTTTTTAAGCATGTTGCAGGGCTGTATTGATGCCCTATGCAGCCCTGAAACATGCATAAGAAATGTTAAATCGGTGTTAAAGTGGTGCTAGCGTTATGTATTTCTAGTATAATTTCCTGGAGAAATTTTTTTAAAAGGAGTGTGTTGTTGTTCTTGATTGTTTTTTTGTTTTGTTTTGTTTGTTTGTTTTTCAAGAAACAAACCCCCTCCCCCCTCTCTCTCCTTCCCCTCCTTTGAGGCTCCCTCCGTACGCCTCTACTCCCCTGTCCACCTCCGTGTTGCTGTCATCTAGCGCCTCCGCCCCGGCTCCCTCTCCTCCTTTCTCTATGAATTCAAGTCCTGGCTCACCTTATTCCTCTCTGATGACATCCCCACACTCATCCTTGGTGACTTCAATATTCATGTTTATGCACCCTCTGAGCCTTGCATCGCTCGCTTCTTCTCCTTAGCCTCCTCCTTTAATCTCCACCTCCTTTAATCTCTGGACTAGCTTCCCCCACCCACACTGATGGTCACTCTCTTGATCTCGTGTTCTCTCCTTCGAGCCCCATCCCATATTTGACTACTTCCTTGCCTCCTTCAACCTCTCTCACTGCTCCCCCTCCTCTTCTCCCCATCCCTTCTGTGATCTGTAGGCCATTGTGCCTGAGGACTTTACCTCCTCCTTCTCTCTTCTTCTACCCTCAGTCTTCTCCACCTTCTCCCCCGACTCTGCCATCTCCACCTTCAACTCCTCTCTCGCATCCACCCTCGACACCCGTACCCCCCCTCTCCTCCCGCGCAGCTCACACCCATAACCTTCGCCCTTGGCTTACCCCCACCATTTGCCATCTCTGCTCCTTCACTCGGGCTGCTGAATGCCTCTGGCACAAATCCCACTACCACTCTGACTTCCTCCACTTCAAATTCTGCCTCTCATCACTCAAATCTGCTATCTCCCTCACTAGACAGCAGTACTATGCCTCACACATTGAGTCCTGCTCCCGGGACCCTCACCGCCTCTTTTCCACCTTTGACTCCCTTCTCAAACCCCCCTGTCCTCCTCCTCCCTCTTCTCTCTCTGCTCAGGATCTTGCTCTCTTTTCCACCTCTAAGATCGACAAGATCCACCTGGAAATTGCTTCCAAGTCCTCTCCCCCTACTACTCCCTCCCCTCTCCCTCCTCCCCCCACCTCTCTCCTGTCCTCCTTCCCTCCCGCTCCCACCTCCCTTGAGGAAATCTCCATGCTCTCCTCCTCCAACCCCTCCACTTGCCCCTGGACCCCATTCCTTCCAGCCTCCTGACCTCCATTGTTCCTACCGTCGCCCCTCCCCTCCTGCACATCATCAACCTCTCCCTCTGTACCGACTCCTTCCCCTCTGCCTTTAAACATGCCACTGTCTCCCCCAGCCTCAAAAAGTCCACTCTGGATCCCTCTGAACCCTCTAATTACCGTCCCTTTTCACTCCTCCCTTTTGCTTACAAGCTCCTTGAACGAGTTGTCTACTCCCATTGCCTCAGTCTCCTCTCCGCCAACTCCTCCCTTGACCCCCTCCAATTCGGCTTCCGCCCCCTCCACTCCACTGAAACTGTTCTTGCTAAGATAACCAATGATCTTCTTGTGGCTAAATTCTGCCACCTTTACTCTATTCTTGTCCTCCGTGATCTCTCTGCTGCCTTCAACACTGTTGACCACTCACTCCTGCTTGAATCGCTTCACTCCCTTAGATTCCGGGACTCTGTCCTCGACTGGTTCTCCTTCTACCTTTCTGACCGCTCCTTCAATGTATCTCTTCCTAATTCCTTCCCCTCCTCCTCCCTATCCCTCTCAGTGGGGGTTCCCCAAGGCTCTGTCCTTGGCCCTCTCCTCTTCTCTATCTAAACCCTATCCCTAGGCAAACTTACTGCCTCCTGCAGTTTTCAATACCACCTATACGCTAATGACACTCAACTCTGTCTCTCCACTCCTTCCCTCTCCCCCTCTGTTCAAACTTGTCTCACCAACTGTCTCTCTGATCTCTCCGCCTGGATGTCTCAATGCCAACTCAAACAGAACATGGTGAAAACTGAACTCCTTGTCTTCCCTCCCAATACTTTCTCTCCTCTTCCCTGTCAATTGCCATTGATGGCATCCTCCCTGTCCCCCAAGCCTGTAGTTTGGGCTTCATCTTCGACTCACACCTTACCTTCAAATCCTACATTGACTCCATTGCCAAATCCTGCCGTTTCTCCCTCCACAACATTGCTAAGATCTGCCCTTTTCTGTCTGTCTCCTCTGCCAAAACTCTTATTCATGCCCTAGTCATCTCATGCCTCGACTATTGTAACCTCCTCCTTGTTGGCCTTCCCTGTTCTCACCTTTCTTCTCTCATCTCTGTTCAGATCTCTGCTGCCAGGACCATCCACCTAATCCATCGCTTTGACCATGTGCAGCCTCTCCTCTCTCCACTGGCTCCCCTTCCTGAGCATATTTGGTACAAGCTCCTAGTCTTCACTTACAAAGCCCTTCACAACCTCGCTCCCCCCAACCTCTCTGCCTGATCGCCCTGCAAACCCCTGTTCAAGCACTCTGCTCCTTTTCTATTCCCTCCCTCACCCTCCCACGCCTCCCCTGCTCCCCCAACCACATTAGTCTCTTCTCCCTCGCTGCCCCGCATGCCTGGAACTCTCTCCCTGCCCTTGTCGGCCTTGCCCCCACCTTCCACACTTTCAAATCCCTCCTCAAAACCCACCTCTACTGCTCCGCCCTTCCTAACTCCTGCTAATCATCCCCACCCAGGATTATCCCCCACCTGTTATCTGTAAACTTCCAATTTACTGTAACCAAGTCAAGAACGTGTACCTGAGTTCTCACAACCGCATGAATGTTGCATCCCTTGTCTCTCCATCTGTTTCCCCTTCCCTGTGTCCCCTCCCCCTGTCTTTAGATTGTAAGGTCTCAGGCAGGGACCGTGTCCATCTTGTTTTTTGTAAAGTGCCAGGTACATCTCTGGCACTATATAAATAATAATAATAATAATAATAATAATAATAATAATAATTAATAAAGAGTTTCTTTGGTTATGGATAGACCTAAAGCGGTTAGTGGGTTTATTATTTACAGCTATTATTTGCATTTTTGGGTAGCCTTTGAATATCTGAATAATATCCATGACTGAGATGGGTACTTGCATACGTGTTTTCTTAGGTATTCCATTTCAGGTTTTTTGTTTCATGATTCTTTTTGTTTTGTTTGGTCATTTTATTATTTCTGATACATCAATTTTTACAACTCTGCATGCACAATCATGTGAAAATTGAGAGACCCTCATTCCCTGAGTCCTGGAGTAGCCCCTTCAGTTGACGGGGGTTATCTTCTTGGACATCCCCTGGGTATCCCGGGTGGCGACTCTGGAGAGAGCATTCTCAGTGGTCGCACCTAGGCTATGGAACTCCCTTCCGGTGGAGGCCCGGTTGGCTCTGGACCTCCCCTCCTTTTGAAAAAGATGCAAGTCCTGGCTGTTCTGCCAGGTGAGGGAGATGGGTGATGGGTGCATGGGATGGGTTAGGGTGGTGGGGGCTGATTTGTGTTTTTATTGTTAGATGCCTTGAGCTACTGGGAGAAGAAGTGGGATATAAATAAATAAATAAATAAATAAATAAATAAATAATTGACAACATGTATTTACAGAAGTGCCAAAATGACCCAAACACTAAAATAACCCAACGAAAAGAACAAAAATTTGGAAAAAAAGAACCCATAATAACCAAAATAGATTTCCAAAAGAGCGTAAAGGGGTACAGGTTATTACCCAAACCTCCTTTTTTTGGTGCAAAAAGTAAACTTGATGAGTTTACCTGATTTTTCAAGTAGTTGTTTCAGCTCTAGTTAGAGACCTTGCCATAGGTTTTCTGAAAATCCAAGTGTCTTATATCAACTAGATTACACTTATTCCCATTCTTCTCAAGATACTGGTTGACCTCCAATTGTCCATGGACAGTATAAACACTGGGAGTACATTCATATTTACCCTGCTGGACCAATTTTTTCTCAGTTTTTTTCACAGCATGTAAAATAATTTTGTGCTTGCGTGCCATGTTTTAAACTTATGGGAACACACTTGGGAACAATCAAAGATGGGAAAAAAACAATTAGAGAGAATGCTGATCCAAATCCTATTACTATCCAGCAACTTCTTACTTCTCAAGAAACTAGTACTGAGATGAGAGTAAGTGTTCCTTTCCCACCAGGAGACATATATCTTTTGCAACAATTTGTTGGTATTTCCCCACTGGTCAGCAATTTCATGCTTTCACCACTGTGAGATCAACACCAGCAATTTCCCATGATTTTCATCACTTTCTGGGATTTTTTTTGTGACTTTGGGGTTTTTTCAGGACTGTCCGGATTTTGGGTGGACTTTGGGGGACTATCCTTTTGTATCAATTTCCATACATTTGCATCACTTTGCTGGTATATAAAACATAAGCTGCTAAGCATAATTGGTAGTAGCTCAGTTCACGTTGCGTTCAAACAGTGAAAAACTGTGAAAAATAGCGAAGAAGCACATAACTTTCCTCATTGCGCAAATGAAGGCAAAGGACCTGTATCCGACAGAAACAGCATTCACTATGATTGCTCGTTTCAGGCCTACCAAAAAACCCTCACTCAGTTCTGCCAGACTCCTTGCTCCTGCCTCCCTTCCACCCCTGCCCAGCGAGCATACACATCCCTACCAGCTACACAGTGGATGTCAGGGCAGGGAATATGGAAGGTGCTGAAGAGCCACAGGGAGTGGCTCTTGCCTAGCAGCTGCCTTTGCTATCTGGTATTAATGGGCTGCTTTCGTGCTGAGAGAGCAGACTTTTCCTGCTCAGCCCAGCAAGTCAAGTAAAGGATTATAGGGAGGCAGCCACTTAGAAATCCTGACACACCATGGAGGTTACACAGGAGCAGTGGCATAGCAAAGCTGTGGTGGACCTGGGTTCATGTCCCAATTAGAACCCCTTTAGGGGCAAGGGATGGAGATATCTCTTACATGTTGGCCCTCCCAAATCTCCTGGGCAATGTCGGTCTTCCCCTGCAAAGTTTGTGTTGCCCTCCTGGCTTTCAGAGAGGCACCCCGGAATGGCAGCAATCCCACCAGGAAGGTGGTTTTAAGAATCAGCGGGGACAGCACTCCACTCTGTCCTCTCAACAACAACAACAACAATTTATTATGCTTGGCTCTAGGCCATCGCAACACATAGACAAACACAAAACAAGTTCTTAACAAGTTGCAAATTGCAGGGCATATATAAACAACAAAAAATATTCTAACAAGGCCCCAAATACAAAATATCAATCTAGAATATAATAAAAATTGCCCGTTACTACATGGCAGTCAAAAATCAAATACAAGGAAAAGATACACAAAGTTTCCTGCAAATAAGAAGTATCAAAATATATATTATCTCCAATGACCAATATAATTGATATAAAGATAAAAAATAAATTTTCAAATATAAATCAAAACCCTCTCCAAAAGGCCTTTTATTGTCTTTACTACAATACTAAATTCCTTGGGCCAAGCACCCCTAAGGCAGGACTAAGCTTGGCTAGGAGAAATTGTCATTTTAAAGTTCTACTTCACTCTCAACCGATTGAAAATTAAGAAATCTATCCCTAAGGATAAAAGCAACTACTAAGAAACCTGTGACTGCATGGGAAATGTCTGGGTTGGAATCTTCCAGCAACAAACGAGCAGTAACATGATGTGATCTCATTTTCAGGGGATCCAAAACAGAAGCCAAATATAAGGTGTGTGCTCTAGTATACAGTTTGCAGTCGAACATAATGTGATCAACAGTTTTGGCAGTTAAAAAAATCAAAAGGACATAAGCGCAAGGCGTACTCAATTTTTAAAATTCTACCTTCTGAAATTTTAGTCGGCAAAGAATTTAAACGAGCGGCCAAAAATAAAGATCTTGATCTACAAGAATGTAACTGTCCTAAATATGTAGTCATATCATCATTGGGTGGGAGAATGTAAAGACAGTCCCTCAGAAAGAGAGTTGCTCTTATTCTAGCAATTGCTTGCTGGCGAGCGACATCATGGACCCGCTGTGCTAATTCGGACTTAACCTGAACCATCTGTTTGGCCAGTATATATTCTTCAGAGAACCCCAAATGTGCTACTAGAGTGTCTACTTGAGACATCCAAGGGCACGTATAAGAATCATGATTTATCAAACCTAGCAAAGAGTGGGTAGAGAACCGGATTTTAATCCATAAATTCAAATTGTCCTGTCTCGCAACCATATCCCAGCTATACTGTCCAAGTTCTAGCCTGATTGCCTCAGACGGTATTCCATGCGGAATTCTGTCCTCTCTGAAAACCTCCTTCCTGGCTGGGCCCTTTGAAAGTCTCCTGCGCTCTACTAGACATTTTTTTTAAGTGGGTGGAAGCAGAGTATTGGCCTTGCTCCCTCTCTCACGTCCTGTGAAAATTTCCTAGCATTCAGGCCACTTTCAGAGGGCCTCCTTAGAGTCCGTGGCCCGGGCTCAGTATGGAGCAGAGCCCCTCTCTCCATGATAGCTACGTTCCTGCATAGGAGACTTCCAGCAGGCCAGAGTTCAGGCAGCTTGCTCACTTTCTGTGACTGCCATCTTGAATGGTATAGAGTCATAGGAAGGAGCTCAGAGGATATCAATGACATCTGTCCTCTCCCCACAAATGTTGGACAAGAGCGGTTCTATGGATACGCCCAAATCATGAAAGTTGGACAGTCTAGAATGGCAGCTGATCCTCCTGCAGCTCTGTGGTGTGGGGCAGGGGAGTACGATGTGGATACACAACAGGCTGAGGCAGCCACAGCATTGATTTACATAACAGACCTGTAATAAATGCATATTACAGTATGAATTTTCTTTCTAAAATGATTATTTTATAGAATGTACATGATGACCTCTTCATACATCTGTGCTGTCCTCCTTCCATATCTTTTTACTTTTCCTTCAAAGATTAGAATTCCTGAGTTATACTCAGCAGGCTGGAAAGAGATGATAGGTCCTTGCTTCTTCATCCTTAAACATATATTTTTAATTTTATTTTTAATTTCCCTCTGAAGTCTTAGTTGGATAGCAAAAATTGTTCACCTTTATTCCGTTGACTGTTGCATGGTGTTGCTGTGTACTGTTAAGCACTTGCTACAACCCAGACTGCATTTCAGTAGTGGATAATGTTTTTGTGAAGAGCTTTGGGATGTGTAATATCCCAGTACCTCCTGTTGTGTTTGCTAATTACTAAAGATACCAGCAACATCTTTTTATAAATGTGTGGGGTTATTTTTTTGCTATTTTTTAAAAAGTATTTTCTTTGAACTAGTTTTGGTCTTTGCTTCATGGAAGGTTTAAGCCCCATGGACACTTTGGTTTACCGGAGGCTGTCAAAGATGAAGCACATTGGCTTATTAGCTGCTCTCTGCTAATTCATCTGGGCTAAGTGTACTCTTCAAACATTAAAAATAAATCAGAGTCCATTGTGGGTAAGATATAACTTTTTCCTCTTCAGTGTGTATCTATGGATCATGAAGTTCTAATCAATGTAGTTTTGTTGATGCAAAAAGTAGCCTTCCAAATAAGAACAGCTTTGCTTTCTAATAATTGGCAAGCTATAATTGGCAATGCTGCTGATTTGGGAAGGAGAGAGGTGTGCACCAGGGATCCATGTCGTTTTTCATTTTCGTTATTTAAATCTTTCATTTTCGTTTTTGCTTTAGTCTTTGATTTCCATTGGTTTCAATGGAAAGCACATTTTTGGCTGTAACTTTTTTATTTTTATTATATTTGGATAAAGCATGGAATGATTGTACCTCCATTGGACGGCATTAGGCGTACCAAATTTCAGAAAGATTGGATAAAGGAATCCGATTCTATGAGCAGTTGAATTGTGTTATGTTGCAAATATCTGTATATACATTAATGGCTGTAACTTTTCTCTCTCTCATCTAATGTGGATGAAACTTGGAAATTTTATATCCCTCCCTATGTTTACTATCTGTTGGATAGTAAACATAGGATTGGATAAATGGCCCTGGTGATATAAGTAATTAACTTATAAATGTATGTCTGACTGTAAAATATTTTTAGTTCAAACAGTGTACATGAAATTTAGCAGGACTGTATCTCACACCTTCAGGATTATCTCTTCTAAATATCAGAAAGATTTGATAAAAGGTCACAATTTTATAAGCCTGCACAACATATGCAGAGAAAGAGCCTATTCCAGGGATTCTCTTACATGTCACTATGGTATAAGATCGGTTTGTGATGCTAATTTTTCAGCAGAAATGTCAACCAAATATCCTCATTCTGTGCTGTGATCATCCCAACTTCTCTCCCCCACTTATTACTGGGAAGTCAGAAGCATTTGTTTTATTTAGGAAAGAGCCAATAGAGATTCTCTTATGTATTCTGTCACAGTGCTGCAGGATGTGATTGTGATGATAATTGCCCAGCTTGGATGTGTAAACTATGTGTCCTGATTGTTGGGATGTTATCCCCAAAGTCCCAGTTATGTCCCTTCTGTGCCTGCCTCAGGGCTGCCCCCTATGCCCACCTTGAAGCCACCACTGATTGGTCCTGTAAAGCTGGAAGCATGCAGTAATTGGCCAGTGAATGTGTCTGTCAGTCTGTTGGGTTAATCCCCCTCCTACAGCCTCCCTCCCCCTGCCATGCGAGGTGCCTGCCTCTGACTGGCACTGCATGTGCTGCTATTTATCTGAATAATGATCTTGAAGGGGACAACTTCAACTGCTTATAAAATTGTGGCCTTTTATCAAATTGACCTGTAGTTTGAAAGAGATGACAGGAAAGTAGTGGGATACATTCCTGCCACATTATTTGTAAACAGGATGGAATATAAAATGTTAAAGCCAGATATGAATTTTCAAGTTAATGTCTTATACCATCAGGACCCTTTATCCAATCTTCCTGAAAGTTGGCAGGATTGGTAAACTTGTGGAGGGAGATAATATTTACAGGTTCCATACAAATTTATCAGAAGATAAAGAAGTTGTATCCAGGAATGTGTATGGAGCTTTTCTTAAAATCACAACTTTCAATTGCTTCTAAAATCAGTTTCCTTTATCCAAGATTTCCAAACTTTGGTACACATAAAGTATTTTCAGAGGTTACGGGCCCCCGAATCACCACAGTGGATTCCCAGCGGTAGCGAGCCGAACAACCACCCCCCGTGGTCCAGAAAGGCCCAGAACAGACTTGACAGGAGTGGGACCTCGACAGGGAATTGGCCCAACAGACCAGGGCTCAGGGCAGTGCAACAGACGTGACACCAATTCCTGGCCATGGTCAAAACACCTAGAAGGCACCAGGGAGGGGCGGGAGGCAGACATGGCCGACTGAGGGCAAACAAAGCCAAAAGGGCCAGAAGGAAACACCCACACAAGGGAAACAGGAAGGGAGGGGGAGGAGGGAGAAAAGCCACCGAGGCGGCACACACAACAGGCACAGAGTAAACGAGGTCATAGTGGAACACACACAGCACAAACACATGCCTGGGCGCATACACACCCGCACGGGAAAGGATGGGAAGGGGGAACACAGTTGGACAGACAACAGACATGGCACAATGGGCACGGGGGGGGGGACCTGGGGACAGGGAAGCAGTGGGGAGCACCCCGGGGGCAGGGCAGGACACGGGGAACAGCAATCAGAATCCCCACAGCAGCACAAGCTGCATGGGCAACCCCACAGCTACAAAGGAAGCCCTGGCATGGAGGGACCCCCAGGGGCAGAGCACAGGCATGGGGGGGCATACAGGCAGGGAGCAGCCCAGGAACGGTCCAGGAGGCAGACAAGGACCTCACGCACCAGTGAGGGTGCGATGGGTGGGATGGAGGCAAGCCGGAGCCGAGGTGTCATGCAGGTGGTCCAACCTCCCTGCCCCTGGAAGGATGCCAGGAGGTGCAGTCCAGGGGCCCCAGAACCCCACGGTCACAGAGTCACCCTAGGGGGTGGGGGTCCACAGGCACAGGAGGGACCGAAACTGGACCATGAAGGACAGAAGCACCCGGGGTGCTGGGTGACAGCTAGGAGATCAGGACACAGCCACAGGAGAAGGCATCCACGGAGGGGAACGGATGCAGAGGCAGACAGGGGGCCCCGCAGAGGGGGCCCAGAGGCACAGGGAAGGGCAGCAGAACCCCAGGAGCCAGCCAGCATGGGAGCAAGCCCCGGACATCATGGAGGTAGCGGGCAGGGACCCAAGGTGGCAGGGCGGAGGCAGGAGCTCACAGCGGGATCATCATCCAGGGCCTGGAAGGCACAGGGGGCCTCACAGCCAGCTGCAGGGGGCAACGAAGGGGCCCAGGGCCGGTTGGCCTGCCAGGTGCACGAAGTGGGGCCACTGTAGCATGCCCCAATGGTATACCAGCACAGACATGTGGTGGGCAATGAGGTAGTACGTCTCGAAGGGATCCTGCATGGCGATTCCCCCCTGGACATCGAATCGGGACCGCACACCAGCCAGCACAACCAGCTCCACCCCGGTGGGCTCTGACAAGCCATAGTCAGCAGCTGGGGGCTACGGAAGGTGACCCAGATCCAACAGGTGGTGATAGACCACCCCAGTCAACCGCTGGTACCCATGGGCCCCGTGAACACAGCCAAAGAAGGAAACGGCAGGGCCCCCCTCCACCAGACAGTCCGTGTAGTTGTGCAGGCTGCACACAGAGAGAGCAGACACTGTTTCTTCAGCCAACTACCCCACATGCAAGCACCTCATCTATGGGATGTGCCCATTGGGAAAGGGACGCAGGCCCAGCATCTCCGCATGCAGCCGACAATCGCGGGCGCTCGCCTCATAGCCAAAGTAGTGCAGGCCAGAGCTCAGACTCACATAGGCACCTGTGAGACTGTCTGGGCAGCTCAGGAGCAATTGCATGGCCATGGAATGCCACAGGTCACAAAGGGTCATGGTCTCGTGGAAGGTCCAGCTATGGGGGGCACCAGGGGAAGTGGGGCCCGCGAGCCCTGGGGAAGCACTGCCAGCCATGGTCCAGCAAGCGGAGGATACTAACTGTAGGGAAAGAGGGGCCCCACAATCCCTGGAGGGACAGGAGGGGAAGCAGGGGAGCTCCAAGGTCAAGCGAAATGGCCACAGGCTGCAACATGGCATGGCAAAGGAGCGAGGCATGGGGTGCGGACCCAGCACAGCTGCTGGAACCAAGCACACATACAGCCTACACACTAATCAGGGTGGCGAGGACAACAGGCAGCCAACACACAGAGGTGGGAGGTGATGACAGCAGTAATGCAGCTGCTGCACGCATGCCCGGGCGCCAGCTGGACCATGCGCTAGGTCCCGTGCAGGGATTGCAGGTGTGCTTAATGGGGTGCCCCCTGCCTCCCCACCCCAGTTGCCTTGCAGGAGCTGAACCAGTCAGCCAGAGGGGGGTAGAGGTGACCCTTGGTCCCCCACCCAGTCACCAGGTTGCGACCTGGGGGTGGGGCCATACATGCCCCAGCCTATAATAGGTGCTGCTCCCACCCACCCGGGGCACCATTCACCATGGAGCTGGGATGGCTGGGTGCCTGTGGGATGCACCTAGCACTCTTCGCAGAGTGGTACTGCTCGCACACCGATCTATTGCGCATCCAGACCGCAGAGGTGCACCTGGCCATCCGGCTGTGGTTGTGCATGGCCAGGAACACTGCTACAGCCCAGAGAGCCCACCACGGGTGCAGGCGCTCCCTGGTTTGCCTCATGGCCCAGCAGGTGTCCAGAGCAGTCCAACAGGCCCTCCTCCGTGTCCGGGAGTGTGCTGCTGCACTCCGCGAGGTGGCCAGCCACCTCCAGGGCCAGAGGGAGACCATGGGCCATGCTGTCCAGCTCACTATGCCCATTGCCTGGTGGTTATGGGTCATGGAGCAAGCACAGGGGTGGTGGTCCAGGGCGCTGGCTCAGTGGGACAAGGATGCCTGGAGAGCACACTTTCGTATGGACAGTCGCAGCCTCCTGTGGCTCGTGGAGCTGCTAATGCCCTGGCTGGAGTGGCAGCAAACCCCCATGTGGGCCCCCATTCCCATGGTCCAGCGAGTGGCCATCGGGGTCTGGGCCCTTGCAACACCTGACTCCTGCTGGTCCGTCTCGCAACACTTCGGCGTCGGGGTGAGCACCATCGCAGGGATCCTGTGGGATGTCTGCGAGGCAGTGGAGGGTGTGCTCCTGGACCAAGAGATCCAGCTGGTGGACCAGGAGGCCTTGATGGACGGCTTCGCGGCTGGAGGGTTCCGCAACTGGATGGGTGCAGTGGAAGGAACCCACATTGAAATTCTCCACCCATCCGATGGGGAGGCCACAGAATATGTCAACCAACATGGGTACCACTCCCTGCAGCTGCAAGCAGTCGTGGACCAACGGAGATGGTTCATTGACATATACATGGGGCATTCTAGGTGCAGCCACGATGCCAGGATCATGACCATCTCTCCTATGCCCGGATGTACCGCGGGGACTTTGCGGACATGGGGATAACCCAGATTGAGGGGGTGCTGATGCTCCCCTGCTAACTGGGGGACCCGGCCTTTCCCCTCACCCGGTGGCTGATGAAGACATACCCAGTCACCAGGTACCCTGTGGAGGTGCTGTACAATACCCACCTGTGTTCAAGCAGGACCATGGTCGAGAGGGCCTTCGGGGCCCTCAAGCAGTGCTGGAGATGCCTTGCGGGCCACCTGGA
This sequence comes from Sphenodon punctatus, assembly GCA_003113815.1. NCBI lineage: Eukaryota > Metazoa > Chordata > Lepidosauria > Sphenodontia > Sphenodontidae > Sphenodon > Sphenodon punctatus. The sequence continues at coordinate 7,323,126 of QEPC01003743.1, read as the reverse complement.
CTACACAGTGGAGACCTCGGTCCTTGTGATCAGGGCCTGATGTGTGCTGCACAATGTGTGGAAGACCGATAGGGTTGCCCTCGAGTACCCCATGCCCCAGCGCCCTCCCGGTCCCATGCCTCTCTATGTGAACGCTGAGAAGCCATGGGAGTACCCGTACGTGAAGTGCATCCATGCTGCTCTGGCTAGGCGAATCAGCCGGGAGGCCAAGGCGTGAGGCCATGCACCACTGTACCCACCACCCTTGGGCCCCCAACAGCACTCAGGACTTGCCCCTAGACACACACACCCAACCCCGGGCCCATGGAAAGAGACAGGACTGTGACTGCCATAGCCACTAGCCAGGAATTTATTGTGCTTAGCATCTACAGTTCACCCCACCACCACCACCACCACCCACTTCCCAGTGCCATTCCCCCCCCTCAGGCCGTTCTCCCCCTTTCCCCCTTTCCCCATGTCTCTGGGGCCTCCCTCTCAGCCACCCTGTGGTTGCCGTGGAGCTCTGGGAGCTCCCCTCCCCCCCGCTGTCCATGTCCCCGACAGTGTCCTGGGACATCTTGGTGTCCTGAGGGGCAGGCGTTGTTGGGAGGGCAGGTGGACCCAGGGCAGGAGGGGCTCCCCTGGGTGGCTGCTCCCTCTGGAGACCTACAGGGACCGGTAGATGGATGCGCAGGCCCAGCGGGTGTTCCGGCGGCTGGGGCAGTAGCAGAGGTGGTGGGGACCCCGAGGGGCCAAGCATCGGGGCCGGGGAAGGCAGGTTGCCTGGTGGGGCAGCTGCCATCACGTATGCGCTCATGGTCCCTGTGTGCAGGAGCAACGAGGTGCCAATGTCATGGGGCTGGTCCATCTTGGCAGAGTTCTCCCTCACCATCCGGTTGATGGCTTGTTCCAGCCGCCCAGACGCCTCCACCTGCCTGCTATGCTCCCGGCACTCCTGCCTCCATTCAAGGTGCACCTCTGTCTGCACTCTCCAGTCCCTGGCCTCCGCTTGCTGCACGGCCCTTTTGGTGGCTGCCTCCATGCAGTCGATGGCCGCTATCATCCACTCGCCCTGCTCTGTGGTGCTGCGAACAATGTCCTCTGCCTCCTCCTCCCTCCGGCGCCATACCCGTGCATGGTGCTCCCTCATCTGCTGTGCTGGGGACATGAGGCAGGCTTGCTGGGACACGGCGGGTTGCCCTGGTGGAGTTCAAGGCAGGGGTTGGTTAGGTGTCCCGGTCTCCCGCCCCCCATCCTGTGGCACAGCTGGGGGGTCCTCCCCCCCCTTTGGGTGGCTGGCAGTTGCTCTCCCTCAGTGGCCCCCTGTGGCCGGGCCCCCTGTCCCCCATACCACGTGGGCCAGGCAACCCTGGATGGCCTCCCCTGCCCCCTCTCCCCCCACTCCTCAGGAGGCCTCACCTGGGACCTCTGGCTGCTCCTGGGGCTGCTCACCACCTTCCCCCTTGCCTGTCTGTCCTGGGTGCCGGGGCGTGCCATGACCTGTGAAGATATGGGATCATTGGGGTTAGACGGAACATGTCCCCCGGTGGCCCCCTGGCCCCCTTTCCATGGTGTGGGGTGTCAGGGGTTGCTGGAGGCAGCCCCGTGACCAGTGTGCCTCCCTTCCCCTCTCATCCCATCCCATCTGGTCCAACCCCCTCCCATCTGCTTGCTTACCCTTGATGTCAGTGTCTGATCGCTCTGATGCTTGCCCCTCGGTGTTGCTGTGGTCCCCCTGTGTCCTCTGGCTTAGTGTGACCTATGTGGTGTCCTCGGATCCCACCATGTCCGACATTGGGTAGGGCTCTCATGACTGGTGTGCGAGGGGCACCTGGCAGTCCCTGAGGTCCTGGGATATTTCTCTTGGGGGGCATGGCCCCTGGAGCCAGTGCCTTCCAGCGGGGCGGTGAGGTGAGGGGGTACCTCAGTCTGTTCCCTGCCCTGGACCATGGCATTCCCCACGAGGTGCAGGGCGACAATGGATCCCTTCATGTGGAGTATGCGGTCCAGGGTGCCATAGTAGGGGGCGGTCTGGGCTCCGTGATCGGCCCGCTGGTTGTTGTCCTTAATGGCCTTGTACCCCCTCTTGAGCTCCTTGACCTTGGAGCGGCACTGGGACACTGTCCTGTGGTGCCCTGCCACCTCCATTTCTCACACGATCTTCTGGAACACGTGCTCTTTCCGCTCATTGACCACTAACTCCAGCTGGTGCTCCAGGGTCCCCCAGATCCTAATGAAGTCCTGGGTTTCCCTGTGCCCCCATTGCCCCCCCTCGGTGGTACAGCCATCTCCTGCATGGGCCCTCCTGGTCCTGGTCCTCCTCTGCATGCCCTCTGCCCTTCTTCCCTGGGGGCTCGGGCTCCCGGGCCTCTTTCCATGTCTGTGGGTTGTAAGGGGGGGAGGTTGGTTTCCGGGTTGCCTCATCCCTGCAGCCCTCCCCCTTTTCCCCCTCCTGCTGGCACGCCCCCCCTTGGTGCCCCTGTGCCACTGGACCCCCCCCCCCAGCTTCCCCTACCCATTTCTGGGGTGTCTCCTTCCCCGAACTGGTTGTTGTCTCAAGGGCGGCCTGTCCCAGCTACTGCTTCCTCTCCCTCCACAGGCTCCATGTGCAGCATGACCACCTCCTCCGCGTGCACCTCCTCCTCCTCCCTTGTTTGCTCACCTCTGCTCTCCTCTCTCTTCCACCTCGCTCCATCCTGCCACGTCCCCCTGGTGCCGGGTGCCCTTTAAATCTCCCTCCCTGGCCTGTGTTGTTGCTCATTGCCTGGCAGCAATGTTGTGTGCTTTGTCCCCGGCTGGGTATCATTTTGCTTGATTCCGGCCGGTGGTTGCCGTTCAGACGTTATGTTTTGTTTTTTCCCGGTAGGAATTGCTTTGATCACCCTTTCGGAGATGGTCCGGGCCAGAGCTCTGGAAGGGTGGTTAGTTTTGTCCCCTGCTGGGGATTGTTTGTGGTGAACATCTGGCGGCCGCTGAACAGATGTTCAGGACCCTTCGGCCCCACCGTGGGGTTGTGTGTGGTTCACTGTGGTTGACTGTGATCTCGTAACATCTGAAAACACCCATAGGGTGATTTCAGACATGACAGGGTGCCTATTGGCCCTGTCACAGAATCACCTTTTGCTTCCCCACCAGAATCAAAACGTCACGTCCAACAGATGTGCCGGCTGATTCCAGCAGGGAATCGGGGGGGGGAGCTGTCCGGCGCAACATGTGGCCCCACAGCCCCACCCCCCCATGCTCCCCCAGCCATCCGCCCTCCTGGATATGGGCAGGCACAGCGGCCCGATTCTGACCCACGGTCTGGGCCATGGCCCGGTATCAGCGGCGGTAACAGACGTTACCATCCACTGATTCCGGGCCATGGTTCACTTAACCACACTTTCGGGGATGGTGCCCAGACCATCCTCGAAATCGTGGTTATTTTGTTCATCGTCGGTGGTTCACCATGGTGAACATCTGGCAGTGAGCAACCAGACATTACAGGACCATCCACCACCATGGGGCATTCACCGTGGTTGAGTGTGGTAATGTAACATCTGAAAATACCCATAGTGTCCTCCATTGGGGGTAGAATCTCTCCAAGTTTAATAATAATTTAATAATAAACAAAAAAGTTATATCCAGAAATACATTTTTCAGTTTTTTCCCATTATTTCAAAAACAAAAAAATTGTTTTCGTTTCTGTTTTCATTATTATTATTTGTTGTTTTCATTATTACAATAAAAAAAGAAAAGCAAAAATTTATTTTTGTTATCATATTAATGAAAATGAATTGCACACCCCTAGGAGTTCCTATAAAGATAAAAGAGGGTCTTGAAGAAAAATATAAAGGGGCTGTGGTTATGGGTACTGCTAAAAAGGTTCTGGATGTAATTGAAAAGCTCCAAAATTCTGTGTGTTGTGATTCCCAAGGAATCCCAGAAGAATCCATTGGCTGTTCTGATTATGTTGATGGATTTACAGATCATGTTCTGCAGAATTAGATTAGCATCTGCACAGCCATGACAACAAATACAACCAAAGAAGGACATTTCATTCCTTATAGAAATAAATATACTGTACCATTCATGCGTGCAGCACAATAGTCAATCTAGAGTGGGATGAACAGTTTCATACTAGAGATGATAAAGACATTATTTCTTTTACCTCATACAAAATTTATTGAAAGTGAAATAGTTTGATTATGTTTGTTCGTTTGTTTTGGTAAAAAATATATTTCAACAAAAAATTCAATTTTTAGGGGAGAAAATGTTCATTTATATTTGGAAAAACGCCCCCCAGTTCAATAAGGGTTTAAAAGCTGTTTTAATGACTAGGCAATCATATGCAATAGGCCAATTTGCAATGGTTCAGGAGTGGCAAATTATTTTTTTTCCCAGACATCCTGTTGTTCTCCAGAGGCTATCCTTTCATTTTCAGGAAATGTAAGCTTGATTCTCTCACTGCCTTGCACATTTCAGAGTCATCGTATTCAATATTGTATTGTATTTCAGTGTAAAACTATTTATTTATTTATTTATTTATTTAATCAAATTTATATCCCGCCCCTCCTGAAAACAGCTCGGGGCGGGTAACAATCTAAAAATAATAATAATATAAAAATAGAATTATAGAACATTTTTAAAATGCTGATAAAATTACAGCAATGAAAACTAGGGTAACACTAAAATAATCAGTACAATAAATAAGGGTGGAGGGAGATAAAAACCCCTCCCCCCTCCCTCCCCAAAGGCCTGGGTGAACAGCAGGTTTTGCAAATTCACCGGAATGTTAAAAGGCTTGGAGACAGGCACGCTTCCTCTGGGAGGGAATTCCAAAGGCATGGCCTGGCCACCGAGAATGCCCTCTTCATTGTGGCCCCCCTCCAAGAAGTCACCCCCGGCAGACTGAAGGAGCCGCTCTGCGGCGCGGAGGGCGTGGTGGTTCCTGAGGTACGAGGGGCCCAGATCGTGAAGGGCCTTATAGATCAATACCAAAACATTGAACCTGGCTCGGCACACTATTGGCAGCCAGTGCAGGGTCCAGAGCACAGGTGCTATGTGCTCCCGACAGCCCGTCCCCAACAGGAGCCGGGCCGCTGCATTCTGCTGCAGCCTCCGAACCAGGAACAAGGGCAGCCCCACGTAGAGCGCATTGCAGTAGTCCAGTCTCGAGGTAACGAAGGCATGGATGAGGGAGGCCAGGTCCAGGCCAGAGACGTACGGATGCAGTCTCCGCACCAGATATAACTGGTGGAAGGCGGCCTTCTCCACTGCCTCCACCTGTCACTCCAGGAGGAGATCTGCATCCAATGTCACCCCCAGACTCCGAACCTGCTGAGCTATAGGAGGGCGAACCCACCCAATCAGGGGGGCCGACACCTCCCTCGCGCTCCCCACCACCATCACCTCCATCTTATCGGGGTTGAACTTCAGTCTGCTCTGCCACATCCACTCTGCCATGGCCTCCAACACTGGGACAGCAATGAGACAGCAGGGTCTGGGTCCGCTGAAAAAGAGAGGTACAGCTTAGTATCATCAGCATATTGGTGACATCGCACCCCAAACCCTCTCACGACCTCCCCCAAGGGCTGCATATATACATTAAATAACAGTGGAGACAGGATGGAACCCTGCGGAACGCCGCAGGCTAAAGCGCGGGGGCAAGATGTTTCAGCTCCCAACACCACCCACTGGCTTCTCCTAAAATACAATACAATTTAAATTTAATGGCCACTTTGCACAGCTGTAAATAACAGTCACATTTGACAAGCAACCACAAGATCACTCACTTATAGCGCACCACAGGCTTCTGGTATATCAGTGATGTCTCACCTGTAGTACAGAGATCTACTTCTGGGGTTGTTGTTGGGCCAACCACTCATACGCCATTTGGTCTTTAGTTTTATCAATGGCAAATCTGCCACCCTGCTGAGACTCCCATGCCAGGACAAACACCACCTTCTTCCTTCCTCTAAGGTGAGGACTCTGAAGGCATACTGAGCTGAGGCTACTTTCTACTAGTACTTTTCTTCAAAAAAGAATGCAGCACAGTGTGAAATACTATGCAAGAGAGAAACACAGCCTCAGTTATTACCTGGTGTCAGACGCTAACATAAAGGAAAGAGTGTTACAAACTAGCAACAGTCTGAAAGTAAGGAAAAGTGTTGCAGAGGCTAGGCAAAACTGAAAGTAAGATTAAAATAGACAAAGCTGGAGTTTTTAAAAAAAGCTTTAGAGATTTTGAGTACTTTCACATGTGATGTAACCCGAGTGCCGCAGCAGACATGTCTTGTCGGGGTTTGGACTGCTGCCGTGGCTGGGAGTCAGTTGGACCCCTGAACTGACCTGACAGAGGCCTGGGCAAAGTTTTGGGGTGGAGCCTGGCAGATGTGCATCCACTTAGCCCCGGCCATGCTGCATGCAGTGACCTGCCCCCCTCCCTGATGGGTGTTCATTGCAGTCAATGACAGCGCCGGTCCCCTCCCCCCACCACTCCGGACCGTGATGAGTAAAGTGGACATTCAAACATAAAAGCCAGCTTTACTCAGTGTACTACAGCCAGGACACTGACTGTGGTGGCAGCTAGACCAGGCTGTGACTCAGGGATTTTTGCAAGTCTCAGTCCAGGCTACCCCCGTCCCCTCCCCATGCTTGGGATCCAGCCTGGGGAAACATCTGGCTGTCATATTTCAATGTGATAGTGGCCCCTGGTTTAAACTGCACTAAAGCATGTTAAACGGAGTCACCGTCTCATTTGAAAACACTCAGTGTCATAAACAAAGAACAAGTTAGTTAACTTAGAGAACTGTACATACAGCATGGCTGCCTTTGTGTTAGCCTGCAGGATGAACTGTTCAGGCTGCTTCACACTTAAGCATTCCTTCCATCCATCTCTATATATCAACTTTGTAATAGTAAATCGTCACTTTGGGTCCTATTTCAAAGTTTCTGCTTTCTTTACACTGTCCTGCCCCACGATTTACATGCGTTTCTGGAGAGAATATTTGTAAAATGTGACACAAGCAATGTCCCAAGTCTGTGGACCAGTATGCGGAGCACACACAGTGAGCATACACATATGGGCATGCAAACCGTGTGCACCCCAGAACAGGACCTACAGTGTGCAGACAAAACGTGTGGCAGCATGCAAATGCATGCGTGCCTCAGTGCACACAAGGATTGGGATCAGACCCAGTTACAACAATATGAACACCCAACTTACCCAAATCCAAGGGAGAAGGGCCTGGTGACCACACTAACTCTTCAGAAGGTAAGGGCACTCCAGACACCCACTGTGAGTAGGGTTACCACTAGGGATGGGCGAATGTGGTTTGGAAGTTCCGAGTTCAGACTGAACTCAAATAGTTTGATTGACCGAACCAAATGTGCAAACCGAACTCGAATTTGAACATTCAGTTCAGATGCATTCAGTGAGTTCGGAATTGAATTTCCATTGGTTTCAATGGAAAACACATTATCAGCTGTAACGTTTTTGTTTATTATGCTATGTGGCTGAAAATTGGGGTGCCTATACCTCTAATAGAAATCATTATGTGTACTAAATTTCAAAATGATTGAATAAGGGAATATGATTTTAGAAGCAATTGACGTATTGTATTTGGCAATATTCTACATATACATTCTTAGCTGTAACTTCTTTGCCTCACATCTAATGTAGGTGAAATTTATCTGGTTTATACTCCTTCCCATATTTACTATCTTTGCCAAATTTCAAAAGGATTTAAAAAAGGGTCTTGGTGGTATAAGCAATTAACATATAAATGTATATCTGACTATAACATCTTTGTAGTACAATAAGTGTACATGAAATTTGTCAGGGCTATATATTATACTTTCCTAATCATCTCTGCCAAATACCAGAAAGATTTTATAAAGGGTATCAATTTTATATGCCTGTACAACATATGTAGAGTAGGGACCTATGCCTGGGATTCTCTTATGTCACTGTGGTATAAGATCGGTTTGTGATGTGAATTGGCCAACAGAAATGTCAACCAAATATCCTCATTCTGTGCTGGGACCATCCCAACATCTCTCCCCCACTTGTTTCTGGGAAGTTAGAAGCATCTATTTAGGAAACAGTCAATAGAGATTCTCTTATATCCTCTGTCTCAGTGCTGCAGGATGTGATTGTGAGGATAATTGGCCAGCCTGGATGTGTTTAAACTATGTCTCCTGACTGCTGGGATGCTATCTAAGAAGTCCCAGTTATGTTGCTTATGCCCGCCACAGGGTCGCCCCCTATGCCCACCTCGAAGCCACTACCAATTGGTCCTGTAAAGCTAGAAGCTTGCAGTAATGTGTTTGGCAATTGAATGTGTCTGTCAGTCTTTGGGGTTCCTCCACATCCTTCCTCCTACAGTCTCTCTCCCCCTGCCATGCAGCGTGCCTGCCTCTGACTGGCACTGAATATGCTGATATTCTTCTGAATAATGATCTTCACAGGGACATCATCAATTGCTTATATAATTGGGTGCCTTTATCAAAATCTCCTGTGCAGTTGCTGAAATGGCAGAAAAGGTATTTGATACATTCTTGCCAAATATCCTGTAAACCGAATGGAATATCAACTTGTTACAGCTGGAAATGTGTTTTCAGGTTAATGTCTTATACTCTTGTGACCCTTTAGCCACTCTTTTTGAAAACTGGCAGAATTATTAAGCATATAGAAGGACATAATATTCACAAGCTTCATGAATATTGGATGCAAGATAAAGAAGTTGTCACCATGAATGTGTATGGAGCTTTTCTTAAAATCATAACATTCAATTGCTTTTGAAATCGGTTCTCTTTATATAATCATTCCAGATTTTGGTAATCCTAGTGCCCTCCATCGGGGGTACAATATTCCCAAATTTCATCAAAATTGAATAAGAAACAAAAATGTTATAGTCAGAAATATGTTTTTCAGTTTTTTCCCCTTTATTTCAAAAACCATTTGTCATTTTTAGTTCCTGACTGCACCAAACTAAATACCCAACTGAGCCCGACTGATCCGAATACCGAATCCAAACTCAATGTTTGATCCAAACCACTGAACAGCTGAATATCTGAACCTGGTTCTGTTCACACATCCCTAGTTACCATCAGGTTTTGAAAATCTCAATGACAGGCACCCTTCTCTACCCCCTACTCCTCTGAGTTAAATAAACATGTATAAATTAACATCAATGGGACTATTCACATGGGGCCCCCACCCAGTCCCCCCTTTTTCCCTTCCAACGTGACTCTCCTTTTCCCTTTTCCTCAAAAATATTCACCTTTCCCATAGTAATAATAAAAAGATATATAGTTTAAATGATTAAATACATCAACTCCCCAAATTTTTGCCTGGGTTCAGGACTTTCTCCACAACCATATGGGAGACAATGTAAGGATTTTACCACAGGTCTCCCAATTATCAAGTTTAAGAAACCCTTAACATCCTGACACTTGTGACAAAATTGCAAGATCTGACAACATGTGTATAGGAGGGCATGGAGCTAGTGTAGTATAATGTAGCATAGGAAGTGCATGGAACTAGTCCTGGAGGACATTTAGTAGGAGGGAGTTTCCCAGATATCACCCCCAATCAAGACCACAGCTGTGCCACTGTTTGGTTATGTTTATCTGGTAACCCTATGAGGCTGGGAACTACTTTAAAATCTTCCAAATCCAGATGACTCCTCTACACAAAACTCTCTCTACATGGAGTTGATTTTCCTGTGCTTGCCCCTGCACAAGCTGTAACCTGCTGCCGTCCTGCTGCACAAACATTGGAGAGTTCTTCAGGTGCAGTTGCTGCTGCCCTGCTCCAGCTGGGGCATCCCTGCTGAAACTAGACAGAGGCAACAAGCAGCAGAAAATCCAGATGGGCTTTCCCCTCCATGGCTCCAGGCTCACAACCATACTTTTTTTGTGAAGAAAGAGTGAGGAGCCCTTCCTGCTCTCTGTTGTTCCTTCATATTGGCTAGCCTGTACTGAAGGGAAACAACAAAAATCAATCACAGACAGCAGCAGTTGCCAGAGCAATCTGGGATGAGGGATTTCAAGCATGCTGTCTGAACTGGAGGTGAGTGCTTTCTTAGACCCACAAAATGGGGAATCTCTTAGAAAGAGGGACACATGGCAATTCTAAGTGTCAGAAAGATGGGGGGGGAAACTACCCTCACCAGGGTCAGCCCCACCAATGAGGATCTAGTCAAAACCTGCAATTGGAGCCTGGGTAACTTCCCTCACCAAAACTGGATAATTTCTTGGAGAACAGGTCCATTAATGGCTGTTAGTCAAGTAGATGACGAGATGGGAACTTCTTACTGTCAGGAGCAGGGAGTGATCAGCAGGGAATGACTTGCCCATTGTGACTTCTGGTCCTTCCCCCATGCGACCAGGATTGACCACTGTCGGAGACAGGATTCTGGGCTTGATGGATCATTGGTCTGACTCAGTATGGCACTTCTTATGTTCTTATGTTCTTAAGTCCTTTTCAATATGTTAGCTAACTACTGGCCAATGAGAAGGCAGTAAATGTCTTGAACCACCAGATCATGCAGGAAGTTGCCACATGGAGCATCTTAGCCCTATGTAACGCCCTTTTCACACGAGATGCCCCTCACATCTCCACGCAGTTTCGCTGTGTGGAGATGGGTGGAGGCACCCATGTGAATGCTGTGGGGGGTGGGTGGGGGTGCATGTACGCTCCCGCACTACACCCATCTCCACCCATCACCCACCCACGGAGGAATGGGCTCCAATGTCAGATGCTCTGTGGGTAGAGATGGGTGGAGATGGGTGTGCGCCCTTGGGAACAGGCGCACACCCACCTCCGCACACCACGGCCACACATCCATCCCCCCACCCACTGCTGTCCATTTTAAAAGGGCCCAACTCCTTTGCCTACCCCTTCACTAACTGCTTGAGCTACCAAGTGCCACTGCAAACCCATTGCCCACATAAAAAAGAGGGAGCAACCTTTCCCAAGAAGCTTGAAGTTCTGTGTTGTGAATGTAAAAAGGTACTTTAACACCAGACAGATTAACCCTAAGGAAGAAAAGGCTTCTATTTTTATGCCAGAAGTCTGGACAAAACCCACTAACATTTCAGTCTAGTAGAACAGTTGAACAAATTTAGCCTTTACCTCAGCTAGTGAACGCTTGCAGGGAACGCTTGGAGAAGCATCCAGGTTGCCAAAAATTGGCTCCTTACTGGTTCTTTATAAGAAATGCATGCTTCTAAATTGTTTATGAAAACTCATCTCCTACACCATTTATCCATTTTCCTTAAGGTATGTGATTTGCCAAAAACAAAACACTCCTTTATGATATATCAGATGTTTACTGTCAAAATCTCCTTCAGGGGATTGGATACTGGGTGTCTCAGGGGACTGGTAATGAGATACAGAGCAGAGTTCTGCTGAAGTTCAAAACAATGATGGCAAAAATACAACTTTTGGCTGCTTTAAGCCTCAAACTTTATTTTTTGCAAAGTTAACTTCCTACCTTGGCACTGCGGAAAAATTGTGGTCTTGCATAATTCTGAAATGAATTCAGTTTCAAATGAGTTTCCTCTTGAGAGCTGCGTTGAGCTTGAATTGATAACCCAAACTGTAATTCAGGGGAACTAAACTGATAAGAATGGAAAATATTTGTGCAAACCATATATAGCTTATTTTCATGAAGCTCTGTCATCTTTATGGGGCAAATCCTGCCCCCGCTACCTTTGTAGTTTCAGAGATGCCCCAGGCAACTAACTGATGTAGGTCAGCTACATGGTGACATCCTGCACACCTGAAAACATTGGGTCGGGTCAGGATGGGCTGTTCAAAAGAGCAGGTCTGCAGAGTCTCCATCTCCATCCTAAGCACCAGGTAGTGTTGCCAGTGCCACCTCGCCTCTCACAAAAATGACCCTAATACCCCCATAGGCCAAATGGGAGTGTCAGGATCACTTCCACGAAGCATGGCAATACAACCCTGATGGGGGAGGCCTGCTGCTTTCAAGCACTGTAATGGTGAACTGGACATGGCCTTGCTGGAAAAGGGTGGAAGACTCCCTTTGCCTTGCCCCTTTGTCCCTTTTCGATGTAGTCCCACACCCTTTGGAGCCTCATGGCACTTGTGGGATGGGTCATGTCAGAAAGGGTGAGTAAGCCTTGTGCTTCCCCGTCCACTGTATCCCCAATTTCTGGTGCACCCTTGATCTATATAGACTCTCCCTCCTTCCCTGAAGAGGGAATGTATTGGACCTACAGAGACTGCAGTCTTAGGAGAAAATTTGTGGATTGTGGATTCAGACTGCCAACTACTTTGCAGATAAAGACTACAATCCCAAACTGCTTCCATGTGGCTTGTGCGTGGGTTCCGTGCATGTGTTGGGCATATCCATGCAGTTTTCAGGTGGCACAATGCCCCCATAATGGGGTGCACATAGTCTGCATGCACATGTGCGCGCATATTGCGTGGGGCATGAATGGGCCCCAATGTAACTCGTATTTGCCATGATTTGGGAACTATTATTTGGACCTCCTTATGTTCCATTGTGGTCTGGGAGATCAGACTGCAGCACCCCTTTGCATGTTCCATGTGCCTGTGACTTTTCACAACATGGAAACACAGAGAGACATTCTTGGTGTCTGCCCCACAATTTGGCAGGGTGGGATGGGATTGAATGGGTGGTTATGGAAAAGGTTGGGGCACTAGGCTATTTTTTTAAAGCTGTTTGTATATGTTTTTATATGATGTAAGATGACCTGAACCTTACTGGGAAGAGAGTGGGATAAAAATAATAATAATCAAATAAATAAATAAATAAACCAGTTCCAATCTAGCAACACTCGCAGAAATGAAAAGTCAGAAGCCACTGAGAGTTGCTCAGTAGTATAAGACAAATTTCCATTTGACAAGAACCATGACTCCAGCCAACATGGCACTCTTTTCTCAGTCTCACAGGAAGAGCAAAGACATGCTGGACATGCTCACTGAATTAATCTTGCAATCCTTAGAAATGACCGTTCCACATCAAGTTGAGTCACAGTGCTGAAACTGTGTCAGGATGCTTCTTCCTCTGTTGTCCATTCTGCATCTCTTCTGTGAACAAAGAGAGGGTTTCAGGATTGTATTACACCTGACTCATCAGCACTAAATTAATTTGGATGCGCGTGGGTCTGCACACACCCAAACAGATGGGAGGTGGTCACGTGGATGCACATTCACCTGCCTTAGCCAGCATTCACCCGCATGGCTGGCTCCACATTCACTAGGATGAGGCCGTGAGTGGGGGCTGCGGGAAGGGGTACTGGTGCATATGGACGAACATCTGGCGGCCACCTAATAGATGTGGGCTATTGTGGGCTACTATATTGTCTGTTAACATCCATAGTCTCACTGAAGCCAGTGGTTTCAGGGCTGAGACTATAGTGTAGCTCAGTGACCTTGCTTAATAGCACTGGCCTTACTTATACTGGTGTATTTGGCTAAAAAGCAATTAAATGATTTCTTAACCTAAGTTCCCATTTCAAAAGTGAAAGAGGCCCTTAAAGTCCCATTAACTTTCAAGAACACTTAGCTGTCATTCCTAACAACTTGCAGGTAATGGCGCCACTCACAAGCAAGTGGTTTCAGGATTAAAGTCTAAGGGTGTAAGCCTCCACCAGCTGAAGTCAAATGACAAAGTTCTCCCACTGAGTTTAGTAATGGAGGATTGTCCTGCCTGTTCTCTAATTGCCCAAGTCATTTTAAAAATGTTACTTGGATTGCCAACTCATTTAGGTGCCTCTGAAAAATGTACTCTCTTTGTCATCCTCCTGGCCCTTGCATTTTTTCTTCTTTTTTGGTTCCAACTTAAGCCTTCACTGTAGAATCTATTTGAAAATGGGTAGGTGAATGTTATCTTTGTTTTTTTCTATTTAGTTTTAAAGTTCATTTGCAGATAGTCTGAACTCAGATTAAGCAAATGGCATACTGAATCTCATGGACATAAGAGCACGAGAGCTGCTAACCTTCAGAGAATAAATGTTTAATTCTTACTTGGAAGAAATCCAAGTAGTTTTCTGAGGGGAGAAACTGAACTACAATTTCTAATTTTAAATAACAGAGATCTGTATAATTTCTCAGATTGTTTTCAATAATGAATTACTAACTACATCAGCATGTTTCAACATCTGTGATAACTTTAGGGTGCTAGACAGAAGTCTACCGTGTTGTTAAAAATCACTCAGAATAAACATCGAAATTAATCTGATTTTTTTAAATGAGAATGACTGATACAAAAGCAAACTTGGTAGCATTTAGAATCAATTTTAGTCGATAACAGACTGATTAGGATTTTTTTTCCTCCATATTATACAGTTGTCTATTTTCCTCCATATTATACAGTTGTTAATATTTTAAGAAAGGCTAGTTTTTAAAAAGTTGTAAAATTTGTAACTACAAATAAGTGACATAAATTGAAATTTGCATTACTAAGGATATCATTCAAAGTACTAGAGAGGAAGAAGAGGAAGCCTTCAGTATTAGTTTCAGTAGACAAACTAACTATGGGTGTTAATAAATGTGACGGTGGCCTGCTTTGCGCAGCTGAGGCCTGTTTTGATCCACAAGCCACTGACACGTTTGTTGATGTTTGCCCGGGATTGGTCCTGAGTGTGTCAGCGGCAAGCCTGAACTGTGATCCCGGTGATCTCCTGAGTCACAGTCGGGGCTATCGTCCACCTGATTATGCCAAAGCAGGCCACAGAGGGCAATAACATTTGTGTCATTGGCTGTCGTGGCTGCCCATCATGGTGGGGTGTGGGGTGCTGGGCGTAGCGAAGGGGTAGGACCATCCGGCCGCACGTTTGTGCAGCCCCCCACCATCCCTGGCAGGCCTGACATTGGTACATTTTTGTTAGCCGACGACCTGGTTGGGACCGTGTTGCTGGTGTGTTCCCAACCTGAGTTGTAACAGCAGCATTCCGCTGTCATTTCTGTTAACACCCTATGAGACCTACAGGGGCAGAATTTAGAGTTTATTTAATGGATCATCCAGTAGGGGTGTGCATTTCGTTTACGTTATTATGATAACAAATATGAAAATTCAACAAATAATAACAAAAACAAAAACAAAGTTTTGATATTTTTGAAAACGAAAACAACAGATTTAAATAATGAAAATGAAAAATGAAAACGAAAAATGACATGGGTCCCTGGTGCACACCTCTGTCATCCAGATTTTGTTGCTGTTGATGGTTGTCTTACCATTCTCACGAACTTTCTTTTTGTCTTTAACAAAGGAAAGAATATATTGTACTTTAATAGAGCTTTCAGAGACTTCATTTTTAATCAACAGCTATAAACAGACATGATTCCTACAACTCTCCCTGTGAGAGAGGGAGTCCCAGGGAGTGGGGTGGGGGGGATTGGGGAAGCAGGGGGAGGGGACTTCCGGTGACAGAGGAAGTCCTGGGGAGAGGGGGATTGGAGGGGGAGCATTGGGCCCCGGTGACATGGGGAGGCAATGCTCAAATAATGGGAAGGGGGGTCTCCCAGTGAGAAATGGATCCCCAGGGAGACTGGGGTGGGTGGATGGTGGGAAGCAGGGGGAGGGGACTTCCAGTGTGAGAGGAAGTCCTGGAGAGAGGGTGGGTGGGAGGGGGGGCACTGTCCCCTGATGACATGGGGGGGACTGCTCAAATAATGGGAAGGGGGGTCTCCTGGTGAGAGAGGGAGCCCCAGGGAGACTGGGGGGGAAGGGGAGGTGGGGGGAGGGATATTCTGGGGAAAAGGAGTGACGATCTCTGAGAGCTTTGGGAGAGCAGCCGGTAGGAGGGGGTCAGAATGGTGTGGACAGGAGGGGAGGAATGGCCACAGGGGTGGTTATGGGATGGGGATGGGATGGTCCATGGGGGTGTGTGGTTCGGGCTTCCAGGGGTCCTAGGTCCCTTGTGGAGGTCAAAAGAGCCTCCCCCCCACTGGAGATGTGGGAGGAGCAGGGTCTAAGGTCCGTCCGTGGGGGGCTGATGCTGCTAAATGCAAGGTCCATGGCTAATAAGACCCCAGTAATCCAAGATCTGATTCTGGATGAGGCTGCGGACCTTGTATGTATTATGGAAACTTGACTGGACAAAGAGGTGGGGCAAATTTTGGCCGATCTCATTCCAGCTGGGTATGCCATGCAGCACCAGCCCCGCACTGGGGGCCAGGGAGGTGGTGTAGCTATTCTTTTTAGAGAGACATGGCCTGTTAGGAGGTATCCAGTCCAGGAGATTCTGGGGATCGAGGCCCTCCATGTGGTGCTGCTGGTGTACCGGACCCCTTCCTGACCAGGTCTACCAGAGCTTGTCTCAGCAGTGGTGCTGGACTCCTCCAAGTCCTTGGTCCTGGGGGACTTCAATACCCATGTCAATACTGGCCTTGTGGGAGTGGAGCGAGAGTTTATGGCTGCCATGGCAACCATGGACTTGTCCCAAGTTGTTAACTGCCTGAACCATGTGGGGGGGGGCACATCCTCAACCTGGTGTTCTGTTCTGGCCTTGAGGCAGGTGATCCGGTAGTGGGGGATGTGAGGGTCACACCCTTGTCATGGATGGATCATTACCTCCTACAGGCCAGTCTCTCAGCACACCACCTCCAGAAGGGGAATGGACCAGTTAGGTTGGTCCACTCCTGGAGGCTGATGGAACTTCAACGGTGCAAGGAGGTCCCTGGGGATTTAACTTTAGATCCTGACAGTCACTCTGTCGATGAACTCGTCCATGCTTGGACATTTTTCTCAGGGAGGCCATTGACAGGGTGGATCCAAGACGTCTCCTTCCTCTGTCTCATTACCGCAGGGTCCCTTCGTTTACTGAGGGGCTGCAGTGTATGAAGCAGGCAGGTAGGTGACTAGAGCAATGCTGGTGTTGGACTCATGCTGAATCTGACTGACTTCTCCATAGGACCCATGTGAGGTCCTATGTTGAGGCTGTGAGGATGGCAAAGAAAGAGTTCTTTGCTGCCCTCATAGCATTTGCAAAGTCATGTCCAGCGGAGCTGTTCCAGGTGGTGCGGGGGCTGGTCAGTCCGGCCTCCCTCCGCCTTGACAGGGACTTGTCCCAGGCCCGCTGTGAGGAGTTTGCCACCTACTTTGCAGACAAGATCACTCAGATCCAGAACAACATCGACACTGGATTAGGGGCAGTGGAGATGGTGCGTGAGGAAATTGAGGCCCCGTCTAGTCCATCTTCTTGAGATGAGTTTCAGGAAGTGACACCAGCCAATGCTGTGGATGTCCTGGAGTCTGTTAGAGCCACCAGCTGTGAACTAGATCCATGCCCATCCTGGCTGGTGAAACCCTCCAGGGAGACATTGGAGACGGTGTTGGCAAGGGTAATCAACATGTCCCTTCGGCAGGGGAGATTGCCCCCTGGTCTCAAGGAGGCTGTGGTGCGCCCCAAGCCATCTTTGAATGTGAATTCACTCACCAGTTACCGACCTGTCTCTAACCTTGCCTTTTTAGGGAAGGTTATTGAACGTGTGGTGGCACTGCAGCTCCAGGTTCACTTTGACAGCATCGGTTTCCTTGACCCATTTCAATCGGGTTTCCACCCCGGCTATGGCACAGAGATGGCCTTGGTGACCTTGGTGGATGATCTCTGCCGGGAGATGGACACAGGACGTTCAACACTTCTGGTCCTACTAGATCTCTCAGCCGCCTTTGATACAGTAGACCATGGGCTGCTGCTGAGATGGTTGCAAGCCTGGGGGGTCTGGATGGGACTGTCCTTGGATGGTTCCGGTTATTCCTCTCAGGGAGAAGCCAATGGGTTGTCCTGGGGGTTGAGTCTTCTAGCCCCCGGGCTCTGGATTGTGGTGTTCTGCAAGGTTCCATCTTGTCTCCACTATTGTTTAATGTATATATGCAGCCCTCGTGAGAGGGTTTGGTGTGCGTTGCCACCAATATGCTGATGACACCCAGCTTTAGGCTGCAGACTGGAGTTGGTGTTTGTGGAGAGCTGAACTTCTGTGCTGGGTGTTATTGTGGTTTGTTGCCCCACAAGGATTGTGGAATCCCGCTGAGGAGTGGAGGCTTAGGTGTGACAGGATGCTGATCACCATCACCTCACCTAGACCACCTGTGGATGGACTCCGCGTGTAAGCGGTGATTGGCTTCAGGGAAAGTTGCGGACCAACTCCCCCCCCCCCACAGGGATCAAAAAGCCGCAACCTTATGCGCGCAACCTTAGGCGTGAGGCGGGTGAGGGCAGGCACCCATTTTGCTGTGACATACGCTATTTTGCTTGAATTTTATTTTATATTCGTTCTACTGGCAGTGTGCCAGCTTGGGATCTCACCCTAAGATCATTTGGGTAATAACATGTGCTAATGGATAAAGGTGCTATTCCCCGAAAACCGAATATGTTAGCTAAAAAAAGGGTGTGCCGCAAAGCTGTATCCCCCAAAATAGAACTGCCTATACTCAAGCAGTTAAAACTACAGGATATGGGCTTTAAAGAAACCCCTGCTGATGGTGATTTACTGATACAAGTCCCAACTAGTAACCAATTTTCTATATTAGAGGAGAACCCTAATTTATCTACTCACAAGACAACTCCCATAAAGAGTTGTCCTGAAAGAGGTAATTCCCCTCGGCAGATGCCCTTAAAAGATTTTAAAATGTTGGACGACCAATGTATTCTAGTAAGTAAGTTGGTAGATACTATATTTAAGGGCTTAGCTGATATGAAGGAAATAGTGGAAGGGGTGCAATCCTGCTTGCAAGAAGTAACAAAAGATACAAGGTCAATAGTAACCCATTTATTTGCCATGGCCCCCCCCGAAATTAGATACACAGCATATAAGACCCATTGCAGAGTATAAGCCAAATGTTTCTGTGAGCCAGACAAAGGTTGTAGGGCATGTCTTGAATTGCCCATTGATTGTTGATCCTAAAGCAGTTTCACTCAAAAAAATTTCTTTGCCCAATGGGGTTATGCCGGCATGGCATACTAAGTTCCTCATAAGAAGGAAGTTGGTGACATTGCTTCAATCTAAACTTCTTATTGCTGATATTGATAAATTTTATTTTTTTTCCCCTATGGACAATGCATTACGATTAGTTATTCATTTTGGTAATCTGGGGATTGTTGAAAGGATCTTGGCTGCCAAAGGTTTTTTTTAAATCCCGAAGAGTTATAGCCTCCAGAGTTTTTTCAGCTGTCAATGACAATGCATGGAGGGGAGGAAATGGGGTAAAAGTGGATCAGTGTATACGATAGCATGATGGGGAGAGGATTAACACTCTAATAGAACCCCCTATGGAGACATCCACTCAGTTTAGGAGGGTGCCTCCTTGTAACTCATCTCCATTGACTGAGGTTATTGATGCAATTGATATGGAAGTTGTGCAGGCATCTCCGCCAAATAAGTTGATGATTCCCTTAGAGCCAGTACCCTTAATTGGACTGGAGTTTGGTGCTATAGATGTCGCTCCAGAAATAAAGGAGTTTTCAATCTGTGTGCCCCCTATGCTGGGAGAGGAGATCTCTGGATCCACACAGCAACCAGGTAGTTTTCTCTCACCTTGGTTGTTGGGTATAACGGGCTCCGCTCTGTTTTGTATTAATCTTGATGTCGACAATTATAGTGAACAGGAATCTCTCTGGGTTTCAGCTTTTAAATCATTAGCAGTATTGGATCAAAGTCGGATTTTAGATAGATTAGGATATATACAGACTAAATTACACCAAACAAACACGGCACTGGAAGTGAATGAGAATGTGGTAACTGAGTTCCCTCAGAGGGACTCAATGGAGGTGGTGGGTGTATTGAATAAGGCAGGTTTGAATTTGGAAGTCGAGATTCTATCTCACTTGCAGAAGCATGAGGTGGATGCTTTAAGCCCTGAGATCAACCCTACAAATTTACAGGACGTAATTGAGGTTGCATGGTGTGTTGGTCTTGGGAAGGGAACAATAGTAGATGGAAATATAAGTGCTAGCGAACAGGTGGGCTCTGAAAGAGTTCTGGCCCACTTTCTAAATGACCCGAGGTAAAAGGCTCTTCTATCTCTTTACTGTCCTGGAATATCTCCGGATGGAGAAATAAAGCAGACGATCCTTCCTTTTTGAACTATCTGAAATCCTTTGACTGTATGTCTCCAGGAAACATGGTTTGTAACGAACGTTTTGGTGAAGGGCTTTGAAGTATATTCATCGGCGGCTGTGTCAATGAATACAGACACAAGTGGAAGACCGATTGGTGGTTTGGCACTCTTGGTTGCTGCATCCTTGGATGCAAAGGTAGTATGGTAACTTTATGGTATCTGAGTATCCTCCCTTTTTTTTTTTCTGGAGGTTGACTTTTTCACATAAGTTTACAGCTACAATAATTAATGCTTATTTACCTCCAGCAAATTCCCCTTACTATAAGGAGGAAGCCTGGTGGCAATTGGAAATTATAGTTGTGGAAATAAAAGACAAGGGTTGGGTCGATGGCTTAATTATTGTAGGAGACTTTAATGCTCAAATGGGGGCTTCTTCCCCTATGGATAGGTGGATTATTTTGGATAAACAACTACCATCAGTCATCTCCCGGAGAAGGGCTTCCAGAGACTCAGGAACTAACAAGGCAGGATATTTGTTCTATAGCTTTGTTGAATCTTTTGATCTTTTTATATTAAATGGAGTTATGCCGGGGGATCAGTTAGGAGGTTTTACATTTGTCTCTCATCAGGGCAGGAGCATTTTTGACTAGGTTATGGTCTCTGAATTGCTCCTTCCCTATGTAACTGATTTTTCAGTATTAGATGCTCCAGATTCTGACCATTCCCCCCTAGTAGCTTGCCTCAATCTAAAAGAACAAGGAGGGATGTTGCTAACTACTTGAGATGAGATTTCCCCTTTAAATGGGTCTACGGAGCAGAGAACCAGGTGGACCCCTGTGATTCAGGAGTCTATATTGGCTTTCTTGTCGCCAGAATTACTCGCCTCATTTACTGAAAGCTATCCATCAGAGTTGAGGAAAATTGTACAAGGATATGATGATTTTATTTCCCAGATACGCCCTTTGTTAACAGCTCCACAGGTGTGCAGTACTGGGTGGTCAAGTGGCAAGGATGGTATGATAGAGATTGCAGAGTAACCAAACGCAATCTTAATCGCCTAGGGCGTATTGCAAAGGGGAAAAGCCTAAACTGCCCGATTTCAAATGAGCTAGCCATTGTACAAACAGCCAGAAGAGAGTATTTTCTGAGAGATAAAATAAATCAATATCAGTTGGCGATGTGGGCAGATTTGGACATTGCTGAAAAGGAAGGAAATTCTTTTAGATTCTGGGCTATTATTAAAACTTCTTGGGCTGTAGGAAGTAAGCATATAGATGTCCAGATTTCAGCAGCTAGATGGGAAGCTCATTATAGCTCTATTTTCGCGGGGACCCCCACTTGCCCGATGGAACCTATATTATACTCAAGCAATACGTTAGCCCAATGGGACCCTGTTACTCCCGATGAAGTGGACTTATGGATAACTCAGCTTAAAATGAAAAAGGCGCCAGGGATCAATTTAATTCCAGCAGAACTTTTGAAAGAAAATAATTACTGGTGGTTCAAAGCACTTGCTGTGCTTTTTACAACTATTAATGAAACCGGGAAAGTGCCAAAATCTTGGGTACAGAGTATAGTGGTTCCTATTTATAAAAAAGGTGACCCAAATGATCCAGGTAATTATTGTCCCATTAGTTTATTGAGTATTGTAGGTAAACTCTATACAAAGTAGCTACTTAATCGACTTCAGGCTTGGATTGTTCAAGAGAATCTGACTGGGATAGAGCAGGCAGGGTTTAAAAAAGGGATTTCAACAGCTGATCATATTTTTGTCCTTCACCAGTTTATTGTCAAATATGTACAACTTAAGCCCAAATCACAACTGTATGTTTGTTTTGTTGATTTGAGAACAGCTTTTGACACTGTGTGTAGGGGGAAACTATGGCAAAAATAGTTATAACATCAATTTAAGGCTTCTTTTTTTTATTCAAGCGGCGCACCAAAACTCCACACTTCCAGTTAGAATGAATAGGTTAGGACAGTTAACTCGATCGGCAGATGTTGTGAAAGGGGTCAGACAGGGATGTATCCTGGCACCAGTATTATTAAATCTTTACTTAAATGATATGAAAGAGATGCTGGCAAACCCTGCTTATCATCCAGTACAGCTGGGTAATTACTCGTTTTCGGCCTTGCTCTATGCCGACGGTACAGCCCTAATATCTCGCTCCCAGGTAGATCAAAGGAGATTAATGATGACTTTTTGTTCATACTGAAGACGTGAATTTTTATCGATAAATTATACTAAGACCAAAGTATTGAGGGTGGCTAGAACGCTGATCAACCATAGATGGCTTATGGAAAATCATACCATTGAGCAGGTCCCTCGATATAAATACTTGGGAGTGGTGATCTTGGAGGCCCCCTCTTGGAAGCTCCATTATAAATTTACTAGGGCTATGGCCAGAGCAACTGCTCAGGGGATTATAGGTTTCTATTGGACAAAGAGAGATCATCTATTTAGACCTGCCTTGAAACTTCTAAAGGTGAAAGTCCTTCCTCTACTACTTTACAGGGCCCAGGTTTGGAGTCCCGCTGTTTTAAATGACCTAGAGGTAGAACAAAATTGAATGATGCGCTCTATTTTTCATGTCCCGAAAAATACACCAGTTTCCCTTCTTAGGGTAGAGGCTGGTTTGGGTCGTATTTCCGCAAGTGCCAAGCTCTCCATTTAAAAATTTTGGTTGCGGTTGCACCTCCTGGAATTGAATTCATTAGCAGGTCTGGCAGTGCAATTGGCTGTGGGTAAATGGCCAGCCAAGGTTAGAGAAACACTACACTCTATGGGTTTTTCAACTGCATATATTTTATCTCACCCTTATTGTAGGGCTTGGGCTGAAATTAGGCAGCGCTCAAAAGAGCTTAAAATCCAATATGGAAAGGAGAAAATTAATGCCCAAAGGGTGTCTTTACTGTACCCAGAATTTTAAAATCCTGCTAATGGACCTTCTATTTGGCTAACTATAAAATGGGTCCTTTTAGAGTACCTTTTTCCCTGGCAAGATTCAATATGTTTCCGTCAGCTTATACGGAAGGTCAACAGCGAGGCATACCGTATGATGAACACCTATGTTTGTACTGTAAAGGAGAGCAGACTGAGCTTGTTGAATCCTTGGCCCATATTTTATTAGTCTGCCCAGCTTACCAATTCTGGAGGTGACTCTATGTTGACCCCTTACTTGAGAAAGAAATTCAGTCAGATTCCTAGAAGGAGGTTTTTCTTTTAAGAGACAGGAATCTCAAGATAACAACAAATGTCGCCAAGTTCTTTCTGCGGGTGCAAAAAATTAACCTTTCTCAGGTTAAGGTGTAGATTTATGGAATCCTTAGCTTTTTTTGTTTTGTAATATTAAGTTTGAAGGGGTTCTTCTCAATGGAGGGGGGGAGTATATTCTGGAAAGCTTGGAACCTCTGGTAGGCTTCTTTTTAAGATGGTGAAAGAAATACAAAGTAATAAAAAATGTATTCTATTTTATAGTTGTAGTTGCTGTTGATGTTATATGTCTTGATTTTGTAATTGTTTGGTATCATATTGTATTGTTTTGGGTTCTTTAACGATGGCCAACTGTCAAGTAAATAAATTAATAATAATAAGAAGAAGACACCCAGCTTTACCTCTCCTTTTCAACCAACCCAGGTCCTGCCGACTCAGTGCTGTCCCAATGTTTGGAGGCCATGGTGGGTTGGTTATGGCAGAGCAAACTGAAGCTCAATCCTGATAAGATGGAGGTGATGGCAGTGGGTAGGGCGAGGGAGGTGTTGTCTCCCCTCGTAGAGGGGGTCCGCCATCCCGTAGCCCAGCAGGTTTGGGGTCTGGGGGTATTGTTGGACCCAGATCTCCACCTAGATTGGCAGGTGGAGGTGGTGGACAAGGTTGCCTTCCACCAGCTGTATCTGGTGCGGAGGCTGCATCCATATATTTCCAGACCCGACCTGGCCACCCTCATCCATGCCTTCATTACCTCGAGGCTAGACTATTGCAATGCGCTCTACGTGGGGCTTCCCTTGATGCTGGTTTGGAGGCTTCAGTTGGTGCAGAATGTGGCGGCTCATCTCCTGATGGGGATGGGCCAACAGGAACACATCACCCCCGTTCTCCGCACGCTGCGCTGACTGCCTATAGCGTGCCGAGCCAGATTCAAGGTGTTGGTCTTGACCTATAAATCCCTACATGGTCTTGGCCCCTCATACCTCAGGGACCACCTCACCCTCTGCATCCCAGAGCGTCCCCTTCAGTCCGCCGGGGGCACCTTCCTGATGGTCCCCCATGTAAAGCAGGGGGCCACTATGTAGAGGGCATTCTCAGTGGCTGGGCCACAACTATGGAATTCCCTCCCGGAGGAAGCTCATCTGGCCCCCGAGTCTGTTGGCCCTCTGCCGGGCTTGTAAAACCTGGCTGTTCTCCCAGACCTTTGGAGGAGAGGACGGGGGGATGGGATAAAAAGGTTTGGGGTTGATGTTCAGTAATGTGGGGGGGGGTTTAGTGGGGGGTTTTAGATGGGTTTTTAAATGTTTTTATTTGTTGCATTTTATTGTTTTATTTACTGATTTTATGTTGTACACCGCCCCAAGATGTCATGGGCATGAGGGGACGGCTAATAAATATAAATATAAAAAAAAATAACTTCCTGTAGTCAGTCCCTTAAAAGATATTTAAGGCATGCTGCATGAAATACAGCTTGCCCAGGCCAAATAGTCCCTCACCCCTAGATAAAAGTTATCACATGCTAAATGTTCATGTGCTTCCTCCAGCATGGCAACATAGAAGAGTATTTAATTAACTCCCAGTAGAAGTGGCTTCATGAACAGACTTTATCCCCAGGAAAACTATGTGGGGAGAGGCTTACCCGGGAGTTGTTTGAGAAGCTTCATTTCATATGAATGAGCACCTGTCTGTAATACTGTAGGTAGCGGGCATCCTGTTTTGGAGCAGGGCATTGAACTAGAAATTAGGTAACTCCCAACCTTATGATTCCATGATTATGCTGGATACATACAAAACATGCAGTCTGTTGTTATTTACCCAGGAGTAAGTCAGTCCTGGTCACTCAAAATCCCCAGTAACCACAAAAAGATTTGTTCTCCAGGTAATTCCCATACCCCTTGCATTTTTGGTCATTTTCACATGATGCTACTGGGTGAGGGGATGGGTGTGCGCCGGCGGTGGGTGGAGGTGGTCTTCTCTCTTTCCCATAGGCACACTTCCATCCCCACTCACCTCCACCCATGGAGCTGCCTCCATTTTGTCAGATGGCTCCATGGGTGGGTGATGGGTGGAGGTGGGTGTGAGCTAGGAGCGTGCATGTACCCCCACCCATTGCCCGTGGTTTTTCCACAGGCGCACATCCATCCCCCCACCCACTGCCACAGTGTGTGCATGGATACCGCTCCCCCACCACACACCCACACACCCAGCAGGGGGGTGGGGCATTCATGTAAAAAAGACCTTTGTGCGGGAATGGGGGTTTGTCCCTGCCACTTCTAAAAAGAGTGAAGCTGTAGAGGATAGGCTGGCTGTCCACCAGGGCCTGAATATCGCAGGAGAAGAAGGGCAGGAAGAGGTACTGTTGCCGCAAAGAGGCATCTTGCTGGAGCAGTGCTTGCAAGCAGGCGTGCGCTGAGGTGTAAAAAGTAGGGGCGGGACTTGCCCAGGGTGAGTCATCTGTCCAGCCCTTGGGGCTTTCTCCTCAGTTGGACCAGTCTAAGAGTGCCTTTCCCTCACACCTGCCCTCTGGACTGGTACTGTAGGCTATTCTGGTTGCCTTACTTGGGGCCAGGAAGGAATTTTTGCTTTGGACCAGGCATATTGGCTCAGCCTTTGGTCAGTCAAGTTTTTTGGGTTTTTTTGCCTTCCTTGTAGTACCTTTCCCCTTAACATGGAGGTTGCTCAGTTAACGGGGCATTCAGGAAGTGGTTTTGATATTGTCATAACTCGGTGTCAGCAGTTCAATGCCAGTACATAATTTTAAAGCTCAAGGGATCTGTTCCAGTCTGGACAGGTAATGGAACTTGAGTAGAGAGGCAGCTCTGAGGGAGGAGAGAGATAGGGGAGCCGATCAGGGGAAATGTGACCCACGGTCCCACCCAACTCCAAAGGGTGGCAGGGACTGGACTACTGGTAGGATACATGCTGTCCCTAGTTTGTACAGGAACTGTCACTCTTTCCTCTAGACTAGGGATGGGCGAACAGAATGTGGTTCGGATGTTCAGTCGTTCGGTTTGAAACCCGAGTTCGGGTTCGATGGTTCGTGTCAGCCGAGTTCGGTTTGGCCGAACTTGGCCAAACGTTCAAAAATAGCAACATTGAAAGTGAAATCAAAACTGAAACTGAAACAAAATTGAAACTAAAACCTAATTTTCGGCCCTGGAAAGACATTTTTCCTGCCTCCGAACTCGTCCAAACATGACCGAACTGTTCCGTCTTTCGAGAGTTGAGTTCAGACGTTCAGTTCAGACGTCTGAACAGACCGAGTTCGGTCCAAACTCCGAACATCCGAACCGCGTTCGCCCATCCCTACTCTGGACCTCGAAAAGGCAGGGTTCTGGTTTTAGCCAAATGGACTGGAATCTTCATTCTAACCCATTGAACCTTGGCTGTGTTCCTATCTGTGACGGCAGTGGCAGCATAAGGAGGGGTCAGGAAAGACGCAGCAGCGTGGAAGAGCCGGCTGACAGGAAAAGAGTCGGTGGGAACGGGGATCTGCCACGGCTTCTCTCGTGCATGGCAGGATTTTGCGCTGTGACATGCGCGAGAGAAGCCGCAGCAGATCCTCGTTTGCGCTGGCTCTTTTCCTGTCAGCTAGCTCCTCCATTCTGCCGTGTCTTCCCTGGCCCCTCCCTCTGCTGTCACCATCGCTGCAGGTGGGAACGCAGCCTAAGGCAATGAACTTTGAGGGGAAGGGGTTGTTATTGGTTAAGGTTGATGTTCAGTTGTAGCCTTCCTTCATTTACACCCAGACTGCCAAATTCTGTTTCCAATAAAGAGTTGCGGCCAGTTTTAATTCGTAACAGTCTCTGTTGCCTCATTTGTGCATGTATGACAAAGAACCACTTGCCTACCACAAACTCCCATCACAGCCTAGTGTGAATGGGAGATCATATCCCATGATGTTTGATTTTTGAATTCCCCTGGCTCTCCCATCTCCACCCCCACATAAGCCTCTGTGTGTGAGGGAGAGATTCTGGAATGTTTATGAAAGGGACTGAAGAACTGCTTACCACAAAACCGGTGGTCACATAAACATTTATGAGGGATAAGTAACCATAAACTTTGGGATTGTAACTACGAGCTTTATGACACACTGAAACAAATGGCTTATGTGAACATTAAAAAGTTAACTAAGGTTGAAGAGAATATTATATTCCATATTCATGAGGAAAATTTGCATATTTCCCCCTCCATCTTGATATTGTTTTTAAATGGTTTATATTTTGAATTGGTTTTACATTGTTTTTAATATGTTGTGAAGTGATTACAGTACAATTTTGTTAATGTTGATGATGATGATAGTGTTGGATTTTTTAAAGGTATATCGTGCCAAAATTCCTCTGTCTGCCCTGTTTGGCTTGGAAATTATACCAAATCCCAACATGGCAGTGCTGGAAAAGGTACAAAACTCCTTTCTCCGCCGAGTTTTAAAAGTTGGGTCTAGCACCCCAGGGGGGTAGTCCGAGCGGAATTGGGAATTCATACATTGGAGATGACCTCCAAGATTAGATACGTGGGATATTGGTTCAGACTTCTGGCACGCCACGATACCGATTTTGCCCGTCAGTGTCTAAGGGAGGAACTATGTGAGACAGGGGTAAGAGGTTACCCATGGTTGCTATACGTGGGTAAATTGGTCAACGATTGGGACTTTTCAATGGAATATTTCATTGGACATAGTCTTCCAGCTATAAGGGCTGAAATTTTTGTAAGGGCAAGGGACGTGGCCCAACAGGAAGATCTGTCAATTGTGGCCCATTGGAAAGTGGCCCCTATGCTGGCAACCATAAAAAAATCAGTCAAATTCGAGCCATATCTCGACTTACTTATCTGCCCTAAACTCCGCCGATGGTACACATTACTTCGTTTCCAACTTGTACCATCGGCGGTAGTGGAAGGCAGATTTAAGCAGCTACTGCTCCAACTAAGACTGTGCCCCTGTAATCTGCGGGAGGTGGAATCAGTAGGGCACGTTCTATTACGTTGTCCCTATTATCACTGGCTAAGGTCAACATGGCTGGGATCCCTGCTCCACTCGGAGGCTAGTTATCTGCACCTCATGTCCCTAAAAAGTCAGGAGGAATATTGCTTTTGGCAACCTTCGCTTGCTTGGCAGGCAAGCGAAGGAAGCTAATAGTGGAAAGACTGAAGGTGGGCGGACTTGCCCAACCATGAGTGGAGTATATGGGTATCCTTCTGGAGTTTCTTCAGCTTTTCTGCATCCTGTCTTTTGGGTGCCTTATGACTGCACACGTGTCAATCGCTCTCCAATCACAGGTATGAGTATGGGTATGCTAGGAAGTGTGTTTCCTGGGCATTGTTGGACCAGGCCATTACATGCAGCATCGTTGTAAATATTGAGAGGTTGTATTTACATATTTATTTATTTTTTCTCTACAATGACCTTATGTTGTATTGTTTATATGTATATCATTAGATTGAACGTTCCTATAATGGACATTGTATTATGTTGTTTATTGCTTATTGCTTATGATGGTTTGGAGTACAGCGATAGCTAAATTCCTAATAAAGTTTATTAATAATAATCAATGAAAAGATGATGATGTTGATGATGATGATACAGACAGACAGACCTTTTCAGGCTGTGTATTCAGGTTCTGAAAACATCTCAAATTTCCTGAAAAACATGGTATCCAAAGTCTCAAACTGGGGTCTGAAAGCTGCAGCATATATCCAGCTCAGAAACTGATCTGCTCTCTGATTCTTAGCTTAGCTGCCTGTTTGGGGAGTCTGTGGTGAGCCTTTCCCAGCTACCTGGGCCATCACTGTCTCAGAACTGCATTCTCCATCACTGCAGTCAGCACCAGCCCAGTGGGGACCAGCTAAGCCAGGGGGTAAAGATCCAACAAGATCACACACTAAAATCCTTTTCCAAAGGCTCTATTTATATAAAAATTCTGCTGGGTGAACAGGGGCGTAGCTAGGTTGGAATGGGCCCAGGGACAAGAAATGGACTGTGGGCCCCACCACGCCCCGGGCTGGTCCATCACCATAGACTCCCCTGTCCCTCAATGTCCTTATTGTATAAAACAGTCAACACAAACGTACTTAAATATTATTTATTAAACAAAATTAGTGTTATATAATTGTATAAAACAGTCAACAAACGTACTTAAATATTATTTATTAAATAACAGTAATCACCAAAATATCCAAAATATCTTGGATTAAATATCCAAAATCACTACTACTCAGCAGCCCCCACATTTGCTCCTATGCTGCCTTCTCCCTTCCTAAACTGCAGGCAAAACTAATACCTTAGTGCTGAAGAAGCAGGCTGTGCATGTGTGTATTGCGCTCTAAGTGTGTGCACGTGGGGGTTGTGTGTAACGTGCATGAGGTTTGCAAGTGAGGTGTGCATATGTGCACTGGTTGTGCAAAGGGTGCATACACCTAGGGTAGCATAGAGCGTGTTACAGTAGTCCAGCCTTGAGGTGCTGAGCGCACGGATACGCTTCCCATCATGCAGTGAACTTGATTTACCACCAGGTCAAGGCACACTACATGCCATCTACTGCAATCCTAGTCCCATTGAACTCAATGGGGTAAGGAGTTCATCGTTCAGGAAGATAAACATGTGTGAACGCTCCCAAGTGAGTTTATTAATTATTTATATAGCCCCAGCAATGTGCCTTGTGCTAAACAGTCATTAACACAGGCCCTTGCCCCGAGGAGCTTACAATCATGGATGGACAAGGGAGGAGAGACAAGGGAGAGGGGAACATGGGGACAGACAGGGAGACCTTCATGAATGATGTTGAGAAGTTGCATGTGCATGTGCTTAGCCTTAGTGACAAAGAAGGGGGCACTAAACACAACAGCAGAGGGAGCATCAATGAGCAGGCTGTGGGGGCAAGGAGCTAGGAGAAGCCTGATAGAAGGAGGAAGGTTTTTAGAATTTTAGGAGAGAGTTTACTACCCTCCGAGGGCAATTCCTCACGCAAACATGCCCAGAGTAGCTTGCTACATTTGAAAATCTTCTCATAAGCATGAAACATACCTAAGACTTCTCTAACCAGAGGTTAATACAGACTGCAATTTTCTCAGGGCTCAGTTTCCCGTGCAGATCGATACTGCATTTAGACCTTTAAACTCTTGTCAGGGCAGCCCGAACAACTGCAGCTCCCCCCTCAGTCCCAGACCCGGCTGCGCGTTCCCTTCCCCCACCCCCACCCCGTCCCGGCGGCAGCTTTTTCTCTCCACTTGCCTCCCCCCCCAGCGCGGCAGCTTTTTTTCTCCGCTCTCCTCCCCCCCCCAGTCCCGGCGGCAGCTTTTTCTCTCTACTCGCCACCCCCTCCCCCAGCGGCGGCACTGGCAGCTTTTTCTCTCCGATTCCCCCCCCCAGCGGTAGCTTTTTCTGAGGCGGCTAGGGCTTTCTCTTCACCATCCGCCCAGTCCCAGACCCGGGCCCGGATTTCTCTCTCCCCCCAACCCCTCCGGCAGCTTTCTCTCTCCCCCCCGTCACAGCCAGTGCCCGGCACCCACACCAGGAAGTCGGAGCCCCCCAGGCCCCCACCCGGTCCCAAACAAACAGCAAACACTCCACCCCCCCGGTCTCCTTTCTTACCCCCTGGGCCCCACCATGCCACAATCTCCGACAAACCTCCATCCGTCCAACGACGTCTCCGACTCCCAGTGTCATCCCAGTCTGCACAGAATAGACCCAGAGGAGCATCCCGCCGCCGTGCTGTGTAAGTGCGCCGCCGCCGCTCGCTCCTCGCCTCCTCAATGTGTGCTATCGCCACGGCCGCCTGCCTGCCTCGTGTGCTGGGCCTGCTCAGATGCCGACGCATGCCAGCGCAGTGCATGGCACTCGCGAACGTTGCGGAACTTGCGTCACATCAGGGAGGCGGGGCTAAGGCTTGCAGAAGTTGCGGTGAGCCGGGAAGCATGTGTGCTATGTAGGACTGTCGGACTCGGGTCGGGGCCCGTCGGGGTTGGGGGGGCCCAGCTCCTTGTCAGCCGGGCCGCTGGGGACGGGGATGTCTGCCAGAAAAATATATATATATATTTTTTAAAAGGCGTAGCTATCATAGGGGGACGGACTGTGGGCCCCCAACCATGGTGGGCCCCAGGACACATGTCCCGCCTGTCCCTATGATAGCTAGGCCCCTGTGGGTGAAGTCTTTCTATTTGTATCTGTGTTTGTATTCATGTTTATATGAATTTGTATTTTTGTAACACTCCTCCCAAAAGTGACATCCCTGGGCCAGCCGCATGTTCAATTCTCACTCCCCAACCCAGAAATCTCCCCTGAACCTAGTTCCATGCCTTATTCCCCTTTCTCCAAACCAGCAACCCCTTCCGTAAACTAAGCCAGCAATCCCTTCCAAGCCACATCCATGCCCTGTTCCTATCTCTCCAGAATAACAACCTCCCCAGGATAACAACCTCCCAATTTGTATTTTCTACCTCTCCACAAATCAGTGTCCTCCTTTTAAAATTGGTAACAGACTTAGCAGCAATTTTAACCACATTTTTCTTTCCTTATAGGCCTATCAGACTGGCAGAGCCTCACTGCACGTCTGCACCAAAATAACCCATAAACCATGTACATTGTGTTTTCGGGAATTTTCAGACGTTACGAGATCACGCTCAACCACAGTGAACCACGCTCAATCCCGCGGCGGGACCAAAGCGCCCTGAACGTCTGTTTGGTGGCCGCCAGATGTTCACCACAGCCAATACCCACTCGGCCCCTTCCCACCCCCCTCCCCGGCCCTGTCTACCAGGGGGTGGGAGGGGCCGGGGAGGGGGGATGGGAAGGGGCCGAGTGACATGCCTGGGGGCCCTTGGAGCTCCTGACCCATCCCGGGCTGGGGGCAGGCGCCCGGGGTAGCATCGGACTCACCCTCTGGAACCCATAGGGCAACCCCGGAAGTCAATTTCAACCACGCTTCTGGGGCTCCCCGCTGGGCAATCTCCGGAAGCGTGGTCAAAGAGATTCCCACCGGGAAACAACAAAAAGTAACGTCTGGATGACAATCACCAGCTGGAACCAAAGAAAATGATCCCCAGGTGGGGACAAAGCATGCAGCATCGCTGCCAGGCAACCAGCAACAATGCAGCCACCGGAGGGAGATTTAAGGGGAAACCTGCAGCAGGGAAGTGTGGCGGGATGGAGCAAGGAGGGAGATGGAAGAGAGTGGTGGGAGAGAAAGCGAAGGTGGAGGAGGAGGAAGCAGCGGCAGTGGTGGAGGGAGCGCAGGTGGGTGAGGGGGATGCGGCAGTCGTGCTGAGGATGGAGGAGGCGGAGGGACAACACCCGCTGCAGCCGGAACAGGATGCCCCGGGGACAGCAGCCAGATGGGCAGAGGAGGCACCCTGGAAACAGGTAAGGGGGAACAAGGGGAGGGGAACAGGGGGCCCAGGGGCACCAAGGGGGACCAGGGGGCCAGCCTGGGCTCCCGGTAGGGAAGAGGGGAAAGGGTACCCCCTGTGAGAGGGGCCAGGACCAACCGTAACCCCCCCACCCCCTGCATCCTGCAGACACGGAAGAGGGCCCGGGTGGACAGGCCCCTGGAGGACACCGACCCAGCCCGGGCAGAGGAGGAGACGGTGGAAGAGGAGGAGGACCCACAGGGGAGATGAGGGAGGAAGCCCTACCACAGAGGGGGCCAGTGCGGGCTGCAGGAGACCCGGGACTTCATACGGATCTGGGGGACCCTGGAGCACCAGCTGGAGCTCGCGCTCAACCAGCACAATGAGCATGTCTACCAGGACATAGTGGGGGACATGGAGGCGGCGGGGCACCATAGCATCGTGGCACAGTGCCGCTCCACAGCCAAGGAGCTTAAGAGGGGGTAAAAGGCCATCCAGGACAACAACACTGGGGAGCGCAGTGGTCCAGGGAAGGGAAAGGGCCGAGGTACCTCCGCCCCTCGCCGTTCCTGCCCCATTCTGGGCCGGGGGCAGGTGCCCAGGGCAGCATCGGACTCACCCTCTGGAACCCACAGGGCAACCCCGGCAGCCAGCATCTCCAGGGCCCGTGCCCCCAGCACAGCGCATGAGGGAGCACCAGGCATGGGTCCACCGGTGGAGGGAGGACCAGGGGGAGGATATCATCCAGACCTCGGCAGAACAGGGTGAGAGGATGATAGCGGCCATGGACCAGATGGAGGTGGCCATCGAGCGGTCTCTGGAACAGGCGGAGGCACAGGACATGAGGCTCCAGGCCGAGGTGTGCCTGGAGCGGAGGCGGAAGAGCCGGGAGCACAGCAAGCAGGTGGAAGCGCTCGACCAGCTGGGGCAGGCCATCACAGGCATGGTGCAGGAGCACTCTGCAAAAATGGACAGGTCCCATGATATTGGGACCTCCCTGCTCCTGCACGCGGGCATCATGCGTGCCTATGTGATGGCAGGTGCCCCCCTGGGCATCCTGCCTGCCCAGGTCCCCATGCTGGGCCCCTCGGAGCCCCCGCCCCATGCCCTGCCACCCCAGCTACCCCCACGCCCTCAGGGGACGCGCATCCGCCTCCCAGTCCCCCCTGCCCTCCGGAGGGTGAAGTCACTAAGGGGGGCACCCCGGGTCCAGGCCCCGCCCTCCCCTCAACCACTGCCCCCCCCTGTCGGACCAGGAGGTGGCCCAGGACACTGCTGGGAACATGGACAGCAGGGGGGGAGGGGAGCTCACAGGGCTGCATGGCCAACACTGGGCGCTCACGGGGCCATCCCAGGAAATGTGGGGGATGGGGGGAAGGGGTGGGAGGGAGGCAGTGGGAGGGGGAACTATAGGGGGCAGGGCACAACTGGGGTGGAGGGAGAGGGGTTGGGTGCACATGTACACGCGGGTGAAATAAAGTGTGTTTGCACCATATTACCTCCTGGGCCCATATGTGGGTGATGGGGGGAGACCCCTCACCCATGCAGGTACCAGCCCAGGGAACCCCCAGGGTGGGCTGGGTAGGAGCAGATCTCACACCTCAGCCTCCTGGCTTATATGCCTCGCCAGAGCATCCCGGATGCGCTTGGCATAACGGTACTCCCTGGGGTTATCAGCGTTCACGTACAGGGGCACCAGGCCTCGGGCCCGGTTGGGTTCGGGGTATTCCAGGGCTGCCCCCTTGGTCTCGCACATGTTGTGTAGCACACAGCAGGCACCGATCACCAGGGCCGGGGTCTCCATGGTGTAGTCTAGCCAGCCCGCGAGGCTCCTCCAGCACTGCTTGAGGACCCTGAAGGCTCGCTCCACCACGGTCCTGCTGGAGCACAGGCAGGTATTGTATAGCACCTCCTCAGGGGTGTGTGCAACTGGGTTGACCTTCAGTAACCACCAGGTGAGGAGGTAGGCAGGGTCGTCCAGGATACAGGGGGCATTGGTACCCCCTCAATACAGGTCATCCCCATGTCAGCGAAGTCCCCCCGGAACATCCAGGCATAGAAGGGGGAGATGGTCATGATCCAGACATCATGACTACGACCGGGGTTGCCCGTGATGATATCTATGAACCGGCCCCGGTGATCCACAACTGCCTGCAGCTGCAGGAAGTGATACCCGTGCCTGTTCACATACTCTGCAGCCTCCCCAGCGGAGGGGCGGAGGATCTCTATGTGGGAGACGTCCACGGCTCCCATGCAGTTGGGGAAGCCTCCGGCCGCAAATCCTGACATCATGGTCCCCTGGTCCACCAGCTGGATCATTCTGTCCAGGAGCACGCCCTCCACAGCCTCGCACACATCCCGGAGGATACAGGCAACGGTGCTCAGGCCTACCCCAAAGTGCTGGGAGACGGACCAGCAGGAGTTGGGCATTTCCAGGGCCCAGACCCCTATTGCCACCCGCTGGACCATGGGGATGGGGGTCCTCATGGGGGTGTGCTGTCGCTCCAGCCAGGGCGTAAGGAGCTCAGCGAGCCAGAGCAGGGTGATCTTGTCCATCCTAAAGTGGGGCCTCCATGCTACCTCGTCCCACTGGGCCAGCGCCCTGGCCCACCAACCCTGTGCCCACTCAGTGACCCATGTCCGCCTGTCAATGGGCATAGCGAGCAGGGCTGCCCGGTGCATGGTCTCCCTCCCCCACTGGAGGCACCCGGCCACCTCGCAGAACACCGCAGGCCGGGTTCAGGNTGTGTGTGGTACCTGTCCGGCTCTTCTCCCTCTCCCCCCTCCCTTCCCATTTCCCTTGTGTGGGCATTCCCGTTTTGTGCCTTTTGGCTTCGTTTGCCCTCAGGTGGCCATGTCTGTGTCCCGCCCCTGCCCGGTGGTTTCTGGGTGTTTTGACTGCGGCCAGGAATCGGTGTCATGTCTGTTCAGGGCTTTTATTCACCCTGGGAGGTGGTTGTTCAGTTCACCCCCACCGGGAATCCACTGTGGTGAACCGGGGACCCGTCATGTCTGAAATCACCCTTCCACATTGGCAGCAATGGGGAAAATGCAGTCAACATCGATAAAAAAATTAAAATACAAATGCATATAAACATGAATACAAACACACAACTACAAATGCAGATACTAATAGAAAGACTTGACCCTGTGCACAGCAGTATTTTTATATAAACAGAGGCCTTTGGAAAAGGAGTTCAGTGTGTTAGATCTTGCTGGATCTTGCTCACAGACAGTGACTGGTTTATGTAGCATGGGCCAACATCCTGAAAGTGTTTCCTCCCCTTTTTTTCAGTTCCAAGCTTTGTTTCAGACTGTTTTCCTCCCTCCCTCAGAGCAAAACTGTGTCCTAATACTTGCCATCCAGCAGGTTTGCAATATCCAATCAGCATTTTGAGAAGCGGGATTAGTTGGCAAAGAGCATTTTCTGTTGTGTCATTGCTTTTGATTGCAGATTACTTAGAGGTTGTGCTAACACATTTGTTAAGAACACTATTTAATTGAATCTTAGTACAACAGTGACATCAACCAACAATGTGGCTAGCTAATTGAAAATAATACCACTAAATGTCATGTGTCAGACATGATGGCAATAAAGAGAAATTCCGCTATACCACATTGCTGAAAGAAAACAAAATCTTATAATCAATGAGCTTTAAATAATTCTCATTAGTATCTTTTTCCTTGGGTCATTGGCACAACAATGAGGCAGGCTTAATGGGACTGAGTCCAAGAATAATTCACAGTGAATGCTGAGCAATGTGGATTGTTGTTTCTGTACTGTGCGAAGCTCAGAATTTCTAAAGGTTTCAAATACATTCACACCATGTAGATATTAACCCTCAGCTGCTGAAAGAGAGCTTGAGTGCCCAGGTTCTTCTACTTTTAATGGCCTTCTCTTTCATTTCCCCTGGATAACCAGGTGGGCCTATGCCTCCTTTGAGATGTAAGTTCATGGAGGGCCTCCACACTGGGGGAGGTGAGATTTCTGCCGATTTCTTGAAGGACAAGTTAGAGTAATTAAATAAGAAACATAAGAAGCAACCTTTTCATCCCTTAGCAATTCAGGTCAATTTGTAAATAAAGCCAACAGAAAAAGAATATGTCTCTTGAGACACTCAGGAAGAAAAGGAAAAGATTAAACTCAGAAATTACAATATAATATAGCTTAATCAAACTACAGTAATTTTTCACATGATAAATACAGGATGGTTGGGGGTGGGTGGGGGGAAAGAGAGAGAGAGAGAGAGAGAGAGAGAGAGGAAGCAGCCAGAGACTCTTCTGATAAGTTAAAGAATCTGTAAGTTCATTTTTAAAATCTTAGGACTTTTTTACACAGCCCCCTCAGGGTAAGGGGTCCATGGGAGCACCGGTGTGTGCACAGTGGGTGGGCGGGGCATGCACATGGCCGCACGCACAGTCCCACACCCTCCCCACTCATCCCCACGCATGGAGCAACTGCTGTTTTCCCCATTTGCTCTGTGCGTGTTGATGAGTGGGGGGTACGTGGGGATGTGTGTTATGTGGGAGCGTGCATGGACCGTGCGCACCCGCGCTGTGTCCTTCACACGGGCAAGATTTCTGTATGTTCATGAGTGGGAGAGGCCCGTCTAAAANATCCCCACGCATGGAGCAACTGCTGTTTTCCCCATTTGCTCTGTGCGTGTTGATGAGTGGGGGGTACGTGGGGATGTGTGTTACGTGGGAGCGTGCATGGACCGTGCGCACCCACGCTGTGTCCTTCACACGGGCAAGATTTCTGTATGTTCATGAGTGGGAGAGGCCCGTCTAAAAAGGGCCTTAGTTTTATATAGGTTTGGTGCACATTCAGACCTTGGATCAGAGCCAAGCACTGCAATTGCTCTTTCACTACAAGAAAGACTCACTGTTTCATCACGGAGGAATGCAGAGTTATCTGGCAACACCCACCGACTTCAGAATTAACTGGAACTGAAAGATATATTTTGAGCAAATAAATATTTGTCAAATTTTATGAATTCGCAAAAGTGGATTTGAAAATTGCAGTACAAATTCCATAACAAAGGTTACAGGTGATCCTGGATTTCTTTTTAATTTTATTTTTTTGCTGCTATCTGTGAATGAAATAGTTTGCTATTTAATTGTAGGGAACCTGGGCTTGAACTGGCATCCTGGAGGCAGTCACTGGCTCCCCGGCACCATTGCTGCACTCTAACAAGGACCTAGGATTTCTGTATCAGACCCTTTCTCGGCTGGTCAGGTCATACTTAACATAACACTGCTCCACATCTCCAACTTCCCGGTTGGCTACCTAGCTATATATACAGCTGACATGAAGCTACTGAAAGCTGGGTCAGTCTTTTCCCTTTTCCTGTTTCTCTCTTCCTGTTCCTGTCTCCTTTGGGACCTGCTCTGTATCAGGCTGGCTTCTGAACCTGTGCTCCTCTCCCTGACCCCAGCTTGCTTGCCCCTTGGACTGGTTCTTCTTTGAACCCTGTTTCTGGACCTGCTCTGACACACATCCCCAAATTGGTTGCACCTGCCTACTTGCTCCATCCTGCCCATCGCAAGTCTTTCTGCCTGCATGCTCATTATCTGTCTTCCTACTTGCCCATTGCCTGGACAATTCTTCCTCCCTGGCTGATTCATTGCCTATTTTGTGGCTGTTTGTGTGTTGGTCCCCAGCCTGCCTTGACTTTCTGGCCCTGATTCCACAAAACCTTTGCATCCAACCCTGCACAGATCCTTGCTCTGACTAGAGGTGAAACAAGTACCTGCAAAACCAGGTATAGCTGTTGAATTTCTGGTACACAAATCAACTCAACAACATTGGATACTGATCAGCACCTGACTGCAACCCAATTCAGATACCTGACATCCTGGTATGTCAACTTCTGCTCCCAGAATGCTGTCTTCCAGTACCAATTTTTAAAAGTATTGATATCTATTTTTTTCGGTTTTCTGTCCCGGAATGTTGAATTACAGTACCGAAAACTCTACTTCCGGTCCTGATTCCCCACCCCTACCCCAACTTCTGATCCTGAGTGTTTGGTTTTTTTTAAAAGTAGCAGTTTTTAAATTTTCTGTCCTGATATCCTGATTGGTAATCAGAAAATTGCAAAGAATAGGTACATTAAAATACCATTTTGGGGGATATCTGGGTATCAGACTGCTGCCCAGGTATCCCGGCATTGAGCACACAATGAGGTACTTGAAAATGTAGGTATTGCCCATGTGTACTAAATTAAGTACCTGTTTTAGCTCTACTCTGGACCTGATTCTGAAAAGCTTCGGTCTTGATCCCTGCACTGCTTGCATTGGATACTTGTTAATATGGCATTTATCTATTCAATATTTATATAATTTACAACTGGTTGACTTGTCACCATACTTGTCTCAAGCAGAAGTGGAAACGGTGTTTCATTTGACTTCATTTACAATAGATTTTAAAAAAAACCTATTGAATGAAATAGAAATTAATTCAATGAGTTTGATTTAACTTCATTTAATGCGTTTAGTTCACTTTGACTTG
Source organism: Sphenodon punctatus (assembly GCA_003113815.1). NCBI lineage: Eukaryota > Metazoa > Chordata > Lepidosauria > Sphenodontia > Sphenodontidae > Sphenodon > Sphenodon punctatus. The sequence continues at coordinate 7,284,044 of QEPC01003743.1, read as the reverse complement.
GATAGTTAAGCAAATTAAAATTAAGCAATGTCACATTTTGTGCAAACATAAGCAAATTCAAATTTCAAGATTCCCTCAGAAAAACAAATCTTTGAATATGATTTTCAAATTTCCAAAGTTCTATTCATTTTAACTGTACAGCCAAGCTGAAACAAATGGGACATTTGAAATTTATGAATCAAATTTGAATATTTGTTTAGACTGACAAATTATTCAAATATGAATTCAGAGCCATTAAGAATTCTCAGCTCAGTGTGCGGTGGCTGTAAAAAACGGAAACGGAATGTCAGAAATTATTCATAAAGTGATAGGCAATAAAACGGAAAATATCATTATGCCACTATATAAGTCGATGGTGTGACCACACGGGGAATATTGTGTGCAGTTCTTGTTGCCCCATCTCAAAAAAGGCATAGCTGAACTAGAAAAGGTACAGAGAAGGGGAACAAAAATGATAACTGGTATAGAACAGCTCCCCTGTAAAGAGAGGCTGGATAGGTTGAGGGTCTTCAGCTTGGAGAAGAGACGACTGAGAACTGGAATATGATAGAAGTTTATAAAATCATGAGCGGTGTGGAACACGCTAATAGGGAACAGTTATTTACCTCTCAAATAGTACTGGGAAGAGGGAACACTCCATGAAACTACAGGTAGCAGATTTAAAACAAATAAAAGAAAGTATTTTTTCACTCAACATATAATTAAGTTGTGGAATTTGTTACCAGAAGACATGGTCACGGCCAGTAGTATAACTGGGTTTAAGAAAGGGTTGGACAAGTTTCTGGAGGATAGGTCCTTTAACAGCTGTTAGCCAGGTAGGTTTGGGGAATGTAACCTCTTACTGTCGGAAGCTGGGAGAGAACAGCAGGGAATGGATTGCCTCATTGTGACCTGTTGGATACTTCTCCAAGTGACAGAGATTGGCCACAGTCGGAGACAGGATGCTGGGCTCAATGGACCATTGGTCTGACCCAGTATGGCATTTCTTATGTTCTTATATTCTTATGAGAATCTCAGTGAAGTTTGAACTTGTTTGACTTTGCTTCATTAAACTTAGTTTAAGTTCCCCTAGTTCTGTTAGTATGAGTTCATTTATTTGTGAGAGACTCAACAGTTCTAATTCTTTGTGGCTATCTTCTTTGGATAATTGTTTTCATGATCTGGGTTTTACAGAGGAAGCATTGCTTCAAGTTAATGGGGAAGATGTTAAGGCTCTGAATGGAGCTAGAGGTAAAGATATAAATAAGCAGTATAATTATGGCTGAGTTTATAACATTTTCAGCCTGGTCAGTCACCTCTTTTCAAAAAGACTCATATTTATGAGAATTCTTTGGATATTTTAAGTAACACTCCATTGGGGAGGTCTTTCACTGTCTTCCATTTTCAGACAATACAGATGGCTTATTTGCAAGGGATATTTGTGGGTGCTGACCTTTGGTGATGCCTATGCACATCTGGGAATGTAGAAAGCATACCTAGAGCTGAAAGAGGGCACCCACAAAAACTGGTAACCCGTCAAATTTCTGGTAACTTAATCAACCTGCCAGCCATTGGATACCAATCAGTACCCAACTGAGACCCAATTCAGGCACCAAAAGTCCTGGAATGTCAACTTATGGTATTATTATTATTATTATTATTATTATTATTATTAGCATTTGTATAGCACCAGCTGTGTACCTGGCGCTTTACAGAACAATAAGATAGACGAGGTCCCTGCCTACGGCTTACAATCTAATAGACACGAGGGGGAAGACAAGGATAGGGAACATAGGGATAGACAAGGGATAAATTACATTCAAGTGAATGCGAAGTCTCAGGTGCAAGTGCTTAGCCTGGCTGTGTTTAGGCAGCAGTCAGCAAATATTGAAAGGAACATTCTAACAGGCGTCGGGAAAGGCAGCGAGGAAGAGGTGGGTTTTTGAGGAGGGTTTTGAAGGTGCGGAGGGAGGGGGAGAGGCAAATGTGGCCAGGGAGGGAGTTCCAGGCACGGAGGGCAGCAAGGGAGAATGGACGAAGGCGGTTAGGGGAGCAGGGGAGGCGAGGGAGAGCGAGGAAGGGGGTAGAGGAGGAGCGGAGAGTGCGTGCAGGAGTGTGTAAGGAGACTAGGGTTGAGAGGTAAGGGGGAGCCAGGTTGTGATGGGATTTGTAAGTGAACAGCAGGAGTTTGTGAAGGATGTGTTCAGGAAGGGGGAGCCAGTGAAATGAGTAGAGGAGAGGCTGCATGTGGTCAAAGCTACGGGCTGAATGGATGACCCTAGCAGCAGAGTTTTGGATGGAGATAAGGGGGGGATAGATGAGAGCGGGGGAGGCCAGTAAGGAGGAGGTTGCAGTAGTCTAGGCAAGAGATGACCATGTCGTGAACAAGGGTTTTGGCTGAGGAGACAGAGAGAAAGGGGCGAATCCAAGCAATGTTGTGGAGGGTGAAGTGACAGGATTTGGCAACAGAGTCGATGTAGGGTTTAAAGGAAAGGTGAGTGTCGAAGACGAAGCCCAAGCTACAGGCTTGGGGAACGGGGCGGATGGTGACCCCATCAATAAGGATGGACAGGGAAGAGAGAGAGGAAGGGAGGGGGGGGAAAAGATAAGGAGTTCAGTCTTAGTCATGTTGAGCTTGAGCTGACGTCTGGACATCCAGGCGGAGATATCAGAGAGACAGTTGATGAGGCGAGCTTGGACAGAAGGGGAAAGAGAGGGGGTGGAGAGACAGAGTTGAGTATCGTCAGCATAAAGGTGATATCGGAAGCCGTGGGAGGCAATGAGTTTGCCAAGGGACAGGGTGTAGATAGAGAAGAAGAGACGGCCCAGGACAGAGCCTTGGGGAACCCCAACCGAGAGGGGGTAGGGAGGAGGAGTTGGAATTGGGAAGAGACACATTAAAGGAGTGGTCAGAGAGGTAGGAGGAGAACCAGTCAAGGACAGAGCCGCAGAAGCCATGGGAGCGAAGCGAGTCCAGTAGGAGTGAGTGGTCGACAGTGTCAAAGGCAGCGGAGAGGTCAAGGAGGACAAGAATGGAGTAAAGGCACTTAGATTTAGCGACAGTAGATCATTGGTGATCTTGGCAAAGGCAGTTTCAGTGGAGTGAAGTGGGCAGAAACCAGATTGGAGAGGATCCAGGGAGGAGCTGGCAGAGAGCAGTTCCAGACAGCGGGAGTAGACAACACGTTCCAGAAGCTTAGAGGCAAAGGGTAGGGGGAGACCAGCCGGTAGCTAGAGGGGTCAGAGAGGTCAAGGGTGGACTTTTTGAGGATGGGAGAGACAGTGGCATGCTTGAAAGAGGAGTGGAAGGAGACAGTGGAGAGGGAGAGATTAATGATATGTAGAAGGGGGGGCAACAGTGGGAGCAATGGAGGTGAGGAGGCGGAAGGGATTGGGTCGAGAGGGCAGGTGGAGGGCTTGGAAGAAGAGAGCAGGGAGGAGAATTCCTTGAGGGAGGTGGGAGGGAAGGAGGAGATGAGAGTGGGGGGAGCGGGAGGAGGTGGAGAGGGAGCGGGGAGTCAATATAGTGACTTCCGACACCTATTTACTGGGGGTTTTGTCTCAGAAAAATCAGCTTCTGGTACCGGAAAGTCAAACTACATCTGGTCCTATTTTTTTTTTCTTTTTCTTTTTTCTTTTTCTTTTCATTTTATCAATTTCCAGAACATATTTATCAGTTTTCCAGTCCTGGAAAGTCAACTTGTGGTTCCGGAAAGTCAACTGGTGCTTGCAATTTTTGTATTTTCCTGCTGATATTTTGGTTTTATGACACATTATACCAATTGGTATACCCACAGGGAATTTTTAAATTAAAAAAATTGGTACCAGAAGTTACTGATTTTTGGGAAATCCGATATTGATTTTTTGAGTATCCAGACCTGTCGCCTGCGAGTAAAATCGCGGCGGAACCCCGTTCTCACCAGTGGTATGTCCGTCATCCTCTCCTCCCCTGCTGTGTCTTTGGCTCATGGAAGTTTCTCTGCCGTGCTGCCGTCAGATGTGAATGTGGCCAGAGTCTTGCTTTTCCCATGTTTCATTTTGTTTTGGGTTTTTTGCTTTGTTTTTTGTCTTATTGGGTGAAAACAGACATGATGCTAACCACCCTTTAACCACCCTTGGTGGTTATTTATGCATGTTGAAGGGCTGTATTGGTGCCCTATGCAATCCTGAAACATGCATAAATGACCACCAAGGGTGGTTAAAGGGTGGTTAGCGTCATGTCTGTTTTCACCCATTGTTTGCTCTATGGTCCATGGAAGTAATCCCAAGCTTTCAAAATTTCAGGATACCTAGCAGAGGCCACAGCAATAGGGGAGGTAACTTTCAAAGCAGTGCAGAGGAACACAGGAATAGTTAAAACATACAATTATAATTGCATGCAAGAGATTGAAGAGGTGGGAGAATAGGCTAGTGTGAGCACACCCTTAGACTGTGAGTTGAATGTTTAGCCTAGGGTTATCCTCAGTACTGGCTATCTTTAATAATATTGTTTTTCTATCTGCTAAACACAAGATAAGAGTTCTTGAGACTCTGGGTATTTTCAGACGTTACGGGGCCCTTTGGCCCCGTACCGTAACGAACGTCTTCGTTCCCCGCCGGGGTCACCCCGGCACGGCCCAACAGACGTGCCGGGGGGATCCCGGCGGGGAAAGTGGGAGGAGCCGGGGCCGCGCGGCGCAACGTGCGGCCGCACGGCCCCGCCCCCTCCACGCACCCCGCCGCCCGCCCTCCGAGGAGACGGGCGGGCGGCGGGGCCAATGCGGCCGCCGCGTCTGGCCGATCGTGCCACGGCCCGGGATCCCGCCGGGGATCCCGGCCCGTGGCACGCGAACAGACGTTACTTTTTGGTCGCCACGGCCCGCGGTCCATTTGACCACGCTTCCCGGGACCTTCCCCCGGCTAGCCCGGGAAGCGTGGTTCAAATTGACCCCGTCTGCAGATTCAGCGTGGCCAACATCTGGCGCACGCTGTGCAGACGTGCAGGGGCCTTTCGCCCCGCTGCGGGGTTCACCGTGGTTCAGTGTGGTTCAGCGTGATCTCGTCACGTCTGAAATCACCCTCACTCTCCAATGGTGGACTGCTATTTTGCAGGTTTTCTATGGACAGCAACCAAGTTCAGGAAACAATTTCTATGACACTCTCCCTTTTTGGCATTGTTATATTGCATGAGTGGTTAGGTGCTTTGCTTTTTATTTGTCTCCTTTTGTTATGTACATTTTAAATTTGATTAGTGTAATGGTCTGATTGGGCTGAATCACTTTTGTCATCACATCACAGAAGGAGCCAAGGACACAAATTGTGACATTTAACAAATACCAAGAAACACTTTAACAAATACTAACCCCCTCCCCTCAAAAAATAAATAATATTTTTTTTAAAAAAACACCCCAGGGTCCAGTGTATAACATATTAACAACTTATTCCAGACATTTCCAATGTACAGCTCAGGTTCCAGTCTTTCATGTACCAAACCCCCGGGCGGGATGGCAGGGGGTTGTTGCCTGCAGGGACCCACATAGTGAGACCGTAAAGCAGGGGAAGGAAGTGCCAATTGTCAATCAGGAATGTATCTGGAAGGGATCAAGGTGCTGGGCCACCCCATACTCTTGCACCTGCCCCGTTCCCCATCTCATAAGGCGATGTCTCCCTGTGAGTTTGGTTGTAACCCTCTCCAATCTCTAGCTATCAACTGGACTCCCTGAGTGTGACAAATTGTTAAACACTCAGTAATGAACTAACAAGGCAAAAACACCCTGCCACTCCAGCCAATTGATAGCTGGTACTGTGGGAGAGATGAAAATGAAGTGCCTCAGAGGTCTCTGGAGAAATTCCTTCCTAGCCCCCAAAATACAACCTGCATTTTGCTTAGTGCTGCATATAAGGGTGAGTGGAAAATCGGATGCTTGCATGTCTATCTGCTTCTCCACACTGCCTAGAGAGCTGTGTAGTCACAAAGGCATCTCATGAGACTTCCCTTTTGTGGTGAAATAGCTTACCTGAGCCCCTCCCTGCATTAGGCAACTAGAAAATAGGGGTGTGCAGCAGACACAGCATTCGTTTTTGTTTCTTTTCTTGTTTTCATTTACAAAAACTCCTTTGTTTTCAGGGGGTTTCGTAAGCAAAACTCCTTTTCCTGGTTTGTAATTTGTTTTTGTTTTCCATTTGATTTTATTAAAAATAATTAAACATTAAACATGAAAAAAAATCACCGTGCATGTGTAAAATGGCCACCAGGGATGTTTGCCGCCTACGCGCCCTTTCCCAAAATGGCACTGGCAGCAACAGCACCATTTTGGAAAAGGGCAGCCGGTCTGCACATATGCAGAATGGTCCAGCACATGCACAGACCAGCTGCGCTTTTCCAAAATGGCACTGACACTGCTGGCACAATTTTGGGGAAGAGTGCACATGCACAGAACAGCCCTGACGTCCATTTTGTCCATGCACAGTTTTTAACTTTTTGGGGGTATTTTTGTAATGAAAACAGATGCTTTTTTCTCGGTCCATTTTTGTCCATATTTGTTACCTGTATCTGTTGTTTTCATGTTCGAATTACTAAAAAGAATGGGGCTTTGTTCTATTTAGTAATTAAATAAAACAAAAATGAATTGCACACCCCTACAACAAAGCCCAAACGTTGCTCCCTCCTTCCTTGGGACAACGGGAACACACGGCCCTCCCCCCAAAGGAGTGGGGGGAGGGGATTTGGAATAAATGGAACTGGTCTGGGTTCAGTTTGAAATGGTCTCATTCTCAAGGTTTGAAATGCAAGGTAAGGTGATCAAAATGAGAAATCAGATACTTTGCATCAGTTCTTTACTTGAATTATGATTTTTTGAAGGATAAATTCAAACATTGAACTTCACACACAGAGTTGGCAAACACAGCCAGAAATCTGAGTTTTCACTTGCAAATTTGCAAAACTCATCAAATTCCAAATTTGTTTTAGTTCTATTTTGGAGTCAGCATTCCTCAGAGTACCTGTTCTTATAGCAGTCTTTGCTTTATGAAAGAGACAGGACAATTCGCCACCATTAAAGTCAATGGGAGTTTTGCCATTGACTTCAATGGGTAGAGAATGAAATCCTTGATCATTAGGGACTGTACTAGGGCTGCAACTGGGTACCCAGCAAGTCGGGCACCACATTGAATCTGAGGTGCCCCATTTGCCCCAACTGTTACCCAAACGTGATCTGATGGGCTATCTGACTCTCTGGAATGACTGATCTCACCACCACGCTGCTGCTCCTCTGGTACAGTCACTGTTTGCTGCTCCCTTCTCCCCGGTCCGCATGCTGCTCAGCTGAGCCGGGGACTTCCCAATCGCTGCTCAGCTGTTTCTGAGAAGGAGGGGGAGCGAGGAGGCCTCTTCCCATCTGTGTGCACCTCCATGAGTCCCCCATTCCCAGGGGGACCCACATATGTGCACCCCTGATATGGGTTCCCCTGGAAATGGGGGACTTGTTAGAAGGGTGCACACCAGCTGGAAGAGGCCTCCTTGCTCCCCTCGCCCCTCAGAAAAAAATTAGCAGAGAGATGAGTCAGCCTGGGAAGTCGCGGGTGCGAAGATCGGTGTCCTGGGGCATCCCAGGGCATTCTTGCATGCTCTAGTAATACCTGCATTTTCAGGCACCAGGCACCTGATTGGAGCCAGATATTGGGTGCCCATTGGGGGTGCCCAAATATGTGCGTATTACTCACATGTAGCAAATGCGCTATCTGCTGCAGCTTTAGTCTGTACTATAAGGAATGTTCTGGAAACAGGGGAATTAGACCTCCATAGGTGAAGAACTGAGAGGATCTTGATCAATTACCTGAGCCTTTAGTCCCCCTTGAATATCTGTTAGCAAAGTTATTTCTTTGGATGCCTTCTTCCTTTGAGTTTATTCAACAAATAGATTTTTAAAATTGTTTTTCACTATAGACTGAAGACAAATGTTAAAATCTCAAGCTGTGTTGTTCACTTGTGATTTATCTGCTCAGTTACATCGTAGCACTTCCCCTTTAATAACTGACTAAGGACACAAACTCTCCTAAAGCTAGGTTGTTTAAAACTTTGTGTCCACAAACACTTTGTATTCCACAAATATGACTTTGAAATTTATTTTTCCATGAATCTTTGTGGATGTAAAAATTCACAAAAAGCAAATTTGAGTGAGGTACAAATTTTTCAGAAGCATGTACATGTAAACATTCAAAGTCATCTTTGCAGCAAATAGTTTATTTACCCATCTCACTACCAGGCAATTTCCTTGCATGTGCCAGCACAAACAGCTCATACATTTCCTCCAAAACCAGCAGTTTATGAAGCTATTGTACATCTTCCCACTTTTGATGTTTGTAGGCAGTGCAATTTTCAGATATCCAATTCTCCCTTTGTTATCCTTCCGTTTTGTTATGCATACTTTGGTGTTCCTTGAGCAATAAAATGTACATAACCCCATGACTTCTGAGGAAGCTGCTTAGATACCATTTATCTTCAGCCTTAATTTAACACTTTGAAGAAGCATTCTTCTTTCTCAAAGTAAGTAACAATATTCTGCAGGAAATTTAACCACTTAAAGCAGTGGCCCCCAAACGTTTTGCCTGAGACCTCTATTTTGAGACTTTCATGTAGTCTTATATCCCAGACAGCAAAGAATGCACACAAAGCCTATCAGTCAGAGTAGGTATTTCTACTATAAATGGCAAAACTTTGCTTGGGCACAGAAACCACAGATCAGCACTCTGAACCATGACATTCCTCATGCCAAGGAGCCAAATTCTCTCCGTCTTTACACCCAGGCAACACTAATAAAATCAGTGGTATAGCTTGGTGTAACTGTAACTTTGACAATAAAAGCCAGCCTTTTAGGCACACATTAAAAATTACATTAAATCCTTCTATCAGACTGAAGAATTTGTGCAGAAAGGTCTAGAGAACATGTGATGGATCAATACACAGGAAACAACGCTAGATAAAGGGACACCCCACACCCATGATGTCCCTTCATGGCCTCTAGGATTAGCCAAGAGTTCTCTCTTGCAACTTCCAGCATTGTTCCAGGTCCGTATGACCTGGGGTATTTTCAGATGTTACAAGATCACAGTCAACCACAGTGAATCTACACATGGTGAAAGTGATCCCGTAACGTCTGATGGGGGGAACGGAAGTTTCCACCCAGATGTTCATCACGGTCAATCGTGGCGGGGAATCACATTCACCACGCGATCGGCTGAACTCGCGGGGCCGGGGCCGGTCCGCATGGCAAATGCGATTCCCCGCCATGATGAACCAAGCCGTCTCGTCTGGACGGCAACCATGGCCCAGAATCCCAGCAGGGATTCCGGTCCGTGGTCAATTTGGGCGGGCGCTGTGGCCACATTGGCCGCGGCACCCGCCCGTCTCCCCAGAGGGAGGGGGAGTCAGGGCCATGCTGCCCCATGTTGCGCCGCGCAGCCCCGCCCCCTCCCCGACTCCCCACTGGGAGCCGCCACCACGTCTGTTCGCCTGTGACGTGGTGGGCCCGGTGGGGAATCAAAGGTTTGTTTCCATGACGAGACCAATTGGCCCCGTCACATCTGAAAATACCCCTGGGCATACAGAGGCAATCTTGGTGGCTGCCCCATGGCTCTGGAACTCCCTTCCCTTTGAGGTTCATCAAAGCTTTAGTCTGAGCATCTTCTGGAGGCAGTGTAAGACCTATTTGGCCAGGCATTTAACAGGCAGGGTTAGGATTTGGGCGAGTTTTATCCTTATGAGTTTTATCTTCTGTATTTTATATGTTTACTTTTATGATGTTGTTAGCCACCCTGAGCCTTCAGAGAAGGGTGGGATAAAAACTATTCTAAAAATTGCTGGAGAAGACTTGTGAATGAGACCAAGTACCAACTTCATTGATAAAAAGAGGAAGAGGAAGAGGAGTAGTAGTAAATTTCTCCTTTGTTCTCCATTTAAAGTTAATCCTCTGGAAAGAGGAATTAATTTTATCGTAGGAACTAGTCATAACAATGCTTCCACACTAGAGACCCTTCTGAGGCCTGTATGGTCCTTTTCACACAGACACGCTAACATTGATAAATTGGGTGTTACGTTATTGACCCTTTTCACTCAGACACGCGAACACTGATAAAACATGTGTTACATTTTATTATGCATGTTGCAGGGCTGCAAGTGTGCTCTATGGGTGCCCTGCAACATGTATAATAAAATATAACACCAATTTTATCCGTGTTAGAGTGTGTGTGTGAAAAAGGCCTATGATGCAGGATGAGAGCCATACTTTCTGATTCACAAGATTCAGGAATTCACCATACTGGTGAATTCAGTAATTTGCCCATCACTGTGGCAAATTAGTGAAGTTCTCTCTAATGTAGGTGTCTTTTAATAATGCTGAAAGTAATTTTTCAGGCAATGAGGCAATTTTAGTGGATTTTTTAAAAAAAATCAATGGAAGAAACAGGTCCTAATTCTTGATTCAGTTAAGCACTTAACTGCAAGTGCAGTGCTTTGCTGAGTCAAGACCCCAGTCAGGATAGCAACAGGTATCATCGAGGGCAGATGGGTTCCATTTGCTACACAGGCTCACTATTTAGGAATCTGATAAATCTGAGGCTGATACTGGGTGATCAAAAGAAGCAACCAAGAGCATTTTTAAATTAGCGTAAAGTTGAGAACAAGTGCTTATTTTTTAATGCAAACGTTAGCATTTCCCATATTTTTGCCATCTCTAGATTAGACTGCTGATTAACATTAAAGGTGTGCACCAGGGACACATGTCATTATTCATTTTTTTTATTTAAAAAATTGTTTTTGTTTTCATAAATATTGAAATTTCATTTTCCTTTTTGCTTTTGATTTCATTATCCATTGGTTTCAATGAAAAACACATTTTTGACTGTAACTTTTGTTTTTCATTATATTTTGGAGAAACATGGAGGGATTGTACCTCCAATGGAAGGTATTATGTGTACCAAATTTCAGAAAGATTGGAAAAGGAATCTGATTTTATAAGCAGTTGAATTATGTTATTTTGCAAAATCTGCATATACATTCTTAGCTGTATCTTCTTTGGGTGAAAACAGACATGACGCTAACCACCCTTTAACCACCCTTGGTGGTTATCTATGCATGTTGCAGGGCTGTACTGGTGCCCTATGCAGCCCTTCAACATGCATAATGACCACCAAGGGTGGTTAAAGGGTGGTTAGCAACGGGTATTTTCAGATGTTACGAGATCACAGTGAACCACGGTGAATACCCACCTGTGGTCACTGTGGGTGATTTCAGACATTACGTGAACACGGTGAACCATGGTGAATACCCACCTGTGGTCACCGTGTCCCGTACGTCTGTTCGCGGCGCGCCAGATGTTGACCACGGTCAATCCCCACATGGGGTTCGTTTGAACCACGCTTCCCGGGCTAGCCGGGGGAAGGTCCCGGGAAGCGTGGTCAAACGGACCCCGGGCCGTGGCCAAGGAAAAGTAACGTCTGGCCGCGTGCCACGGCCCGGGATCCCCGGCGGGATCC